>OY757915.1:75667586-76097586 GCA_963585895.1 Sepioteuthis lessoniana | reverse complement strand
TCAATTAACAGGCATATATATAAAGGAACAGACAGAATACATTCAAAATCAGATAGATAAGATTAGAGACTCGGTGGAAGATAGACAATCTAGAATTGCCTGGCAAACAATAAACGAAGTGAGCAGAAGAAAGAACACGGCCAAAGCAAAACTTAAAGCAGCAAACCAACAAGAAAGAATAAAACTGTGGAAACAGCACTTCGAAAACTTACTTGGAAACCCACCAAAAATAACGCCTGAACCAATCACCAGAATAATTAGCAAACAATTAGACATTAAACTTGGACCGTTCACACAAGAAGAACTCGACTCGGTTCTCAGAAAAATTAAAAATAGAAAAGCTGCAGGACTGGACGAAATTCCCCCGGAAGTATGGAAGACCAGACAATTCGACGACATACTGCTCCGACACTGCAACGCAGTATACAATCAAAATCCGATAGATAGATGGACGAAGGGATGCATACTCCCCTTCCCTAAAAAGGGGGACCTCGGATTAGCCAAAAACTACCGAGGCATAACACTTACATCCATAGCTGCCAAAATCTACAATGCCCTACTACGAAACAGAATAGAACCCAAAATCGACAACATACTTAGAAAAAACCAAAATGGCTTCCGAAGAAATAGATCTACGACCTCACAAATATTAACCATCCGCAGAATCCTTGAAGGTGTACGGGCAAAGAACCTACAAGCGACATTAATATTTGTCGACTTTACCAAGGCTTTCGACTCCATTCACAGAGGAAAGATGGAACAAATCCTACTAGCGTACGGCATACCTAAAGAAACCGTAGCGGCAATAACGATTCTCTATAGAAACACTAAAGTAAAAGTACGATCACCAGATGGAGACACAGAATACTTCGACATAGTAGCAGGAGTACTACAAGGAGACACGCTGGCTCCGTATCTCTTTATCATTTGTCTAGACTACGTACTTAGAACATCGATTGACAAAATCAAAGAGAATGGCTTCGAACTGACGAAGAAAAGAAGCAGAAGATACCCCGCAACAACAATTACCGACGCCGACAACGCCGATGACATAGCGATACTGGCAAATACACCTGACCAAGCCGAAACACTTCTGCATAGTTTGGAGCGAACAGCAGCAAGCATAGGCCTCCATGTTAATGCACATAAAACGGAATATATGTGCTATAACCAAACGGGGGACATCTCCACTCTAGAAGGAACCCCTCTTAAACTAGTAGACAAATTCACGTACCTAGGAAGCAGCGTCGAATCAACCGAAAAGGACATCGAAACGAGGTTAACGAAAGCATGGACAGCTATCAATAGGCTATCGACTATATGGAAATCAGACCTAACCGATAAAATGAAACGCAGTTTCTTCCAGGCAGCGGTCACATCGATACTGCTATATGGATGCACTACATGGACGCTAACAAAACGGCTGGAGAAGAAACTAGATGGCAATTACACAAGAATGCTGCGTGCAATCCTCAACAAGTCCTGGCGGCAACACCCAACAAGACACCAACTGTACGGCCACCTGCCCCCTATCACGAAAACTATTCAAGTTAGGCGAACCAGACATGCAGGACATTGCTGGAGAAGCAGAGATGAACTCATAAGAGATGTACTCTTATGGATCCCCACACACGGCCGCGCAAAAGCAGGACGACCAGCACGAACGTACATTCAGCAGCTATGTGAGGATACAGGTTGTTGTCCTGAAGACCTACCTAGGGCGATGAACGATAGGGAGGAGTGGCGAAAGAGGGTCAGGGATATCCGTGCTGCCAGCACGAGATGATGATGATGATGATATATAATCTTGCATTAGTCTTTATGTCAGTCCGGGTTTACGTCGTTAGACTTCAATTTCTTTTAGAATAAAGGATCACGTAAAAAAGGACCTACCCATGTGACGGAAAAATGTTCACATCTAGCTACTTCGACTCAATTTGTGTTAGATGATTGAGGTTATACATAAAACTCTGAGTAATGGAAAGAGTAAGAAAAGATTATTATTCAAAACGTCATATTATAGGTGGTTCCTTGTGGTGTAATGGGTAAAAGCACTGGACTGCAGAATTATACTAAGCGAGTTCGAACTCCCGTCGCACCATTGCGTTCACTTTCGGAGAAAAACCCTTATCCTCCCAGCTATGGGATAAAAAAAAATACCACCGCTGTTCTTTTATAAGGGTGAATTTGGCATTAAATAACCTGCGAAGGTTGGTATGCAATAAAACAAAGAAACCAAACTAAATGTCATGTTGTAAATTGGATGTTCTATAGGATAACTTTTAGCTTTTTTCTTAAATAATTTGAGTTTTTCGCACTAATTGTAACTGGTGGTATTTCATTGAAGTTTGAGGGACAGGGATTATTCTTTTTTATCTCGATCAAAACGGTTTTGAAACTGTCACATTTTTCATGTTTTTCCCGTCTTCAACTCTTATCTTCGAGGTAAATTTCTAGTTTAGGAAAGAGTTTTACGGAGCTAAGTCTCGTAAATATTGATGTTGTTGCACTTGCACCATTCAGTATTTCTGTAAAATTATTTCACTCAAAACTATCAAAACAGACCTCATCATTGCTTTTCAAATTGGCGTGATTCGTCTTGACAGAGGTCGAGGCCACTTGACATGCCAGCTTTGCATTCGTCTCCATTTGATTTTATCTTTTAAAAGTCAACAAATCCAATCGCGATATTTTTATCGTGTTTCAGATCGTTACTAACAGCCCAACATGTGGCCTAGTTGGCTGGGGCTGTAGAATAAGACGACTGCGTCTCTGCAAAGGGTAAAACCCCACCCAACGATTTACCTGAATTTAACACTAAACTACATCTGACGATGAGGTTTGTGGAGTATTCCTTCATTTCTATTACTCCCAAGTTCACTCTGAATCGGAGTGTTAGTACCTGTTAGCGTCCCATTTATGGGTCAAATAGAACCATCTAATCATTTTATTTATTTAAAACTATTTAAATGTTTGCAAATAAAGAAAAAAAATGTTGAAAGAAATGACTAGTGATAGATAGCAATACTTGAAACCATTTAACTATGTGCAAATAAAACTATTAGTGTTTGATAACAACACTTGAAAACACCTAAGTGTTTGCAAATAAAACTATTAGTGCTAGTGAGCAATACGTGAAACCATTTAAGTGTGTGAAAATAAATTTAAAAATTGTTACATACTAACTATTTATTTACAAATCATATATAATTAACAAATGTGTATAAACAGGATTTGGCTTTAGATATGAGACAAGGGTTGATGTGCCAGGAAACCAACCAACCAACACCCAACCAACATTACTTGTGGTAAAATGTCGCTTCATATTCTGACAATATATTTATATTTTTTAAAAGGCTGTTATTAAGCCTCAAAATTTTGATTAAATATGAACTCTCATTTTTCATCTCAGTTTGTCAACCATGGAACATTTAGAGGATTTCTCTGTCATAAACCTGTTTTTAATACCAGCCGATGCTTTCATTATGTATCACTGTCTAGAATTTATAATGTGAAAATATTGGATTTCAACTGAATGGTCATTCATTAGAAAGAATGAAAGAGTCCAGTTACACCCCAATATCTTAATAAATTTAGCTCTTGAAATTGTAGATTAAAAAAGATCAATTATAAATTTTACAGGGTAATAGTGATTACATCTATGCTTGTAAATCGTAAAAAATAAGGAGGCGTTCGTTGTGCAATGGTTATCGTCGTAGGAATTGAATACGGCTATCTGAGATCAAATCTTTGACGTGGCTGTTTGGTTTAGTTTGGTTTGGTTTGGTTTTATGGCATATCAACCATTGAAGATTATTTAACACTGTTTAGTGGCTCGTAACACGTTACTTCCGGTATCGCGGAAGTATAAAAGATGGCATATCTCTTAAGCCTGTGTGACAGAACGAGACAGAAGCAGAAGCAGAGACGGAAGAACTCTGAAAGATTTCGTTAAGTAGAAGACCATCTTCGGACGTAACACATACAGCGAGAGACTTATGATACTGTTATATATTGACCCTCGATCGAGCCGTCAATCAAGAGATGCACCTGGTGTAATGGTTATCGTCGTAGGTAATGGACACGCAACACGAGTTCAAATCCTGGACGAGACTGATTGCATTTCACATAGCACTAATACCCTTGGGAAAGGTATCAATCCAATTATTCTCCCTCCAGCTATGGGTAAATAGTTGGACAGACTAGGTTCTTCAGCCTTGGTGAGGCAACTATTCTAGGAGAAGGGAAACTCTGAATTCAAACCTGTTAAACTCTGCTTAAAAAATTGACCTTATGTCATATCCTGTCCGAGCGGAGGGGTTGGTAAATGGGATCAAGAGATGTACCTGGGTAAATTAGCAGAAGAACAGTGGAAGCAGGTGGGTGTTAAGCAATAATATAACAAGGGCACAGACGGCTTAAGTCAGTCGGAGATAGGATGCCAGCGTGCTCTCAGTCACCCACGGTTGAGTAACCCAGCCAAGATGAGAAAGAACTGCTGCTATGATCGAAGAAGAACTTGGGGTCAATATAGCAGAATGTTCCCGTTTCCAACTCATCTCTCACACACAACCAGCATCACCCTCTCGAAAATATAGCGTGAGAGATTTATATTTTTTATAAAGAAGTGTATTCGTTTGTTATTGAAGTCGTCATTAACGGTCAATGATGTTTCCGCATGTAAGTGTATATTTGTAAATATACACGTGTATATTTGTATATGTACACGTGTATATTTGTATATGTACACGTGTATATTTGTATATGTATGTGGCTATACAACGATAGTAGTCGGACTGTACCACTCGTGTAAATTATTAATTAACTCTGTTTCACTGTGTATCTTTTCCTTACCCCGATACAACAAATAACAAATCC
The DNA here is from genome assembly GCA_963585895.1 of Sepioteuthis lessoniana. Taxonomy (NCBI): domain Eukaryota; kingdom Metazoa; phylum Mollusca; class Cephalopoda; order Myopsida; family Loliginidae; genus Sepioteuthis; species Sepioteuthis lessoniana. The sequence continues at coordinate 76,092,708 of OY757915.1, read as the reverse complement.
AATTTATACATATATATTAAATATAGAAGATTTGGTTTTGTTGGGTTTTATCGCATATCAACCATTGTAGGTTATTTAACGGCAAATTCACTTTATACATATATATTCGATATATATGATTTGTAAACATGAGTCAACAAAATTATATAGTTCCAACTTCACTAATAATTCAATTCAACATCAAACATTTGTTTACACAGTTATATGATCAATAACGTCTCTTTCAAACGATTCAATTTAACATAAATCAACGTTTAATGTTTCCAAGTATTGTTATGTATCCTTAAGAATTCAATTAATCAGTTATTTATCAAACAATTCAATTTAGTATAAGTCATTTGTTTGACCCATTGATATGACACTTTCAGATGCTTCCACTCTGGTCCAGATCGGACCTGGGAGTGGTGGTAATGAAGGGATACTCCCCATTCCCCTTGGCTCCAGCATTACAAGAGCCTCACCATCAAAATGTTTAGTGTCATATCTAGGACACTCGTTGTCGGGGGTCTTATTCTACGGCTCCGGCCGACTGGACTTATGCTGTTTAGATTTCACATTGAGCAAATACACTTTGGAAAGGTATACATCTGACTATTCTCTCTCCACATAACACGGACGACAAGGGTTGGACGACCAAATAGAACCTATCTACAACAGCTCTGTGCCGATACAGGATGTTGCCTGGAAGACCAGCCCGGAACAATGGACAATAGAGATGGGTGGCAAGAGAGGGTCAGAGAAATCCGTGATGAAGACTCTTCCTTCAGCTATGGACAAATTTTAGGGTAAACTGGATTGTTTAAACTTTGTAGGGCAACCGATCTAAAAGAAGAAAAAATCTAAATTCAAACCAACTGAACTGTGTGTCACATCTCTCTCATGAGAGAAGAATCAGGTAAATTTATTTACAGTATAAAATAAAAATCAATAAAATCTCATCATTCTATAATCACATCATCTATATCTCTTGTTGATGAGAACTATAGCATTTTTCAAAATAATACTACACCCTACTAAACCGCCCAATTTATGCGATAATGACTTCAGGAACATTAAAATACCTTAATACGTTGCCCTGTCATCTAACTAACCCAGAATTCAATCATGTTAAATGCATTTGCTCTACAGATTCTCTGCTATTTATTTCGAAGCAGTTAATTGGCTGTTTGTTTGTTTGGGTTTTAATGCATATCAACCTTCATAGGTTGTTTAATGCAAAATCCATTTTTACACAAATAAGCAGTTCTTTTTCAAACAATTCAGTTTAGCATAAGTACACAGTTTACTGGTCAAAAACATGTCTATTTCAAGCTATTCAGTTTAGTCAAACGGTTCTAATTCAAAAAATTCAGTTTAGTATAAGTATAGTTTTTGTTTACACGTAGTTTAATGTCAAAACAGCTCTCTTTCAAACAATTCAGTTTAGCACAAGTACGCAGTTTAAATATCAAAACAGTCCTATTTCAAGTGATTCGGTTTAGCATAAGTACGCAGTTTATTTCTATTTGACCCATCGATATCAGGTGTTTTCACCCCAGGCCAAAGTGAACCTGGAAACGATGGCAATGAAGGTGTACCCCGCATTCCCTAAAGCTCCAGCATTACTGGAGCCTCACTATCAGATGATTTGGACACTCGTTGGTGGGTGGGGTCTTACCTCTCTGCAGAGACGTAGTTGGTGCATTCTACAGCGCCAGCAGACTGGACCATCAGCAGTTAATGGACGTATCGTTAACATATTGGCATCAAATTAAAGACAAAACCATAAAAGATCTTTTAGAGTCTATACCTGGATTTATTTATTTGTGGATACATTGAAGGGACAACTCCTAATTAGGAAGATAGTCAAAATGTTTTGACTCATAAGTGACTGGTTTGGTTTTAACTTCCATGTGCCTATTGAAAGATTAAAGTTTAGCTCACAAGTCAGTCACTACATCAATATTTAACTTACGTTTCCTCTGTCTAACCAGAAATTTTACACATTTCAAGAAATGACACCAACAATTTATTTTTTATTCATGCAGATGTTTGAACAGATAACATAAACTGTAGACCATCTACACAACATTTTCTCAGAGAACTTACGATCTATTCACACTGGAATCACCATTTCTCGCTAGATACCCAGAGATAAGTAACGTTCAACCGACTGATTTTTATGATTAATTAATTTATAATAAATAAATTATAATTCACAATAAATACATTATAATTAACAATAAATGGATATGAAGAAAACGCATTTAACAGCCATGTACTTTGAAAGATTATAATGAAAACTAATCATGATTAAATTACAAATTGAACAGGAAATTGCTTTATACTGGTTAGAGCATTTTGATGCCATTAGACTGAACTATAATGTTGCTGTATTTGCTGCAATTTTGCCTAAGTACAAAATAGTGTCTTTTTTCTCTGTATCCAAAAATAGTTTCTTTTTGCACACATAAAATAGTATATTTTTTTAATACATTTAAAAATGGATCATATTTGCGCACATATAAAATAGTGTATTTTTTGTATACATCGAAAAATAGATTCTTTTTGAACACATAGAATAGTATAATTTTGTATGCATCGAAAAATAGATTCTTTTTGCACACTTATAAAATTGTGTATTTTTTGTATGCATCCATATTTACCAACCCCTCCGCTCGAGCAGGGTTTGACACGAGGTCAATTTTTAAGCGGTGTTTAACAGGTTTGAATTGAGAGTTTTCCTTCTCCTAGACTAGTTGCCTCACCAAGGCTGACGAACACAGTCTGTCCCACTATTTATCCATAGCTGGAGGGAGAATAATTGGATTCATACTTTTTTGTATGCTTCGAAAAATAGGTTCTTTTTGCAAACATATAAAATAGTGTCTTTTTTGTATGCATCGAAAAATAGGTTCTTTTTACACACATTTAAAATAGTGTATGTTTATGCATCGCAAAATAGATTCTTTTCGCACACATATAAAATAGTATATTTTTGTATGCATTTAAAAAATGGATAATTTATGTACACATGTGGCCCTATGCTAGTCACGGAGGCCAACGTGGTGTGACTACTAGTCACATCACTTGTTGTGGCCGTTGTGTTCGTGACTATCACATTTGCTTCCGACTGTTTGCTTTTGTAAGATCCTTCCCTACCCACGTTGTGTTTGAAAGATCAACGAAGGGATGTTGACGCAATTCAGCCGGATCCTCTTCTGCTGGTTAGGTAATATGAGTTGCTTGATTGTCTAGCAACTCAAATAATAACCAGAAAAACCCGTTGCTAAAAATTTAACAAAAATGGTTTTATTGAAACCCTTTTGTGAGACAATAAAGCAACAATGTTTGCTTTCCTGACAAGCAGAAGAAGAATATTGAGAGAGAAATGTGACAATTATATACGGTTCGTGTGATTCTAACATCTCTGAAAGTCTGGGACTTTGAATTTTTATAGCTGGAAGCTTGTTCAGAGTGCCTCGGGTCTAGAATTGAAAAAAACACCAGTCTCGAGTTGTTTTCTGGTCCCTTTTCTTATTCTCTCTCTGATGACCCGTTTTAACACCCTATTTTTATAGATCAATATCTGGATCAAAAAGATTTCTGATTGGTTGTCCAATAAAAGACAATTAGGAGTCATATTCTCATTGGTCAGCCAATCCGAGTTCGGGACCATATCTCACAGGCACAGGGAAAACCCTTCTTAGACGCTTTGACCTATGGGAACAGTAATGGAGTTGAACCAAAAATTCCCACCCTCACCTGACTGGATGAGCCATGCCCAGCTCACCTTTATTTATAATTAAATCTCCTTTTTGTCATTGATCTTTAAAACAAGGACCAGAAAAATGCGCCGCATGAAATGACCCTTCTTATCATTATGATCGACGGATGTCAAGGTTTTAATCCAGATATTTCTCAAATAATTATCTGAATGATGTACCATAAAAAATTGGAGTCATAGTTTTCTTCGTCGATTAGTCTTCAGTATTTCCTACTTTAAACAGAATAATCTTGCCCAGTCGGCTAGAGCTGTAGAATAAACCGACTGCTTCTCTACAGAGGGGTACCCGCCCAATGAGTGTCCTGTATATGACTCTAAACAATCTAATGGTGAGGTTCCAGTGATGCTGGGAATGCAGAGCCCCCTTCATTGCCATTACTCCCTGGTCCACCCTGGCCCAGAATGGTAGCACCTGATAGGACCCAATCTATGGTTTCAATAGAACTAACTAAATACTTATGCTAAACTGAATTGATTGACTAAACTGAATAGCTTGAAATGGAAATGTTTTTGACAATTAAACAGTACCTACATTTAAACTGCGTGCTTATGCTAAACTGAATTGTTTGAAATGGAACTGTTTTTGACATTGAAAATATACTTACACTAAACTGATTTGTTTAATATAGAACTGTTTTGACATTTAACTGTGTGTAAACAAAATCTGTACATATACTAAACTGAATTAGCGAAATTAGAACTGTTTGACAAAAATAAACTGTGTAATTATGTTTAAACTGCCTGTTTATGCTAAATTGAATTGTTTGAAATGGAACTGTTTTTGACATTGAAAATGTACTTACAACAGATTGAATTGTTTAATATAGAAGTGTTTTGACATTTAAATGTGTGTAAACAAAATCTGTACTAAACTGAATTAGCAGAATTAGAACAGCTTGACTAAACAGAATAGCTTTAAATAGAAATGTTTTTCCCAATTAAACTGTACTTACATTTAAACTGCGTACTTATGCTAAACTGAATTGTTTGAAAAGGAACTATTTTCATAAAATTGATTTGGTGTTAAATAACATACAAAGGTTGATATGCCTTAAAACCCAAACAATCAACCAACTTTAAACAGAATAGCCATTTAAAAAAAAAGGATCTTTGGCATAATTTCAAAGAAATCTGTAATCTTCCTTTATTATCGACTCATTGATTGATTCATTGATTCAATGATTTTAAACGTATGTAAACCAGTCAAGGCTTACTTTAAGACTAGTTTATACATCATTATTGGATAGTTTTCTAAAAATTAGTTTACGGTCCTATAGAACACGAATAGTTTGTAGATGGATCTATTTGACACATATATGGTACTCTAACTGGTATTACCACTTCATGAGGTGCCCATGGTGTGATGGTTATCGTCGTAGTAAATGGACACTGCGACACTAGTTCAAATCCTGGACGAGACTGATTACATAGCACTAATACCCTTGGGAAAGGTATGAATCCAGTTATTCTCCCTCCAGCTCTGGGTAAATTGTAGGACAGACTAGGTTCTTCAGCCTTGGTGAGGCAACTAGTCTAGGAGAAGGAAAACTCTGAATTCAAACCTGTTAAACTCCACTTAAAAAATGACCCTGTGTCATATCCTGCCCGAGCGGAGGGGTTGGTAAATAGGATTACCACTTCCTGTTATAGTAGACATGGGAATAATAGCAATGGAGAGGTATTCCATATTCTTCAGATATTCAGATACAATAAAGTAACATATCAGGACAGTGACACATTGGAACTTTAGAAATTTTAATCATGTTATTAAAATTTTAGGCATTTTAAGGCATTTTCTTTTCTTTGTGACCTTTGAAGAATAAAAGCTGATGCAAGCAATTTGCAGCCTTCTTTGCAGATTAAGACATGCTTAATGAATAACAACAGTTTTTAACGACAGCTACGACAATTTTAAGCAAGTTAATGCACCCTGCCAAACTAAAAGAGATTCACGGATGTTGTTTCAAAACATGATGTAGACTTCATTGTGTTTCTCTGACCCCTTTCTCTTGTCCAAAAATTTTACGTCACTACCCCACCACCCGCTAACCTTCGGCAATTAAAAAATGCACGTTCATCAGAATCCTTGTACCTTTAGTACAATCCCAAAGCTGATTCACAGCGTCAGCACATTATAAACGGGACACATTCCTGGGCAAATGCTGGTCATAACCAAACCTAACCGAGGAAACACTCTTGCCAAGTAGGTAAATTGTTGGAGTTATGTTTTGTTTTTTTTTCATTTTATAAAGCCACATTCGCACATAAAAGTATCAGTGCATACTTCGGGCAAACTGGGTTCTTTAGCCTTGGTTAGGCAGCCAGTCTAATAGAACAAAAACTCCTGAATTTGAAACGCTCAAAAACTGTCTTTGTGTCACACTCTGCCTGTAGCGGATTGGTAGAGCATATACTTACTCATATATCTAATTTTTGTACATATTTACCAAAAAATCCCTCAAAGTGCAGGATTTGACCTAAGGTCATTAAAAATGCGAAGAGTTGGTTTGAATTTACAGTTGCCCTTCTCCTAGATTGGTTGCTGTACCAAAGTTAAAGATCCCAGTTTTCAATCTTATACAATTATAACTGAGAGTGAGAAAAACAAAGATAAATGCGCATCTTTCCCCTGGGTATTAACACAACAGGAAACTCAATCAGCCTCGCCCAGGAGTTGAACACACGTCATCGCGTCCATTTCTGACGAAGATATAACTGTTATGCTAAGCGCTTCCTCATATTTTCTTTATGTACCTTCGGTTCTATTTATTTACACTTGAACAAAGTTGTTATTGTCTTTTAATTCCTTCTGGAATGGAGTATATTGTTTTAATTGGATGAGTTGTAAATCACTTGACTTTAATAAGTCTAAAGGCTGTTTTACTGGCGCAAGGATGATCTACATTCAACTTGGTATGTGGTGATAATATTTTTAATTTATCAGTGTATGTTTTAACTGTATACACGGTATCCTACCAAGAAATCCAAAGAGGTTTAACAGTTTCTCATCCTTTTTCACGTCAAACATTTAGCTACCTATAAAAAGGACAACACCCAGTAAGAAAGAACTGTTATTTCTACATGTTTTTCTTTCCCTGAGAAAGCCATTAGCGAGCTTAAATGCCTCTTATTACAGGGTGGTACCTTGTATTACGTTACATGCATAACCTTGCGCTCATTTATATCAAGAGGGGTCCTCGTGGCGTAGTGGCTAACGTGCTGGATTGGCACATAGTAGGAAACTAGTTCGAACTCCAGTGACGCTATTACGTTCACTTTTGGACTAATACCCTTGAAGAAAGTATGAAACCTTTCTCTTCCCCCTCGCTATGAATTAAATAGTACGACAAGTATTCTTCTACAATGATGGCTTTGGTATTAAATAAACCATGAACTTTGATATGCCTTTAAATAAAGACATCGAACCAAACCTAATTTTTATTTCTAATTCAATAACGAAGGTCAGTTAAAAGCATTACATGTTCTTCTTTTATTACAACAGATATAATTGTATACGCAGAAAAAAGCATGAAAAAATAAACAGAATTCTCTGGAGTCCAAATTTAATCCTTAACATAATCTTCGATCTGTTGACCGGGTTTAAACTACGCTGACTGTAAGACTTTCCTAAATGGGTGTCCTGTGCATTATACTAACAGCATCTAATGGTGCAACTCCAGTTACGGAGATATGTGAAGTGTGGATTACTCTTCATCGATATTACTCCCATGTTCACGCTGACCCGAGAAGTGGAACAATCTGCTGGATCCCATCTGTTGGTCGAATGAACCGGTTTGGAAATTATTCGTATTCAATCGGTCGTAAAGAAAACGCTTAACAAACATCTACAGAAAAATAAATTGCCCAGTCGGTTGGTGCTATAGAATACACCAACTGCATCTCTGTAGAGGGGTAAGATTCCCACAACGAGTGTCCTGCATATGACACTAAACCGTCTGGTGCTAAGGCTCCAGTAATACTGGAGCTTTGGGAACGCAGAGTACACCTTCCTTGCCATCGCCCCGAGATCCACTCTGGCCTGCAGTGGTAACACCTGATAGGGTCCTATCTTTGTATCAAATCGAACTAAACTGCATACTTGAGCTAAACTGAATTACTTGAAATAGAATTGTTTTGACATGTAGACTGAGAACTGCTAAACTAAATATTTATGCTAAACTGAATTATTTGAAATAGAACTGTTTTTGACATCGAAACTCTACTTATACTAAACTGAATTGTTTGAAATGGAACTGTTTTGACTTTTCACTGTGTGTAAACAAAATCTATACTTACACTAAACTGAACTGGTTGAATTAGAACTGTTTAAGCAAGCTGAATAGCTTGAAATAGAAATGTTTTTGACGATTAATTTATGTACTCATGCTAAACTGAATTGTTTGAAATAGAACTATTCATTTGAATAAAAATGGATTTGGCATTAAATAAACTACAAAGGTTGACATGCCATAAAATCCAACCAACCAACTAACCAAGCAACTAAGCAAAATAAATTTGAACGTACAATGGGCGTGATTCCGTCAGCTGTATTTTTAAGTTAAAAATTTAATGTTGATGTCATTCAAGAAAGTAGAATAATGAGAAGCCGAGTATTTTATGTTGAAAAGACGGCTTCAGGTTTCCGTTTTCTTGTTTTATGGGCATTTTCCTAAAAGTGATCCTATCATATCCTTGCGTTTGTGTTTACTGTCTTAGGTAATGCACCCAGCGATCCGATTTCAAACCCTCTAAGAGGCCGTTTGAATTTCATATAGCGTTAATACCCTAGTGAAAATTAATAAATCCAACTATTCTTCCACTCCTTCCGGCTATCGATAGACAATGGGGCAGGGTGAGCTCTTTACTCTTAGCGTGACAACCTAAGAGAAGGAAAACTGCTCATTCAAACCAGCTGTACCCCATATAAAAATTGACCTTGTATTGCATATTGCTGGGTGAATATAATCTATCTAATCGTGGCAATGTCTTTAAGCATTCAATATAAAAGTGCTTAATGAGAATCAAAAGTTGAAAGACCAATAATTTTGACAACATTATGAAGGTGAATCAATAAGTCTATAATCTGATACATAGTTTAAGTTGAATTTTATCCTAGATCTTTATTGCCTATTATCAAACCTATATGATTAATTTTCATAATGTGTGTAATGAATATGTTAACATACCAATACACATAATGTTGGCATTTATATACACAATGCTAACATATAAAAATGCATAATGTTAACATATTAAAAGATATATTGTCAACATATTATTATGTATTAATATTAATATCTCCAGCAGTGTCCTGCATGTCTGGTTCGTCTAACTTGAATAGTTTTCGTGATAGGAGGCAGGTGGCCGTACAGTTGGTGTCTTGTGGGGTGTTGCCGCCAGGACTTGTTTATGATTACTCGCAGCATTCTTGTGTAATTGTCGTCTAGCTTCTTCTCCAGCCGTCTTGTTAGAGTCCATGTAGTGCATCCATATAGCAGTATCGATGCGACCGCTGCCTGGAAGAAACTGCGTTTCATTTTATCGGTTAGGTCTGATTTCCATATAATCGATAGCCTATTGATAATTGTCCATCCCTTCGTTAACCTCGTTTTGACGTCCTTTCGGTTGATGCGACGCTGCTTCCTAGGTAAGTGAATTTGTCTACTAGTTTAAGAGGGGTTCTGTCTAGAGTGGAGATGTCACCCGTTTGATTATAGCACATATATTCCGTTTTGAGTGCATTGACATAGAGGCCTATCCCGGCGGCTGCTCGTTCCAATCTATGCAGAAGTGTTTCTGCTTGGTCAGGTGTATTTGCCAGTATCGCTATGTCATCGGCGTAGTCGGCGTCGGTAATTGTTTTTGCGGGGTACCTTCCGCTTCTTTTCTTTGTCAGCTCGAAGGACGAACTCATAAGTGATGTACTTTTATGGACCCCCACACATGGCCGTGCAAAGCAGGACGACCAGCACGAACATACATTTAGCAACTATGTGAGGATACGGGATGTTGTCCAGATAGGGAAAAGTGGCGAGAGTGGGTCAGGGATATCCGTGCTACCAGCATGACATGATGATGATGATGATGAATATTGATATACACAATGTCAACATATTAATATGAATAATGTTAACATATTAATATACGTAATGTTCAGCCAATATCATTGATATTTATTATGTGTCAATAATGAATTTATTAACATATTAACATACGTAAGGTCAAAATATTAATATTCATTTTAATATACATCATGTGAACATATTAAGATACATAATGTTAACATATAATATATAACCTATTCAACATAATGTTAACATATTGATATACTGAATGTTCAACTTATATGATCAATATCCACAATGTGTCAATTATGAATTAATTAACATAATAATATACATTATGTTAACATATTGATATGCAGGAATGATTAATATTCATCATGTGTCAATTATAATTATAACATATCAACATACATAATATAACCATATTATTACACATAATGCTAACATATTAATATACATATTAATCTATGTAATTTTAACATATCAGTTTATTTAATAATTATAACATATCAACATACCTAATATAACCATATTATTATACATAATGCTAACATATTAATTATATATTAATCTATGTAATTTTAACATATCAATGTATTTAATATGCAACCTATGCCATAAATATTTATAAGTGTGTTTAATATGAATCTGCCAACATATTAATACATAATATTAAAATATTAATATGCATATTAATAAACATAATGTTAACATATTGATATACATCATATTCAACCAATATGATATTCGCTTCTAAATTTCGTGCATTGATATGGAACGTTATTTTTTAAAGCGTATGTCCATCCGCCTTGGAAAAACTGCTTGACTGCTTTCTTAGCCATGTGCGTGTTGCCTCTTTTTGCTCATCATCATTTTACGGAAAAGTCACCGTCGACTGCTATGTTGCTGATGGGTGATCGCCTGATGAGGAAGGGAAAATGCAAAATGAAACGCAAGTCTTGGACCGTCTGTTGTTTTATATATGAGGCCATGGAAGTATAGGAAAATGGAAGACAAACACAAAAACGGGTGGGGAGGATTTTTCGTTCTAAAGCCAGTTCTTCTCGTATCTTTGAATGGTTCAAATTGTCTCCATCCACGCTAAGCTAGTCTTAGTCATGCCTCCAGCTACCTAAGTAGAGATAAAATCCAAACATCCAGCTTCTTTTATTCGGGTCCACAGAATAACCAACCCCCCACTTTGCATGGACTGTCTGGCCCCCTCTACCACTTAAATGGCTGATCAAGTCTGAGAATTATCGTAAATTTTGATGAATTGCTATTTTCAATCGAGAGAAAGCATATCTTATAACACCAAGCATAACAGACGAGATTTTAACTTTTTGACTTGTCTATCTTGCGGTAATGCCCGTTTTTGTAATTTACGTATCTACCGTTAGGACATCAAATAGAAGGTTGTAACATTGCATGGCTTAAATGGAAGTTTGTAACGGTATTCTTCTTAAATGGACACTTATGCTACTACGACACCACATAGACGCTTGTACCACCACGGTTCTTGGCAGACCTTTATAGTGCAACATCTTAAGAGTCAGTCGGATCCCAGTCGTAATCTCCACAGTGACGAAAAAAACCATTCTTGGTTCGCAAATTCAAACTTTTATTCAAAAATACACTTTTAGTAGTCGTTAAGAAGACAGATACAGAATAGGAACTGGGTCGACCGCTTTAGCTAGACTGAGAGAAATAAAACGTATGAGAAGAGAGAGAGAGAGTAGACACAAATTTTGAATTATCTTTCTCGTTTTTTGCTGTTATTTCAACACATGCTTGCTCGCTGGTTTCGTTTTCACGGCTTCGCAGTGGGCGTGAGACTCCTTTTTGGAGCTTACCCAAAATGGGTGCCGCAATTTCCGACCGTCTTCACGTCGTCGTGGCTGGTTTTCAACTGCCACCGTTACATCGTCGTGTCTAGCAGCCTAGTAACCCTTTTCCCTGTTTTCTATACCGCATCCACAGCCCTAATGGATTTTTCATTTGAGTTCCTTCCAGCCAATCAAAACTCGTTGCCAATTTGTTGCTGATAGGTTTTTATTTTTAACCCGGGCGTCGACTGCCATAATGCCCTGAACTTCGGAAACCTATTTTTCTCTCCAGCCATGATCTATGATTGCTTGAATTCGTCCTTAGTTTGAGAAAGGCATAGTATTTTATTGCTGCATCTTCAGATTTTAATCTTTTCGGGCCCATCATGGAGGCCATCAGAGAACATCAGTTCTCTAACAATGATGAGATGAAAGAAATATCTGGCCTATGACTGAAAAAGTAATCAAAATGAACAGTTCATAATAAGATAACCAAGTGCGTCAGGCGCTCAACGAATAAAGTTGGTTTGTTGTTTGGGTTTTATGGCGTATCAACCTTTGTAGCTTATCTAACGCCAAATTGTCTATATGCATATAAATTCAACCAAAGATTTCTAAACGAATACTTAGTAGGTAAGATTTTCTATAAGCAGGATTTCATTTGTTAACACATGAGACAGTTTTTTTTCGAAATGGGAAGAATAAATATTTAATTCTAAACTGAAGAAAGCATTAGCTTCTTCTAATTATTATCATCATTATTATTATTCTATTCCTTGCGAGATTATCACACCAGCGCTGCCTGATGTTCTTTCATTGGAATCTGTGTGAGAGCAAATTTACATAGGTCCCCAGGATCCTCCTTGGTATTCTGGTATATCTCAAAAATGCTAAAGTTGGGATGGTCTTGATTCTTCCTTCAATTTCCAATTCTTTCTGTACCCTTTGCCAACATTTGGGGACGATTTCAAGCGCACCAATTATAATTAGTATCACTGTTATACTCATTTTCCGTAGCTATCTTGGTTTTCTGGCAATGTCCAAACTCTTGTATCAAATTTCGCTTTCTTTAAATTTCCCTCTGTTGTCCACTTGGATGGCAAAATACTTTATACAGCAAGTTCACTCTCTCTCTATTTTTTTCTTTTTTTTTTTTTTTTGTTAATTATCCCAAAGCCTCGTTTTCTAGCCGCGATCTCTTCGAATTTCTAAAATTGCAGAGTATTGTACCATAGCCAGATACGGCTATGTGTGAAATGGACATATGATGTTCATATGTATATAACATAGAACATAGGGATCTCGAAACACGAGAAAAACTTACGACTTCTTAGTTCAGGTACGAAACTTTTTATTACCTTTGAGTTTAAAGGTTTTTCGACATAAGGAGAGAGAGGCACAATCTTTCTACTCTGGCTTTTTTATCTGCACCCCATCTCGTGCGACACCTGTCCAAGGCCTCCGTGAGCAAGCGAAAGTCAACCCTTCTCTTTCGATGTCTAATCTCAACTCTACTAACTGACCTTTTCAAAATCTCCCAAAATCCTCTGCGCGCTCTTCCGCACTTGCTAGCCCCGTTTCCCATCTCAGGCCATTGTGACATATCTGTGTGATACGTCCACTCCGCCCGCGCGCACCCGCGCGAACACCTGCGTTAATGTTGCACCTAAGTAACCCATGCACTGAGCCGAAAGGTTCTCAGCCTAACTAAACCCCAAGGCATAAAGTGAAATCCTCCCCGGCCATTATATTACAGTATTTTATGTGTCTCATTTTCCAGAAAAGATTCAGGTTTGATTGTATGAGTTGAAGGATCTTGTACACATTCTTCACAATTTATTTGTCCACATAATTCTAATATGTCCGTGGTCAGAAAACCAACCTATTATAATATCATTCTAAATCAACCAGCAAATCTTTGTTTTGTTATTTTAAATGGTGTGGCTTCTGCCCAATTTTTTAAAATTCTTTTTGTATAACCACAATGTATAGGATTGCTCTTGAAATAATTGTGAAAAACATTTTTGATGTCTTCTCAAGCTCATTTTTTCCGTTTTTATCTTTGAGTTGAGTGGTTCCTTTGATCGTTGTTTGTTTACTTGAAATTAGAACTGCCAACATTCGCGAGATGCCACCAGGTCCCCCATTTTACTATCAATGGAGCACCTGCCTATCATAACAGCCAAATTTGCTGTCTGAGTTCCACGTTGAATGAGGTTTAGATTTTTTACTTTTCATAGGTAGTAATTTGTGGGTATACCAGACCCAAAGGTAGATTGTTATCGCTACTCCTCTCACAGATATGACCTGATATTCATACAATAAAGAGACGCTAAAGCTGCCCATAAAATATTGTAAACACTTAAACTCAGTAGGTTTTAATTTGGCAATGTGTTGCATAGCCAGATATGCTTATGTAAAATATCAATATATTAAAAAATACGTTCACAATGTTCATACGCATATTCATTGGAATCCGAAAACATTCGAAACACTTGACGACTCTCTTTTGGTTCTGCTACGAAACTTTTATTTACCTTTTTCAGTTTAAGGTTTTTCGACATGAGGAGAGAGAGATACAATTTCTTACTATGCTGACTGTTCGTACATCGTCAGCTCACGACTCACTGACTCAACAAACGCACGGCACATTTCGTAGACCCCAAAAATCGACTACCTTCCTCTAGACTCGAATCTCAACTAACTGTTTTTTTCAAATTCTCAAATCCTCAGCTCTTCCGGGCATGACGTCATTCACGTCCTCGGTCTCATTTCCTATCTGGGGTTTTTATTGTGTCATCTCTGATTGTCACATCGACCCTGCGCGCGCGTGAACACCTGCACTCAATGTGTGTACCTAACTAACCCATGCACTAAGCCGAAAGATTCTCAGCAAAACCGAAAGACAAGATATATAAAACGAAAAATGATAATATAAAAAAGTCCCTCCGCAATTATATTACAAATATCTAACCGTTACTTTTTAAATCTGTTCATTGTTGACTTACTTAAGTTACTACATTGTACGTGAATTGACTTATAACTGATAATAAAGTGTAGTGTTTCTAACTCAGCCATTTTTTGGGTATTCCATCATACCAGATCTTTAATACCCACTATTTTAATTATCCCTATCATTCACGTTTTTCTTAATGGCTTCTTGCCAAAAAGTTCCTCTCAAGTGACTTGGGGAGGGGCAGAGGAAAATGCTATAACTAAAATTAGTTTGCCATTCATTTTGTGTTCTTTTACTGCTTTATAATCTTTAGTTTTGTCACATATTGTTGTTGCTTGTTGGAAAACTAATTATTTTGTTAAGAGGTTTACTCAACTTATTATTTTCCTTTTAGATTCACTACAAATATTCTATGCTATTTGACATAATTTTATGATTGTTTAGATGAAAAAATCTATCACTATTTTTTTTTGCTGGATTTACAATTATTGCTTTAGAATCTTTAAAATAAACAAGAACAGATTTCACTACACTACTTAACAAAAATGATGTTTCAGGCTACTTGTGCTTTTGAACCGGCACGCAACTAAAAAGACGAAAAAAAGAATCATTAAAGACGTATTTACTGAATCGTTCAAAAATGTCCATTAAGGTAATCGATATACTTAAAGCTAAGAGGAATTTTTTTTTCCGATGCGAATTCAATTCAAGGAACCTCAAATCGATTTTACTGATTGACACATAATATGAAATGTCTTGTTTACTCGAGAAATAGTGTTATCCATCAGTTTGTTTCCATTGTCAAATGTAAATTGATGTTTAAATTTTTAATCTTTGTTCGGTAAGATAAACGTTGAGATAAAAGGGTAAGCTCGAAATCCAGTTTGAAAAATAAAATGAGCAATGGAAACTAAGAATTAGAAAACATGTTTTTTTTTAATATTTATACAGATATTTAATCTCAAATTTCCGTGACGAACAGGGAAGATTAATATTACTGATTTATTTGGTGCCCGTGAAATAAGTATTATCATTAGAAATATCGGTTCCATTTTTGTATTAGTGCAAAAGCACTTTGTCTGATTATGACGGTTTATACACGGGTTGATGTAAAGTTCTCGGCCAACCAAACAGAGAGTGACATTTTTTTTAAATTTATTTATCTATCTATTTACTTCCTTTCTTTTAAAGAAAATAAATACAACGAACAATGCTAAAGGTTTTGTTTTGTTTTTGTTTGTTTTTTTTTGGGGGGGGGTATTTAACCTACGGTAAAAGTATCTCTCCCTGGGGGGTGTCCTCGTGGTGTAATGGTTAAAGCAGAATGATCACTTTCGGTCAAATACCCTAGGGAAAGGTAAGAACCCCCTTATCCTCCCAGCTATGGGTTGAATAGTACCACTACTAATCTTCAAGGAGAATGGCTTTGGCTTTGGCTTTGGCTTTAAATAGCCTATAATGGTTGATATGCCATTAAACAAAGAAACCAAACCAAGCCTATCTCTCCCTACACTTGGGACATATAGCCGAAAAGGAATCAAGTAGTTATGGATAAACTATTAACTTGTCAGTGATGGTGTCTAGTTTAGTCCTCGTCCACTGAGTTAAGACACACTTCGGCCAG
Source organism: Sepioteuthis lessoniana (assembly GCA_963585895.1). Classification (NCBI taxonomy): domain Eukaryota; kingdom Metazoa; phylum Mollusca; class Cephalopoda; order Myopsida; family Loliginidae; genus Sepioteuthis; species Sepioteuthis lessoniana. The sequence continues at coordinate 76,076,471 of OY757915.1, read as the reverse complement.
CCTTTTTCACTAGTACACGGATCGAGTGTGTCTTGGCTTGGTAGCAGTCGTTTGAGGCTGCCTGACGCGGGTGCCAGGGAAGCCCTGCATGCACGTCTCGCGTGCTTGTGTCTCGGGGGCTTTCCCTCAGGTTTTAACCTGGTTTATTGCCTGGTGCCTGAGGCACTCCTTTTGGGGAAATTTGTTTGGTACCCACAATAAAAAAATGCCTTGTGCCGTACTCTCACGTATACGGGGCGTTCGACAAATACCAGAAATTTGTCAAAGCTTTACTTCATTTCTGAGGTGCTTTTAGAATTTTAGATGCTTTACCAACAAATAAAGGGGGGTGTCCTCGTGGTGTAATGGTTAGGCGGTGGACCGTGGAATCGTAGTAAGCGATTTCGTACTCCAGTCGCGCTATTACGTTCATTTTCGGGCAAATACCCTTGGGAAAGGTATGACCCCCCCTTATCCTCCCAGCTATGGGTTAAATAGTACCACTACTGTTCTTCTAGGAGAATGGCTTTGGCATCAAATAACCTACAAAGGTTGATATGCCATTAAACAAAGAAACCAAAACCAAACCAAAAAATAAAACCTGCTTCACCTAGCAATATTAATTCTCCTCTTTTGATCAGACTTTTGGGAAATGCTTTTATTGATCAAGAGAACAATTTCACGACTATTGTTTCCCACGCTCTAAATATACCTTACGAGTGAGCAAGCTTCCTTGCAAGATAGATAGATTGATAGATAGATAGATTTGAGCATACAAGAAAATATAGGCATAAACATACTTTGAAAGAAAGAAAGAAAGAAAGAAAGAAAACGTTGGAAATACGTATAGGCATGAACATTGGAAACGATTAATTAATTTGGGTGCGCTAGCTAGCAAGAGAGATAGATAGGTAGATTTGCACATACAGTAAAATATAGGCATGGACATTATTTAAAAGAAAGAAAGAAAGAAAGAAAACGTTAGAAATACGTAGAGACATGAACATTGTAAGCGATTAATTAAGTTTGGTACGCTAGCTAGATTGATAGATTGATCGATTGATTTAATTTGATTTGATTTGATTAAGAGATTGAGTTGAGAATACTGTGAAATACATAATACTGACATTAACTTTCAGAAATATTTTCCGAAGTAGATTTGACCATACTCGATTATATAAAAAGGAAAATTCTTAGATAGATTTATAGACAGATAGTAAAATTTTTAGACAGAAAGAATGAAAGGAAGAAAGAATGAAAGGAAGAAAGAAAGAAAAAAAAAAGGTTATGATGGTTCAAACCTTTCTCTAAGTAATTCTGTGCAGTATTCATATTGTAGAAATAGGTTATTAACAAAATCAATACCAGACAGATATTTGTGTTTAGCGGAGCGAAACGAAATGATTTGTCAAATTTTCTTCATAATAAACAATTCAGTAGGAATATCGCTTCAGTTGATAGCTGAAAGTTATGCAAACCATCTTTTAAAAAAAGGAGATCAGTTATATCCCACTGAGTAGAATTTACAAGGCGCAAACGTAATTGTTATTTCATGACGTTTTCAAGGATAGAAAAATTAATCCTGCCTCAGATTTTCTCGGCGGTAGGATTCTCAAAAGATTCGAAAGGTTTTTCTTAAATAGTTGAGTTACGTTTATTTATCTTTTCTCTTTAGATAAGGGTGCTTTTAGTTTAATGTTTATCATCAAGGATAACTGAGAGGGAGAGCAGAGTTCGAATGTTACAATCGGTATTTTTGGAAAAGAATATTTAAAAAAAACCGCTCCAGACAACATAAACAGTAGGTTTGTACTGTTTAAAAATTAAGTCAAATTAATATTTCAATTTTTCCTTTTGTTGATTTTGCTTGGTTTCGTTTTATGACACATCAACCATTGTAGATTATTTAATGCCAAATCCATTTTATACGTATAAACAGTTCTATTTCAAACAATTCAGTTTAGTATAGGTAAAGAGGTTCAATTTCAAAAGCAGTTCTATTTCAAACAATTCAGTTTAGTATAAGTACAGTTTCAATGTCAAAAGCAACTCTATTTCAAACAGTTCAGTTTAACATACAAAAACAGTTCTATTTCAAACAATCAATTTTTGTATATGCACACAGTTTACTTCTTTTTGACCTACATATTAGATCCTGTCAGGCTCGACGACTCCGGGCCAGAGTGGACCTGGGAGTGACAGCAATAAAGGGGTACTACGCATTCCCTAAAGCTCTAGCATAACTAGAACCTCACTATCAGTTTGTTTAGTGTCATATCGAGGATGCTCGTCGGTTTATTCTACAGATCCTGTCGACTGGGCAACGTCTTGTATTTTGGTGAGCTTTTGTGCGAGTGTAAACAAATATAAGTTATCTCTTCAAAACATATTTGAAAAAAGGATTGTTAAATGTGATTTAGTCATTTTTTATGCCATCTGAAAGAGTTCAAGTCATTCTAAAGTTAAATTAGTTTTTGTATTTAAGTTAGTAAGCAAAGATGGATGGTATACCTGATCACCTATTTAATCTGTCTCTTTTGAACTGACACTTCTTTTGGACGTCACCAGGTTGGATTAAAACATTAAATTATTATATAACCATGATAAAGGAAGAAACCACAACACTTGGTCATATAAAAATACAACTCTAACACTGTATTTACGGAAGGTGTCAAACGATCTGTAGGTTTGTAGGAGACAGACAGGGAGATGAAAACAGACTGTCATAATGGCCCATAACTTCTTCGCCTCTTAAACATAACAAGCACAGTAATCTTCGAGGTCACACTTCGCACTTCTGCTTCTGGGTCAGGAGGTACTCATCCGGAGGCCCGCTATTAGCTACTGCCTTAGCGCCTAATCATTCACTGGTGCTCTCCGTGACTGACCGTATCTTTTCTGGCCGCAAGTTGAGACTCACTCAAGACGGAGACTACCTGTATCTCACGTGGGTATCGGCGTATATCATTTCATATCACCCACACATTTCTGTTCAGCTACGAGATTGATTCCGGTTATTTTCAGTTGTGCGTCCGATGCCGAGAATCTCTGATTGACGGCTCGATCAAGGCTAGATATGCAACAAAACTTTGGTTTCTTGCTTGCTTTGTTTTACGTTGTATCAAACCTTTTCGGGTGATTTAACGCCAAATTAAGTTATTTTGATAAAAGTTTTAAATAATTCAGTTTAGAAAAAGTATATTTTTGTTTACGCAGAGTTAATTGTCAAAACCTGTTCTATATTAAACAATTCAGTTTAGCAAAAGTACACAGTTTAAAAGCCAAAAACACTTAATTTCAAACAGTTCAGTTTAGAATAAGTACAGTCATTTGATCACCTAAATCGAAGAGTTTAGTTTGTATCGGAAGTGAACAACAAGAAATACCTAATGCCATCATTATCTCTCTGTCTATCACTCTGTCTGTCTGTCCTGTCTCCTTCTCTCTCTCACTCTCTCTCTCTTGATCTCTGTCTCTGTCTCTGTCTCTCTCTCTCTGTTGTCCCTCTCTCCCTCTCTCACTCTTTCTGTCTCTATCTTTTTCTCTGCTTGTTTCTCTCTCTGTCTTTCTGTCTCAATCTCTCTTTCTCTGTCTATCTCTCTCTCTCTCTCTCTCTCTCTCTGTCTTTCTCTTTCTCTTTCTGTCCCTTTCTATCTCTTTGTTTATCTCTGTCTCTCTGTTTGTCTCTGTCTCTGTCTCTCTGTGTCTTTCTGTCTGTCTCTGTCAATGTCTGTCTGTCTGTCTGTCTCTCTCTCTCTCTCTCTAATCCCACTTCACAACCGAAATAAACAGAGCAGTAAACAAAATCTTAAACTGCTTATGTTTGTGCTGTTTGTTTACCAGTTGAGGAAGTACGGTTCCCCCTTCAAAGGAGTTGGTATTTTTGTTTTGATTTTCAAACGGAACCAGACGCCTAAAGCAGCAAAAAGAACCCATACTCAAACATGCAGCTGAAAACAGCGGCAAGGAAATGAAGAAGCCATACAGGTTATTTCGTTTGCTCGATTCGTTATTGCCGCTCAATCAACTGATTTGTGGACACATACTTTACATCTGCAACATAGTCCCTCCCCCAGTGGGGCACAGTATACGAATGCATGACAATAATACCCTTCAAAAGACATGAATTAATCTATCCCTATACTCACCCCCCAGCTATGGATAAATAGTATGTCAGGCTGATATTTGTTGCTTCGGTTAAGCAATTGGTGTGTGAGAAGGAAAACTGAATCCTAAGCTTGGAGCTGGACTCCCTAATACGTTGGTTTAAATTAAGTTTCGACAACTCCGACGACAACACTGACGACATGTATCGAATCGTGTCCTTTTCTTGGTCAACTCCGCTGTCCTGGAGGAAGAGAGATCTAATGCATGGAAAAAATGTCAGTCTTCTTGACAACATGGACCAGGACGGTGCAGAAATCATGATGGATACCAAAACAATACAATACTGGTGTATATGAATTAGTATGTACATCTATTTGACTCAAGGAATGTTTCTAACATATTTTCTTCCTGTTGGAGAAAGTGAGACTCTCACCATTTAGAGACTTTCTTATATTCGCCTTCAGAATAACTACATAATGTTTTCTAGAAATATATTACGACAAATCTCTCTCTCTCTCTCTCTCTCTTTCTCTCTCTCTCTCTCTCTCTCTCTCTCTCTCTCTCTAACTATATATATATACATATATTGATTGTTCTGATGATTGAAGAGGCGAGAAACTGACAGTCACTCATTGCCGTTGATTGTATCTGTGCTATTTTAACTTTCATCAACATTTAGACTATCGCGGATACTGACCCCTCTTTATTAGTAAGTACGGCAAACTACATTATATATATATATATATATATATATATATATATATATATATATACGTGTGTGTGTGTGTGTGTGATACATATTTATATATATGTATGTATGTATGTGTGCGTTCAATCCGCAAGTGAATTTGACAAAATTGTATTCTCTTGCACATTTTGTAACACTACTTTTCTTCAGCAAGGATGGCTGTGGCATTATATAACCCATGAAACCGATTGTTACATATTAACTCTTGACAGTCGGTAATTGTGGATTCTGTAAAGAGGATTTTCCTGCCGTGTAAACAAGAGAACAACGAAAGTAGATCAAGTGGGTTGAGAGCCGGAAGGAGAACCGGATGTGACACGTTGGCATAATAAATATTGTATACACGCATATACCCACTTACAGGGGTCGGAAAGGTTTCTGACGGAAACCATTCTGACCCCTGTTAGTCAAATTCGGAGAGCAGTCAACGAGTGACCAAAGATGGACCCCTCCTCGCCGGCCAAAAAACAGAAGAAACAGGGCTCGGAATATAAACTCACAACGTGGTTAAAAAAATATGGGGGTCAGTTTTAGCAGTCTTTCAGCAGTCTTAGTCCAAGTGCTTCGTCTCTGTCTCTCACACCTACAGCCAATTTCGACCCTTTTGTGTTATAAAGAAGAGAGAATTATTTTTTACACAGAAATGCATAACGGTTTTCTTCATTCCTTTATTCCCTTATGGCTAGACAACACAACTATATCGTCTACAATGACTTATGATCAGGGCACGCAGAAAGCACACGTTTCATCATAGTACCAAAGTTAAACCTGCTCAGAAGTCAAATGGTATCAATAAGTGGCAATCAGGTACAAAGACTGGCTCGTGCAGCTGACTAAGCAAGACATAATAAATCATTAACAAGTCATTTCCAAAACTCTCAAATCTCACTTGCCGAGTGTCGTGGATATGACACTAAATCATCTCAGCCCTGTCGACTTCGGCAGTGGAATACACTGACTCCCTCTTTGCAAAGGAGTAAGACCCTCCCCTAACGAGTGTCCTGGTATGACACTAAACCATTTGATGGTGAGGTTCCAGTAATGCTGGAGCTTTGGGAGAATGCGGAGTACCCTTTCATTGCCTTCGCTCCTGGGTCCACTCTGGTTCGAAGTGGTAGCACTTGATAGGGCACTATCTATAGGTCAAATAGAACTTAAATGTAGTTTCGAGAGTTTACTGTTTTTTCATTAAAACTGTGTATTCATGCTAAACTGAACTGTTTTGACATTTATACTGTGTACTAATGCTAAACTGAATTGCTCGAATTGCTTTGATATCTAAACTGTGTACTTATGCTAAAGTGAATTATCTGAGATAATCTACATACTTATGCTAAACTGAATTACTTGAAATAGAACTGTTTTGACATTTAAACTGGGTACACATACAAAACTGAATTGCTTAAAATAGAACAGTTTTTAACTGGACCTATGCTGAATTGAATTCTTTGAAATAGAACTGTTTTGTCAAACTAAATAACTTGAAATAGAACTGTTTTTGAAAATTAAACTGTGTACTCATGTAAAACTAAATTGTTTCAACAAGAACTGATTATTGTATAAGAATGGATTTGGCATTAAATAACCAACAAAAGTTGATATGTCATAAAGCCAAAACAACCGACCAACCAATCCCAATTCTCACGTCTAGGTTCTATTCTACCAAAAAAGACAAGGAAAATCTGCCGTATGTTTCAACCCCAACTGTCTGATTAATTACTCCTGATTGCTCCCTGCAAACCACTTAAAATTAGTGTAATAACAAGATGTTATTCTCAATCTTCTAAACTCTGTCTGTACAAAGTCCACTATTCATGAAGGATATTAAAACTTTTTTTTTTTTATCACTATCAAGATTATGCCCGTGGTGTAATGTTTATCGTCGCAGGAATTGGACACAGCGACACGAGTTCAAATCCTGGACTGATTGCATTTCACATAGCACTAATACCCTTGGGAAAGGTATGTATCCAATTATTCTCCCTCCAACTATGGGTAAATAGTAGGGCAGACTAGGTTTTTCAGCCTTGGTGAGGCAACTAGTCTAGGAGAAGGAAAAAATCTGAATTCAAACCTGTTAAACTTCGCTTTAAAAATTAACCTTGTGTCATATCCAGCCCGAGCGCAGGGGTTGGGTAAATATGATAAAAAATATCCTTCTCTTTTTATTTTATTACATTCTAAAATCTGCCATACTTACCTCATTTGTTCTAGTTATTATTTTGATGCATAAACGCTACTAATCTTAAACACACACACACATGCACACATGCACACGCGTAAAAAATATCCTCAACCGCAAATAAATATACATCCATATACGCTATAATTATTCGCATATAAATTTATATAGACAAGTTCTTGCCTCGACACATATATATTTATGCATTGATGTGCATGCAGGAACAGAAGAGTTTATAGTGTCACAGTCATTTCAAATCCCACTGAGCTCTACAACCTGACTAAATAAATAATATCCTTATTTTTGTTAGATAAGAAAAATACACTCACGTAAATATATATTTACGCACAATGGCAGTAAAATCTTGATATTTTTTTTTTTGTATTTCTTATGGCCATAGTATATTCATAACTTTGTAATGATTGAGAAAAGAAACCATTTTAGTCAAACTTAATCTATTTAGTTAATAATCGTACAGATGGGGATAATAATAGTCTCAGCTTTAATTATGTTTTCAATGTAAACTAGAGAGAGAGAAAAGTATCAATCAAAGTGTACAATTAGAACTGTTGATAAACAAGAAAAAAATAAAATAAATGATTTACAATATTGTCCATAAATAAGCCAATCTAAACCATTTAAAAATAAAAACTTCATTTCCTTTCAAACAAGAGATCATCATCATCATCATCATGTCGTGCCGCTGGCACGGATATCCCTGACCCTCTCTCGTCACTTCTCCCTATCATTAATCGCTTCTGGCAGGTCTTTAGGGCTACATCCCGTATCCCCACATGGCTGCTGTATGTATGTTCGAGCTGGTCGTCCTGCTTTTGCTTGGCCATATGCGGGGGTCCATAGGAGTACATCACTGATGAGTTCGTCCTTGCTTCTCCAGCAGTGTCCTGCGTGTATGGTTTGTCTAACTTGTATAGTTTTCGTGACTGCAGGCAGGTGGCCGTATAGTTGGTGCCTTGTGGGGTGTTGCCGCCAGGACTTGTTCAATATTGCTCGCAGCATTCTTGTGTAATTGCCGTCAAGCTTCTAGTTCAGCCGTTTAGTTAACGTCCAAGTAGTGCATCAATATAGCAGTATCGATACGACCGCTGCCTGAAAGAAACTGCGTTTCATTTTATCGGTCAGGTCTGATTTCCATATGATCGAGAGCCTATTGTTAGCTGTCCATGCTTTCGTTAGCTGTGTGTTGATGTCTTTTTTGGTTGATGAGACGCTGCTTCCTAGGTAGGTGAATTTGTCTACTAGTTTCAAAGAGGTTCCGTCTAGTGTGGAAAAACGGGAGATAACAGGGTTATATTATTTCTGCTGGAATATTATACGAGGAAGAAGAGTATTAAGAAGTATCAATTTTAGCAGACTCTTTTATATTGTAAGACTGCATCGAACTTGATTTGATATAAACAAATTTGCGTTGGGGTGTAATTATTTTTTGACTGCTTCGTGTTCATATTTTGGTTACATTCCATGATGAGTCAATCTTGGTGTTTAATTGATATCTGGGTGTGAGTATGTATCTCAGGCTGCCTGAAATATTTTGGCTAAAAATTTTCCGGAAAGAACTTATTCGTTTCTAAAGGGAAGAAATTGGCATTTGTCAATACGATCATCATCCCTGTATGCAGGGTGGTTCGAAAAGTTTTTTGAAAAAAAAATCTCATTTCAACTGGAAATAAATAAAATTAACATCGATGAAATAGATCCACAATATCATGGATTCTGACTATCTTTGAAGGAGTATATAAAAAATATCTCGAGGCAACACTATTACACTTGATTTCATACACAGAAAAAAGATGGAGCACTTACAAGTAGCATATGGTTTCCACAAAGAAACATTTATTGCAGTAACGATGCGTTCAGTTAGATATGCTTACCGAATAGAACATTGCTATCATACTAATTAGTCGAATAATATATATTCTTGTCTATCATCTTTACAGGAACTTGTATAAAAGAAAGACTACTGCCTAAAATACACAATACCTAACGAGTTATAAATTTGAAATTTATACATTCTTTAAGATATAGTCGGATGTTAATGACAAAAATCCACACAACAATAAATTAACTATGATATATTTGCAAGTGGGCTGGCTTTCCATCGTTTTACCAAGCAGTAACCATTCACTGTTGGGTGAGTCCTTGTGACGTAGGGGCTAACATATTGGGCTGCAACTTCCTCGTAAACGAGTTCAAACCCCAGTCATGCTTTTACATTCTCTTTCAGACTAGCATCTTTGGGAAAGTTATTAACTCCCATATCCCCAATATATGGGTTAAAATGTAGCAGCACTGTCGTTCTACAAGAATAGCTTCGGCGGTGAATAACCCACGAAGGTTGATATTTTATTAAAGAAATAAACAAACCAAACCCTTCTTCATCTATCTTCCGTTTCAGATATGTTCTTTTAAATCTAGACCAAAATCCTACGAAAAATTGAGCTGGGAATGCAGGGAAAACATTTTTCATACAGCCTGCTTAAGAGAATTCACTTTAAACTCTGAACTTGCAATCAGACATTAATTTTCTAATCTCGGATCAAACGAAAGTATGTTTTTTTTTTTTCATTTTCGAGTCAATATTCTTTGAAATACTTTAAATAAACTTGGTAATAATGATAATTAATAAATATTGAGAAAAGTTCATAAAACTTAAATAATCAAACTATACTAATTAAATTCAAAATTTAAAAAAATGTTTTCAAAAGAATAATAATCTTTAGATATACATGGCAATTCTTGGAACAATCTACTTTGTTGACTTATGCAAAATTGAATTGTTAGAAATAGAACTGCTTGATCATCTAACTGTGTATCTATAAAATGTGTTACTAATATGTTTAGTACATCTGTGTAAACAGGATTTGGCATTAAATAACCGGCAAGGGTTGATATGCCGTAAAACCCAACTCAACCAAATAAAACCTAAATATAATTCATTAAATCTTTGCACCTATGCAGGTTTGCACAGCTGATATTTGAAAACTAACCATTCTACAAAAACTAAAAGCATTTTCTCTTTGTCTGTTGTATTTTTCCAGGTTATTGATATACTATGTCTCGTGGCTCAGTCAGTCTCAGTCGATTTCATCTTATTTGATTATTGAAAAATATTGCTATATATTTTTTTTTCATCATATGGAAATCAGACCTGACCGATAAAATGAAACGCAGTTTCTTCCAAGCGGCAGTCGTATTGATATTGCTGTATGGATGCACTACTTGGGCGCTAACTAAACGGCTGTAAAAGAAGATAGACGGCGATTACACAAGAATGTTACGAGCAATATTGAACAAGTCCTAGTGGCAACACCCCACAAGGCACCAACTATACGGCCACCTGCCTCCTCTCACGAAAACTATACAAGTTAGACAAACCAGGCATGCAGGACACTGCTGGAGAAGTACGGACGAGCTCATAAGTGATGTACTCCTATGGACCCCCACATATGGCCGAGCAAAAGCAAGACGACCAGCTCGAACATACATACAGCAGCTATGTGAGGATACTGGATATAGCCCTGAGACCTGCCAGAGGCGATTAACGATAGGGAGAAGTGGCGAGAGAGGGTCAGGGATATCCGTGCTAGCGGTACGAAATGATGATATATATATATATATATATATATATATATATATATATATATATATATATATATATAACCCTCTGCATGAACTACATGCAACACAAGTGGTGTTTAACAGGTTTAAATTCAGAGTTTTCATTCTCCTATATCAGTTGCCATAATAAGGTTAAAGAGCCCAGTCTATCCTATCATTTACCATTGTTGGAGGGAAAATCGTTGAATTCATAACTTCATAAACTCATTAGCGCCATGTAAAATGCAATGCCGTCCACGATTTGAACTTGGGCAATAGTGTCCATTTTCTATGACGGTAACTCTTACACCATGAGCACTTCCAATTTATATATATATATATATATATAGAGAGAGAGAGAGAGAGATTGATAGATAGATAGATAGATAGATAGATAGATATCGAGTTTTGCTTGAAGCTATTGATCCGTGAAAATATTTGAATTATGTATGGTTCAATAAAAGAAGCTCAGATAAAATGGTGTTAGTGACGCTTTTAACTTGTCCATTAATCCGTTGAAAGCGATCCACTCTTCTGTAAGCAATGAAACAAACAAATGTTTTGTGCTTGCGTGCTGCAATGAAAGAAAATAGACAATTGATACAGTGACTCTGCCGGGAATAATTCTGCTATTCTGAATATGTCAACGTCGCATTCTTTATGTTTTATTTGGGGATATTTTGGCAAATAATACTTTACTCAGCTAAGTCGCTCTCAGTCGCACTCCAGACAGAGTTGCTTCAATGCTACGACTGGTTTCTCTCACAGTTAAAATTCGACGTGGAAAATGAGAGGATTTGGGACCGTGGACGAGATTATAAAGCAAGTGATGAAGCAGTTGATAATGATTCGTAAGGTGAACTTTTCAAAAGTGGAAAGAAAGCTGGTTTAAATGCTTTATCCTCAGGTAAATACTTCGAAGTGGACTGAGAATTTTAATTTGACACATTACGTTAACATCAAAGGACTGGACGTTTAATGTCTCTCTCTCTCTCTCTCTATATATATATATATATATATATATATATATGATAACAAGGTAATCCAAGTAGAAGGAGAGGTTTATTGAGAAGCAAAGTCGACACGATAGCGTTTTGGTTCAAATGAACCATCATCTGGTCTATTAGGGATGATGTTAGTGATGTTAAATATATGATGAATGTGTAAAAATGTTTCCTGTTTTAAATTACGTCATTTGACTTGTTAGAAATATTCTCAATAAACAATCGGAACAATTCTACTTAATATTTCTAATAAGTCAAGTGGCGTAATTTAAAACAACAAACGCTAATTCATTAATCAAACGGCCAACTTTTGCTTGTAATAAACGGCCAACTTTTTCTTGCTTTACAAATTTTCCCTAGGTTTTTACATTTTACACTTTTTAAATATGTATCATTGATTTCATATCACTCGCATCATCCCTCATAGCCCTGATGATGGTTCATTAAAACCGAAACGCTATAGTATCGACTTTGCTTTTCAATAAATCTCTCCTTCTACTTGGATTACCTTGTTATCAATTTTTCTTTACATATCATCAGATTACAAGCCATTATTTACTTACACACACACACACACATATATATATAGTTTTATTCGGCTCTGTTAAACTGGAGTTGGGGGGAAATCCATCAGGTCAAAAAAACATTCAACAGTGAACATTTAAATTTTCCTGGTAAAGAGCTCAATGTAACTGACATTATAGAGCAATAATTTCTTAAAGAAAAAACAAAACTGGTCACATTAGGATTATAAATTTATTCCATCCTGTTATGTGTTTTTGATAAAATCAAAAAAAACACGGAAAAAAAATTAAAAGGACTTCTTCAGATCTAATGGATAAAATAAATTATTTTATCCATTAGATCTGAAGAAGTACTGTTAATTTTTTTTTCGTGTTTTTTTTATTTTATCAAAAACATAACAGGATGGAAATAAATTTATAATCCTAATGTGACCGGTTTTGTTTTTTTCTTAAAGAAATATATATATATATATATATATATATATATATATATTATCGTTCAAAAATTAGAATATTTTCGGAATATGAAGGTAACAATGGTAAAAACCATAGAAATTTGAAACAGTCCCAAAGTACCAGGAAAAGAGACTAGGCGTATAGATAAGATGAAAAGTCGAGACTGTTCAAACTACTACACAACTAAAATTAACTAGAATTCGTAGAAGGGATCTGTAAATCTCAGAGCATTAGCTGCCATTTCCATGAAAATATACCAGAAAGCCAGACCTAATGTTAATTAGCAATAAGTAAAGAACTAGCCATTTTGAGGATTTTCCTGCTCTAGTGAACCTTAGAGTAACAATGAAAGAAAAGGAAAATATCAACAATACATGTATCTTGCAAGAGAACTGAAAATGTTGACACAAGTGAAGGTGATAACATTACCAATATTAATTGGTACGCCTGGAAATGTCCTCGCGAGGTTCGAAAACGGACTGGGAAAATTGGAAATAAGATGAGGAATAGAATCCATATAGATTACGGCACTGTTAAAATCAGCATGAGTACTTTCAAGAGTCCTATAGATCTAAAAAGACATGCTATCACACATACTTCAATTGAACACCACCAGTTAAAACTGGCATTATTAAAAAAATAACCAAAAATAACCAGACTCCGTATAGGTCATACAAGGAGAAAACTCTTTTTACTCAAAGGAAAATAACAGCCAATGTGTTATGCATGCCAGACAAAATACACCATGAAGCACATTCACATCGAATGTACTCACCTAGCCCCTATAAGAAAACCCTCTATAGTGCAAAAAATATGAAGGAACTGTTCCAAAACACTGAAATAAATAATGTGATATCATTTCTAAAAAGAGTGAAGTTATTTACAAAAATCTAAAGAAATTTACAATAAGACAAAATTACTTCTATAAACCCTCTCTTTAATAGATATATTCTAACAAACTGATACTTTCCCAACCTGTTTAACAGTTGTGGGTTTTGTTTTTTTGTTTTTTTATGATTCCCAACAATTAAACTCCTAGTAAAAAAACAAAAAACAATAGCCAACTAATTATCGAAAGTTTATCATTAATTCCTAAGACCTCTCCTTTGGATTTCTTTTCTGACTTATTTTCCTTAACTTGATTCGGCATTAAATGACCGATGAGGGTGATATGCCGTCAAACAAAACAAACAAAACCAAAAAACAAAAAACTGGTATGAAAATCTCGCAAGAAGTAAAATGGATTTTAGAAATATATATATGTTTTGGATATTGATTATCTCACGGCGCTAAAACTTTTTTTTAGAAAAACATCTTTATCGTGAGGAAAGAAATGCTTGACCATGTGTTAATAGATCGCTTCCCTCCTATGTATATGAAGATCATTTTTGTGAATAAAGGTGGCGAAGAGACAGAACACAGGGAGAAGCATATTTTTGTCTTTCTACCACGTGCATTAATCCAGAGGAAACATTAACTGCTTCAGTCGGAATTAGACCTGGATTTTCCGAATCCGGTTTCCGTTACGCCATCGTGAAGAGTGGAAGGGTATCGTTTCAGTAATATAAATATATTAACATCCGGAAATTACAGGCATACAGAGCTTATTTGTATATGAGCTCATTTATGTTATATACATTCTATATTTGTCTGATACTCAATCTTTCATATATATATATATATATATATATATATATATATATATATATATATGTGTGTGTGTGTGTGTGTGTGTGTGTGTGTGTGTGTGTGTGTGTGTGAAAGAGATAGACAAATAATGAAAGAGAGTAAATGCCCGACCTAGGAAAGATATAATTATCACAGCGACTGAAATTTGTTACTTCTAAGTGATACGTCATGCAAGTCTGAATAAATTTTAAATTAGAGCTTTTCAGGATATATATATATATATATATATATATATATATATATATATATATATATATATATATATATATGAATGTGTGTGTGTGTGTGTGTGTATGTATGTATAACGCCAAATCCATTTTTATGTAAATAATCTGTTCTATTGAAAACAGTTCAGTTTAGCATAAGTACACAGTTTAATTGTCAAAAACATTTCCACTTCAAACTATTTAAGCAGTTATATGTAATAATTCAGTTAAGTGTAAATATAATTTTAATGTCGAAAAACAGTTCTATTTGAAGTAATTCAGTTAAGCATAAGCATGCAGTTTAAGTGTAAGTACGGTTTAATTGTCAAAAACGTTTCTATTTTAAGCTATTCATTTTACTCAATTCATTTTAGCATAAGTATTCTGTTAGTTCTATTTAACCCATAGATAGGGCCCTATCAGGTGCTACCCCTCTGGACCAGAGTGGACCTGGGAGCGATGGCAATGATGGGGTACTCCGCATTCCCCAAAGCTCCAGCACTGCTGGAACCTCACCATCAGATTGTTTAGTGTCATATTCAGGACACTCGTTGGGGGAGTGTCTTACCCCTCTGCAGAGAAGCAGTCGATGTATTCTACAGCCCCAGCAGACTGGGCAAGAATGTTTAGTGCTTCAACTGAAACTTTTCATCTTCAAGCAGTACTAATATGTATAATTATTAAGTTAAAATTAATTTGGAAATTAAATGCACTTTTTAAAGAAAAGAATGGTGAATTTTTACTCAAAAAAAATTAAACCGAAAGTTGTTGTTTTTTTAATAAATAGGCCACGGAATAATTTTGTCAGAGTTACAGAAGAAATATAATTTTTATCGCTATTGACAAGATTGAGCCATTTTGAAATTAGATTTTTAAAAAGTGGATGATTTGTTTATGATTTTAACAGGTTAAAATTGTATTTTTAACAATCTATGAGGGAAAAGATTTCTTAAATTATTTTTGGTTTTGATTTTCCACATTTTTTTGAGGGAAGACAAATATTGTCTTGGCGAGTCAGAATTTTTTTCAAACTAGCGCGTCCATGTTGATTGACTATAAATGCAAAAATGCAGATACAAAAATTACAGCTCCTTGTGTCTATTTTTAGCAAAAAAAAATGAATTAATAAACGTCTTTTGTATGGAAATCAGTTTATTTCCCATATATTCTTTAATAAATTGCCGGCTCCATCCCAATAGGTGAGGACTGTTTTACTAGATCCCGAAAATATACTTACCCAGTCGGCTGGGTCTGTAGAATACACTGACTGCACCTCTGCAGAGGGGTAAGACTCCCCCCCCCCAATGAGTGTCCTGGATATAACACTAAACAATCTAATGGTGAGGTTCCAGTGATACTGGGGCTTTAGGGAATGCAGAGCACCTCTTTCTTTGCCATTGCTCCCAGGTCCACTTTGGCCCGGCGTGGTAGCATCTGATAGAGCTCTATCTATGTGTTAAATAGAACTAACGGCCTACTTATGCTAAACTGAATTGTTTGACTAAATTGAACAGCTTGAAATAGAAATATTTTTGACAATTAAACCATACCTACTTTTAAACAGCGTGCTTATGCTAAACTGAATTATTTGAAATGGAACTGATTTTTGACATTGGAACTGTACTTACAATAAACTGAATTGTTTAATATAGAAGTGTTTTGACATTTAACTGGGTAAACAAAATCTGTACTTATACTAAACTGAATTAGCTGAATTAGAACTGCTTGACTAAACTGAATAGCTAGAAATAGAAATGTTTTTCATAATTAAACTGAGTACTCATGTTAAACAGAATTGTTTGATATAGAACTGATTATTTATATAAAAAAGGATTTGGCGTTAAATAACCTACAAAGGTTGATATGCCATAAAACCAACCAATCAAAATATACGGGTTTCTCTTTGCGTCTAAAACTCAGCTCCCTACTTGAAAAAACAAAAAAAACACTCTTTCTTAACCTACCCTAAAAACTCTTTATTATTCATGGACCCATTAATCGGCTATCGAACTTTGTCCCACCATCTCTCGATCACTCCTATCTGAATATTTGCCACACGCTGTAGGTCAGTCGAGTGTTGATGAGAAGGCACTTTACTTTATGCGTTAATAGCCAATACCTTTGTGTTGAGCACGCAAAAACATGCGACTGGCAAGTTGTTTTAATGGCTCAGTTTTGTTTGGGGCAGACTAAACTTCATATTTCTAAGCATTTATCTGTAAGAACGAATCAATCGGTTAAGAATATCGGGTCACATTCAGTAAAAATGTTCTATTTTTGATCATTACCATTATCTTTTGAGATAGGGCATTGTATCAATCAATCTTCTGGAGAAGGGCTGCTTAAGAGAAAAATATGCAGAGTAGCGAACTCTCAAGGGAGTCTGAAAATGAAGCTAAGGATAATTTCGTTAGACGATTCAAGGGGGACAACTAATTGATAAGTTGGCACACAGAGTGAAAGAATTGGCAGTAATCGTTACATATTCCGGGTGATTAAGAGATATTGGAAGAAAGCGTGAAATAGAGAATAAAGAACGAGATAAGACGTACTTCACAACAATATTGAGTTTATTAAATTTGCAATATGGAAAAAAATCTATTCGTCGCCTTGAAGTAAAGTGTAATATCTAGACAACCACAACTCTACTAGAATGGTTTTCATAATCTCAATGTCAGTTACGAAGTTTTGCTTAGTCTGGCACATGACTTGCAGTTTCAAGGTGAACTCCTGTCTAAGTCTTGACTAGAATACACACCGCTTTACACAGGTTTCTAAACATACATCGGTATCCCCAAGCGCCTATAACTAAAATATCTGCTTTTTAAAAGAAACTCATTTTAATTCGTATGGGACTATGCACAGCCACCCACAAGGACTTTTATAAGTAAAGTTGTAAAGTTGGCGACCGTAATCGAGAGTAACCCGAAGGTTCCATTTTCAATAGCTACTACACCAAGGTGTAGGGGAGGGTGCCACTCCTTTCCCAAGATTGACCCACTTTACCTTTTATCAGTACCTTATAATGCTGAGTGTTAAGCAAAGAGGCATCAAGTACCATTTTTTGAGTCTTTGGTATGACTCAACCTGGGATTGAACCCAGGTTTCCCGGGCCATTGGCGACCACTCAAACCATTATGCAAATGTCCGGTTTTATATAGATACTATTATAGAACTCTTACAGTTACTATCATTTATATCTCTTTCGTCAATCACTCCAACGTTAATGTTCACCACATCCAGTATGTTGTTGGGATTGCCGATGGTTTCACGTATTCTTGTCTAATAATGAAATATAGGCAAAAAAATATTTGAATACATATGAATATATTTAAAGAAGTATAGTATTTATTAAGTTATAGTAGTCTAGAATGCAGGTCACTACTGGAGAAGCAGGGACGAGCTCATAAGTGATGGACTCCTATGGACCCCCACATATGGCCGGGCAAAAGCAGGACGACCAGCTCGAACATACATCCAGCAGCTATGTGAGGATACGGGATGTGGCCCTGAAGACCTGCCAGAGGCGATGAACGATAGGGAGAAGTGGCGGGAGAGAGTCAAGGATATCCGTGCCTGCGGCACGACATGATGGTGATGATGAGGTCAAATAAGGTCAAAGTTGATGAGGTCAAATAAGGTCAAAAATTGAGCAAAAAGGTGAGAAGTGATCTCACAACTCAGTAAGAATAGCTTCATGTAGGAGAACAAACATTTTATACATACATTGTAGAGTTACCTATCATCGATCACAGGTACAGTATTAATCGTATTAGGCTGGAAAAGAAATTGAAGCCTAATCTTCTCAACAGTCATGATGTATATATATATACAGAGAGAGAGAGAGAGAAAGAGAGAGAGAGAGAGAGAGATTATTTCGTAAGTCTTGTTGTTTTTGGACGCTTACCTGGGTAGTAGGTATGTAAATCGTCCTGCCAGCTATCTGAATTCGTTACGTTTGGCTCATCATTTTACGAAATATCAACTTCTTATGGCTTATTTTCGACCAAGATTTAATTCATTTAAAATTATCGACGTTAATCAAATATATTTTTTCAATGTTCCTTTGCATCTTTTAATAGCTCTTTTTTTTTACATAATCATTTGTTTACTCACAATCTTTTGATAGCTAACTTTCCTATCTCTAAATAATTTTGGCCCAAACGGCTAGGGCTGCAGAATACACTAACTGCACATCTGCAGAAGGCAAAGACCCCGCCCCAACGAGTGTTCTGGATATGACGCTAAACAATCTGATGGTGAGGCTCCACTAATGCTCGAGTTTTAGAGAATGTGGAGTACACCTGTTTTGCCATTGCTCCCTGGCCTGGAGTACTAGCACCTGATAGAGCCCTATCTTTGGATCAAATATGACTAAATTGTGTGCTTATGCTAAACTGAATTGTCTGAAATAGAACTGGTTTTATATTTAACTGTGTGTAAACAGAAAACTGTTCTAACGCTAAACTGAATTGTTTAAAATAAATCTATATATATATATAGAGAGAGAGAGAGAGAGTAGCGTCCAAAACTAAGGGACAACATTTTAAAACCTAATATTTGTTAGAAATAACAACTGTGAAAAGCTGACATTTTGACAACTGGTAGTCGTTATCATCCATAATAACATACTAAAATTTGAATCATTTGCAAAGGATAGAAAAAGAATTATAACATTTATTTATTTGTTTATTTTCAAAATAGGATCGTCCAAAAGTAAGGGACAAAATTGAGAAAAACAATGTAAACAGTATGCTATATTCAAATTTTTTGATTTCCTCTAAAGAATAAGTCTTACTTAGTCATTTGTAAACATTGCATCAGCCGGCACCATGGCGAAACGCCAAAAACCTGATTACTCTGAGGCAAGCTATTGTGAAGCTACAAAAGAAAAAGCACACCATTAGAGAGATTTCAGAGAAAGTGAAACGTTCCAAGAGTGTTGTATGCTGGGTTGTTAAATCCTACAATGATACTGGCAAAATAGTCAGTGCTTTTAAAACCGGCAGATCCCGCAAAACTTCGGCAAGAGAAGATCGAATAATGCAGCGTATGTCATTAAAGGACCGTTTAAAGTCTTGCACAGAAATTAAAAGGGTTATGAATAGTACCTCATGTGTTAATGTGTCAAGAAAGACTTTTTCTAGACGACTGCAAGAAATAGGGCTGTTTAATCGAACCCCAAGGAAGAAACCTCTTGTTAGTTCGAAGAATAAGAAGAAGAGATTAGAGTTTGCAAACAGGTATGTAATTTGGACATATGAAAATTGGGCAAAAGTATTTTTCAGTGATGAAAGCAAGTTTGATTTATTTGGAAATGATGGAAAAAAACAATGTAAAGAGACGTATTGGTGAAAGATTAAGTGCAAAGTCTACTAAGAAAACTGGCAAGTTTGGGGGCCGAAGCGTCATGGTATTTGGAATGTTTTCTAGCCAAGGTACAACGCCTCTTGTCCGTTTACAAACTCGTGTAAACGCGCAGATCTATAAAACCATTGTTCAAGATCATGTTGTGCCAATCATACAGAATTCAGGTTTCGATAGGGCTACCTTTTTGAAGATAATGCCCCATGTCATAAGGCAAAGGTGGTAATGAGTTACCTTAGCGAGCAAGATTTCGAAATTATGGATTAGCCACCGCAAAGTCCTGACTTAAATCCAATAGAAAATCTTTGGAAGACCTTTGGAGTGAATGTTATGGAAAGAAATCCTACTAACACGGAGGATTTGTGGGTGAAGCTTCAAGAAGAATGGTCTAAAATTAGTATCGAGGATTGTCAAGAACTGATTCGTTCTTGTAGTCGAAGATGTGCAGCTGTCATTGAGAGCAAGGGCTCATTTACTAGATATTGATTGTACATGTATTTTTATTGATTTTTGGCTGTTTAAATTGTTTTTCTCAATTTTGTCCCTTACTTTTGGACGTTCCAAATTTGAAAATAAACAAATAATTGTTATAATTCTTTTTCTATCCTTTGCAAATGATTCAAATTTTCGTATGTTATTATGGATGATAACGACTACCAGTTGTCAAAATTTCAGCTTTTCCCAGTTGTTATTTCTAACAAATATTAGGTTTTAAAATTTTGTCCCTTAGTTTTGGACACTATATATATATATATATATATATATATATATATATAATGGATCTGGGATTGAATAACCTACAATGGTTGATATGACATAAAACCAAACTAAAACCAAATAATTTTCACATCGTTATGCTTTCAAATATTCCTATTTAACATCTATTACTTGAGCGCTAGTATAGGGCTAAACATACCTAAATATAATAATCTTTAGCAAATAGATTCAATTATATATTCTGAATGCTATTTGTTTGCTAACAGTCATGTGATCTCAGGAATTCATATCCAATGCGAATAATGTTTAAACAGCGATCATCAATACAATATTTCTTTGTAAATTTAGCAGATTTTTTTCCTATTTATGAAATCATGAAATTCATCTTCAAACTTTTCTCTTTATCTTTTGATGTAGACTGTGAAGAAGTACCATTTCATTAGCAAATGGAACTATTCAGTGTTCAAAAGATTTCAAGTCCAATTTTCTTGTATTCGACATTCTCGATTTCTCTAAAAACTACGTGCATCTATTTGGACGATTGCTCAACTTTATCATCCACACTTATCAAAAAGTGAACTTGTTTGACCCGACGAACCGGTGTGAACCGCTGCTCCGCTAAATGAAGCATACCAAGACTACTCTGCGTTCACAACTGTCAAATCATTGCTTGATGTGCTCTTTCTCGCAACCAATTAATTTAACTCTGATACTAAATAATTGATATTTTTAGCCCCCTACTTGACGCGTGTGGCCTTTTTAACATAGGTCCAGAATCAGGGCCGTAACCCGGACTCACCTAGCATTCCAAAAAATGACTCGGACACCGTCGGCATTCCCCTAAAAAATGGCGCCATAACTGCCTAGCCCTAAACATTCCCCCCGCCCGGAAAGTGTTAAAGCTTGCGGGGACAGCCTCCGCTCAGGCTCGGGGAGAGCCAGTTTTTCCATTCGTGAGATGAATGCCGGCATCTCGGTATCCATGTTTGGCGGCCTTGACCAACGTGACGTGATCAAGCCACACGAACTGATCCGTAAAACGAGAAACACGACCGGCGTGTTACTTGATTCGCAAGTCTCAGATACTAAGTAGTTTGTGATAGGAAAAAGCATCAGATATCTATTTGAGGTGCTCGTTGTGAAATGGTTATCGTCGTAGGAAATGGACATGGTGATACGAGTTCAAATCCTGGACGAGTCTAATTGCATTTCACATAGCACTAATACCCTTGGGAAAAGTATGAATCCAATTATTCTCCATCCAGCTATGGGTAAATAGTAGGGTATACTAGATTCTTCAGCCTTCGTCAGGCAACTAGTCTAGAACAAGGAAAACTCTGAATTCAAACCTGTTAAACTCCGCTTAAAAATTGACCTTGTGTCATATCCTGCCCGAGTGGAGGGGTTCGGTAAATATGGATATCTACTTGACAAATCATGAGTGTATACTTGTGAACTTATCAGGTATTTTTGCCCTTTTAAGATCGCGGATTCAGACCCTCCTGTGTTGGACAAGAAGATATAGCTCGTTGTAGAAAACGGTGACGTCAGTTTCCTCATTGGCATTAGGGAACTGTAGCAGGAGATGCTTTTTGCGCAAGGGTTTCTTTTAAATGAAGAACACATCATTCTTTGTTGTATTTTCTCGACGTTATTCCGTGATTTTTGGGCACGATAACTGAGAAGCATTCCTAGCCATTCAATTACGGCATTGACGCCGTTTTTCATGCGGATACTGAGACAAACATCCATCCAGTATCATAGAATTTTATTTCTTGTTCGCTATGGCAGTATCAATGTTTTTGCATGCATATGATGTCTACATTATGTTCTACTGCAAACGCTGTCAGCTCAGGCAATTGGTTTACTGTATTCATAGTCCTAACGCTAATTGTCGCTATGTGAATAGTGTTTTTGCATCTAAGTAATTTTAGTTTGGAGTAGAGTTTGAGTTTGGTAGCTGATTTTTCGAACATTTGGCCTAGAGCTCCAACCTTTAGACTGAAAACTTTGGGTCGTTCTGACATAGAGAAACAGGTTTTGAAATCGTTGTCTCCAATCTGTTCTAGGTTGCTGGATATGGAAGCTAATTTGATATTAGATTTGATTTCTTTGTTTGATGGCGTATCAACTTCCATAGTTTTTTAAAATGCCAATGCTATCCTTGTGGAAGAACACCATCGATACTATTTAACCCATAACTGGAGTTGATGGGTTCATACCTTTCCTAAAGTAAACCCAATAGCGCGACGAAAGTTCGAACTTGCTTACTTCGAGGCTGCAGCCGAGCACTTTAGCCATTTCACCACGAGTGTAGCATATTGACCCTTGAACAAACCGTCAATCAAGATATGCACCTGTGTTACAGCGAAACAGGTGCATCCGGTCGAAGATATCGAAATATCACCTTGACCTGTGGACGTGGTTGAATTTGGTGCTGATGCGTACGCCCACATGGAGCAGGTGGATGAAAAATAATCATATTACCAGGTGCCACAGACGGCTTGCGTGAGTCAGTTTAGTTCCAGTCGCAGCAGGAGTCAGTTGGGGGCAAGTTGCCGGAGTGAGAACCAGCTTCAGACAGAGGGCTTGGGCCCTCAGTGACCCACGGTTGAGCAGCCAAGCCAGAATGCGAAAAAAGTGCTGCTGTCAGAAGAACTTTGGCTCAATATGTAGCAGCCTATCCCCGTCTCCAACTCACCTCTCACACACAACCAACATCAACCCTTTCGAATAAAGTGTGAGAGGTATATTTTTATAAAGAAGCGTGTTTCGTCCATTGAAGTTCGTATATTATTTTGACTATGTTTCTGGATATATTTGCACCTCGTAATATACAACACGAGGACTCATATTTGGTATTAGTCTGGTGATGAATATCATATAATATGTTTTATTACATAACATTCAATGAAAAATCCCCAAAAACCTTGTATCGTTGGCTTAGAAGATTGTATTTTATTGAATTGTATCACAAAACATTAGAATGTTGTACACTTATGAACTGTACTTATGAGTCATATTGCTCATAAAGAATTCTAGTGAAATTCAGCGCGGTAAATTCATCATACGATAAATTTTTCACGATGAATTTACAACACATGCTCATGAGGGAGATCAATAGAACTCAACATAATTATTCTATCCAGTCGATGAAACTTACAATACGATGAGAGTATCCTCTGCAAAGGGTTAATACCTACCCCAAAAAAAAGGTGCCCAAGGTATGACTCTAAACTCCATCTGATGGCGAAGCTGCAGATCTGCTAGTACACCCAGGTTCATTCTGACCCGGAATTTTATCACCTGTTAGCATTCTATCCATGGGGTAAATAGATCTCTTTAAAAATTAATTGTATTCGCCATGTATAATTGAGGCTATCTAATTGTAGTAACTAAGCTATAATATATAGAGAGAGGATTAATATCACTTAATTAAAAGGCTATAACTGTGTACAAACAAGAGACTAATATCAAATAGAAATGATTCTTTGAAACCATGTGATTATTTTATAAGATGGAAATACTCGTAACCAAACAACAATGTGCAAATTATTGGTATTAGATAGGAATGCAAAACTTAATTTCATATGACTGAAAATTATTTGAATAAAGACTAGTAACTAGAAGCTATGATTGAAAATAATTCTTTAGAAAAATACATGAAAAATATGGATATAAACGTATTATGTACACGATTTGCTCAACACTAGTTATAAACAAAACAGGATGACGTGCTGTTGTATCCAACCAATCAATATACAAATCATTGCCTGACTTTTTTTAGTTACGCAAAAATGATTCTGAAACAGAAATAATTTCTCAGAAAGCACACACACACACACACACACACACACGCACATATGCATGTATACATATATACATCACTGATCGTGTAGGGGACAACGCGAACCCCCTGGATACTATAGCTCTCTCAGCATCCCTCCCTATTAGCCATCGCTCTTGGTAATTCCTCAAGACAGCATCCACTGTTCACACAATGAAGATGTATGGAAGTTTTTGTCAGACTATTCTGGTAAGGCCATATGTAGTAGTGTATCGAAGAACATCACGTGGGAGTTAGTCTTCCTTCTCCAGTATTTTAGTCTTTAATGATTTCTGAGATGCGAGGTAATTGGCCGTGCACCTGCAGCTTTTCAGGGCGGTGCTTTTTGGATTTATTCAAAACAGTACGCAGCATTCTTTTGTAGTAACTATCTAGCTGTTTTTTTTTTCTTTCGGCCGTTACTTAAAGTCCAAATGGTGCAACCATTCAGTGGTACTGACTGTTTGGACAAATTCACGTTTGATTCTCTCACAGAGATAAGATATATATATATATATATATATATATATATATACTCTCTCATCCACAGAAAGGCTATTTCGTTGTATCACAACCTTCAATGTGGCTAGAAGCTGGGATCGAAAGCCGCCCAACTTTACATGAGACTTAGTATCATATCGCTCAGCTAACAAGCTAACCAAGTCAACTCGGGAATTATAAGGCATTATGTAGTAACTTTTGTTTGTTTACATTTTTGCCTTACCTTATACCTATACATATATAAATATATATATAGTTATCCGAGAGGATATATATATATATATATATATATATATATATATTGAACTAATTTTCACAATATTTGCCTATTGAATGAAAAACTGAAAAATACATCAGCAAGGATTCGCTTCGAGTTGATTTTTTTTATTTCCCTGTAAATGACTCCATCTGGATAACATTTAAGACTCTGAAAAATTGGTTTGATGCATTCACTCATGTAATTAGATTCGGTGTAGGTGTGTGCAAAGTTGAAGCGAACGAAGTAGCTGAAAACTTTGAATGCCTTTCATTTCAATCGTCTATAAGTGGATCAATCGACGAAGACAATTGCGTTCCGATCTCAAAGATTTAGGGAATATCCAATTTCTTGGCCAATGATCTTGACTGAGAATTGAATTAATTACAAGTGTTCGGCCATTAGACTTTCCCCTTAGTTCGTTACTTCTTGTGTCAGAATCGTATTGGAATTCGATTAAAGGCACAGAATAATATCGTACTATGTTTCTTTCATCAGCGTCATATTTGCCATTATTAACTTTTGACTAATATTTCTTTCATCTTAATTTTAATTGATTTACATTCAAGAATGCCAGACCGACATTCTTGTACCATGGTAAGGAACATCTTGTTTATTATTAATATATGTATATACAACCCCAGGCAAAATTATGGAATTAGTACACGTAGAGGTTTTATTTGATTTCTTTGTTTAATGGCATATCAACCTTTGTAGGTTATTAAATGCCAAAGCTATTCTCCGAGAAGAACAATAGTGGTACAATTTAACTGATATCTGGGAGGATCAGAGAGTTCATGCCTTTCCCAAGGATATTTGCCCGAAAGTGAACGTAATAGCACGACTGGAGTACGAACTCGCTTACTACGATTTTGCAGTCCATCGCTTTAACCATTGCACCACGAGGACATCCCCAGTACACGAAGAGGATGTTCACCTTGTATCTTTAGCAGTGAAAAAACTAATAACAGATAAGGCATAAAGCATTTTCAGGTCGTTATTCCTTTGATAAGATTTCTGCTACTGAGTTTTGTCTCGAGAAGTTTTCTAGTTCTACTGAGATATTTTTTTCTTTCATTTCCGCTTGTTTGACGGTGTCAGCCTCCTAGATGCCCAAGTATTTGAAGTTTTCGTTTTCTGCGAGCGTTTTTGTATTATCTTTGTTTGGTAGTTCCATTCCGTCAGTTAGCTGCCGTTTGCCACTTTTCATTACAAACATTGTACACTTTTCTATGTCAAATTCCATTTCTATGTCCCGGCTGTATATTCTCACGATGTGTATTAGGGTTTCCAGTTCTTTTTCATTTTATTATTATTATTATTATTATAATTTACTTAAAACCATATGACTGTGTACGAAAAAATGTATATTATTAAATAAAATAATAACTTGAAAACAAACAATTACAAGTATTAGATAGTAATACTTAAAACCATACAATTGTGTGCAATTTATTTGTATAAGATCGGAATACTTGATTACATATACTTGCAAAACAACTGATTGGAAGCTATAAATGTTTACTAATGATTAGTATTGGTTACTTTCAACCATATGGAGGAGAGTCTCCGTGACGTACTGTTTAACTTGCTGAACTAGGACATCCGTAGGAAGCGAGTTCTTGCTATTACGTTCACTTTTGGACAATGTTTGTTATTTTAAAGGCAGATCAACCTCCTCGAATTACTTAATGCTAAATCTATTCGTTTTTTAGGACAGCAGTGTTATTATTAAACTCATAGATGGGAGGATAAGGGGATTCATATCTTTCCCGAGGGTATTTGTCTGAAAGTGACCGTAATAGTGCGACTGGATTTCGAACTTGTGTATTACGATTCCGCAGCCCAGTGCTTTAACAATTACACCACGGGGACACCCACCACTTTTAGACGAATAACCTTGGTAAATAGATGAACTCCATTAACCCCTACGCTATGGAATAAATTGTACTACTGCTGTTCTTCTTCTAGGATAGTTTTAAACTTAAATAACCCATGAAGGTTGATATGCCATTACACAGAGAATATATATCATATAAATGTGTGCAAATAAATGAATATTATTAAATAGAAATTTTTACTTGAAAACGTAATATTTTAGAATTAGCTAGTAATCGTTAAATACATAGAACTATGTGAGAATTATTAAAGAACTCAGGAATATTTGATATTATGTGCTAAGAATTCTAAAGAAACAACTACGTAATAAATGTTAATATGATATAATATAATATAATATAATATTAAAATGTTAATATAAGTATGATATATATATATAATATAAAAGTGTTAATATAAGTTATATATATATATATATATAGTCATCCACAGACAGACTGTTTCGTTCTATCAGAACTCTTTAGTGTGGCTAGACACGCAGAACGCTCGAAGCCGGGATCGAAACCCATCCAACTTTACGTGACTAAGTTTCAGACCTCTCGGCAACCAAGCGGACCACGTTGGCTAAGGGAATTTTCAAGGTATTTATTTAGCAACAGCATCAGCAGCATCAGCCTTTGTTTATATTTTTATACCCTATCGGCTACCAGAGTGCTCAATATATATATATATATATATATATATATATATATATATATATATATATATATAAAATATAAAAAATTGTTATAATATAATATAATATAGTATAATATAAAAAAGTTGATATAATATGATATAATATAATATTTTATAATATGATATAACATAAAAAAATGGTCATATAAGAATAATATAATATAATATAATATTATATTATATTATATTATATTATTTTACTTTCCTAATTACTATGATCAAATTTTGATGCATTTAAAAAAATCGTCAAACAAGATATGGATGGATTTAAGAAAATGTATTGCCATTATCCATCTTCAACACCACAGAAATATTACATTTGGTAAGCTTAAATTTGATACTCTGTGAAAAGCAAGCCTTCTGGGATGGGGGGCTGTTCTAAAGAATGTATTAATTTTATCGGTATACCATTTTAGGCGGAGGTGTCCACGTAGTGTAAGGGTTAAAGCGATGGACTGCAGTCGCGCTATTACGCTCACATTCGGGTAAATACCCTTGGGAAACCTCCTTATCCTCCCAGCTATGGGTTAAATAGTATCACTTCTGTTTTTCTAGGAGAATAGCTTTAAATAACCTACAAAAGTTGATATACCATTAACCATACCATTTCAGGGGCGCCTCAGACGCCGAGTAATTAACCCAGACTTTACTACGTTTACGGAAGGGCAAAGGTGTTAGTTGGGGGCAACCTGGAACTAGCCTTGCAAACATATTTTCAAAATCACCCGATACGGATGGCATGTGGCCTCACAAGGAAAACAATGTACTGAAAGACAAGATTAATATCTAATAAATAGGTTTGGTTTGGTTTGGTTTGGTTTTATGCCATATCAATCTTTGTTGGTTATTTAACGCCAAATCCATTTCTAAGTAAATAATCAGTTCTATTTCAAACAATTCACTTTAGTATGAGTACACAGTTTGTCAAAAACAATTCTATTTCAAACTATTCAGTTTATTCAAGCAGTTATATATACTAATTCAGCCCAGTGTAAGCACAGCTTCAATGCCCAAAACAGTTCAGTTTCAAATAATTCAGTCTAGCATAGGCAAGCAGTTAAATTTAAGTACAGTCAAATTTTGAAAAACATCTCTACCTCGATCCACTCAGTTCAATCAAGCACCTCTAACTCAGCTCATTCAGTTTAGTATAAGTACAGATCCCGTTTATACACAGTCACATGTCAAAACAGTTCTCTGTTAAATAATTCAGTTTTGTGTAAATGCAGTTTCAATGTCAAAAAACAGTTCTATTTGAAATAATTCAGTTCAGCATAAGAAACAATTCAGTTTAGCATAGATATGCAGGCAGTATAAATCATTCTATTTACTTTTCCTCATTTGTTTGCACTCAGTTAAATTATTACAAGAGTTGGTATGATATAAGAATGTAACATCATTCATTCGTTAGTAGACATTTAAATAGATACGTATGATATGTAAAAGATTAACAATTCAAAAAAGTGATTGAGCTTATATGTTTGCCGACAGTTAAGTGGTTTCAACTATTGTAGTTTTTGATTATTTCTTCAAGATTAAGGCTGGCAACTAAGCGGTCTGTGTCGATATCCATACTCTCCATACTATACGTCCTTTGTAGAGGTTTTGTTGGATGTTGAGCATTGGATTGTTTGATTCTTATCGGTGACTTTGTTGTTGAGGGTATTTTGAATGTACTTTCTTGTCTTTCCTTATTCACTTTAGTGTTCAACTGTATTTTCGCAGTTTGGCTTATGGGGAGTTGAGATTTTTGCTTCAGTTGTTCAGGTCTTATGGGAGACAAGTTTTTTAGTCTATCTTTAATGCTTTTTGGTGGACGGATTGGTGATTATGTTTTGATAGCAATTAAAAAAAAACTATTAAGGATATTAAGTGGAAGCTAGTTGAGAGAAACGGTTATCGACAAACAAAATGAACACGGCGGTTTAAGTTGAAATCCTGAGCCACGTGGTATCCACAAGTGTTTTCACTTTTTTCTCTTTCAACAAATTTCCCAATACTGTAACTCTCCTTATATCCCTTTCTTCTCTCTTTTTGAATCTCTATTACCTCACAACCTGTTCTCTCTACGCTTTCTTCTTCATACATTATTCTGTAGTTTATATAACTATAACAAACTATCGCACAGAATCCTAGAGAGAGAGAGAGACAGAGAGAGACAGACAGACAGAAAGAGAGAGACGGGGGAGAGAAGAAAAAAGAAGAGGAGTTGGATTTCAGATTGACCAGTTTTGCTATAAAAATAGAGTCATCCTCATTAATTTATCTAAGATGTTCGAACAACATGAGATTATAATGTTTATTAAATCTAGAACAACAATATGATTTTTTAAAAATCTAGTCAAGAATGAATAATGATATCCAAGTTTCATTAAAGTAAATATATACATAAAAAAAATAAGTAAAGCATTTTATTTTTTGAAACCGTAAATTTCCAGCCAGGAATTAAGGAATTCGCACACTTGGTGGATGTCCACCTTAGTTTTCTAATTTTATCTTATTTACTGGTAAATAATTTCATAACAAAAAGATGAAAAAGATTTCTTTATTTAACCGAGGAAAATTATGGCTTCATAAAATATACCTTAAACTAAATTCGATTTTTAGAATTTATTGTGTCCTATTTCCAAACTATGCAGAGGAAAATGTTTATTTACAGCTAAATGATGATAAAAAAACACACGGTGAAATCGTATAAATGTACCTATTCCATAATTTTTTGTCGAGTTTTGGAACTTACAGTAAAATCAATGTTTTTTATTACTTAATATAGATAGTTACATGACCGAAACGAATTTAGTAAGTTCTGAGACAAATAAATTATGGAGTAGATTACAGCACTTGGTAGGAAACACATTAGGAGATTTGGCCACTATTTTTTTGGTAAAAAAATGACGGACAACATTGATTAAAAAAGTGTGGCAAAATATTTGGTCCGATGTTGGAAGAGTAAAAGGGTTTAGTTTTGCTGGTAGATGGAGTGATGCAAAAAGCTAAAAACCGAAGCCACACTGAAACTACATAAGATCAGAGGAATGCATAAGAATATATAAGAATAAGAATACATAAGGGATATGTAAGAATATATAAGAATAAGAATATGTAGGGAATATATAGAAATATATTAGAATAAGAATATGTAAGGAATATGCAAGAATATATAAGGAATGGAAAGAGGAGGTTGGATGGTTGGTTGGTTATTTTGTTTTGCGGCATATCAACACTTTTCGGGTCATTTAAAGTCGAATTAAGACATTTTGATAAAGCATTCAAACAAAAGTTGAGTATGAATATAGTTTTTTGTTTACACACATTCAAATGTCAAAACAATTCTATTTCAAACAATTCAGTTTGGCATAACTACACAGTTAAATGTATTGGAAGTGAAGTAAAGTTGATGACCATAGTCGAGGGTGACCTAAAGGCTCCTTTTAAATAGCTACAACACCGAGGTGTAGGGAAGGATGCTACTCCTTTCCCTGGATTGTTCAACTTTACCCTTGATATATACCTTATAATGCTGAGTGTTAAGCAAGGAGGCATCAAGTACCATTTTAAGGCTTTGGTATGACTTGACCTGGGATTGAACCCAAATCTCCCGATCCTATGGTGAACACTCTAACTGCTTGGCAAATGGACCGGTCAAATGTTAAAACAGTTAATTTCAGACAATTCAGCTTAGTGTAATTACAGAGTTTAGTTCTAATTGACCAATATATAGGACCCTGTCAGGTGCTACCACTCCGGACCGGAGAGGACCTAGGAGCAATGGCAATAAAGGGGTACTCTACATTACTGAAAGCTCTATTATTACTGGAGCCTCACCATCAAATTGTTTTGTGTCATATCCAGAACACACGTTGGTGGGGTCTTACCCTTCTGCAGAGATACAATCGATGTATTCAACAGCCCCAACCGATTGGACTGAGATGGTTCAATATCATATCCAGGACACTCGTTGGAGGAATCTTACCTCTCTCGATTTATTCTGCAGCCCTAGCCGACTGGGCTATCCAGCACACTTGTTGTAGGAGTCTTACCTCTTTGCAGAGATCCAGTCAGTGCGTTCTGCAGCTAACTCGGACAGGAACGTGGAGGGGAAAATTCTTTATGTATCAAACGAAAATGTATATCATCATCATCATGTCATGCCTCGAGCACGGATATCCGGACCCACTCTCACCACTTCTCCCTATCGTTCATCACCTCGGGCAGGTCTTCAGGGCTACATCCCGTATCCTCACATAGCTGCTGAATGTATGTTCGAACTGGTCGTCCAGCTTTTGCCCGGCCATATGTGGGGGTCCATAGGAGTACATCACTTATGAGCGTATACCTGTTTCTCCAGCTGTGTCCTGTATGTCTGGTTCGTCTAGCTTGGATAGTTTTCGTGATGGGAGGCAGGTGGCCGCATAGTCGGTGCCTTGTGGAGTGTTGCCGCCAGGACTTGTTCAATATTACTCACAGCATTCTTGTGTAATTGCCGTCTAGCTTCTCCAGTCGTTTAGTTAGCGTCCGTACAGCAGTATCGATACGACCGCTGCCTGGAAGAAACTGCATTTCATTTTATCGGTCAGGACTGATTTCCAAATGATCGACAGCCTATCGATAGCTGCCCATGCCTTCGTTAGCCGCGTGTCGATGTCCTTTTTGGTTGATGAGACGCAGCTTCCTAGGTAGGTGAATTTGTCTACTAGTTTCAGAGGGGTTCCGTCTAGTGTGGTGATGTCGCCTGTTTGATTATAGCACATATATTCCATTTTGTGTGCATTGACATAGAGGTCAATGCCTGCGGCGGCTCGTTCCAAACTATGCAGTAGTGTTTCGGCTTGAACTTTTTTTTTAAATGTGTAAACATGACTACCCAAAAAATAAGGATCACTTTGTTGGTAGGTGCTTAGAAAACGCTGACTGTTTTCTCTGCAAAAGGTACCGTCCAAGCCACGATACAAAACTGAATTTGATGGTGAGTCTCCGGTTCAAGAGATCTAGGGGAGTGTGGTGTACTCTTTCATTCTCATTATTCTCATCTTATCTCAGACCCGTAATGATAGTACCAATCCCATCTATGGATATAATAGATCTGTAGCAGAAAGAATTTTGCATTTTTGTTTAGCGCGTAATTTAATTCGACCGTTAGGGTCGACGCATAATTTCACCCAATCAGGATGACTTATCCTATTCAACCCGGACTACCTTTCCGGGCAGGATAAATTGGGAAAGTCATCAAATACCCTCTTTGGCAGAACAACTTCGTTCGGGACAGACGTCTTACCGTCTGCTCTTCAATAGCAGCTGCAGCAGCAGAACCATGAGGGAAGCTGTCTAATTTATGGATCCCTTGAATCTATTTCTCTTAGACCAAGGGTTCCCAGTTGAATAGGAATTAGATGCATTCAATACGCCACACACAGGAACAACTTTACGTCACCCCCAAAATTGGCTATGTCGACTGCGATGCAGAATTCAGCTTCGACACCTAGCTGTTTCACCTCTGGGCAACACTTTCTGGAGACATTCACGCTTCTCCCCGAAACAACCAGAGCCACAAACTCACAGTGACTTCAACGTTTCTCTCCTCAAACAGCAAACATGACTTTTGCTACACTATGGCGGACATATCTCCCTTGCACGTCCAACGACACGCGATGCTTTCTCCACTCCATAACAACTTCATTTTATTTCCTTACGTCTTTCCTTCCTACGAGACTTGCAGCATAAACGTAAACTCTTTATTCCATGCTGCCATTAAAACCCTTCATATAAAAGCTAATGGCATCTTCTTACTTCTTCATCCTCCTTTGAATATGTTTCTTTCTGATCATGACGAGCGTTTTTATCATTTTCTAACACATGTTTATTTTCTGTAGTGGCATCGTTTTCAGAGACCGATTTGCATGTTTTGGAGTCGTGTAGCTCTGAGTTAGTTGTCGCTAATACAAGGCTGTTTATAGTGAGATCCCGGTCTGCTGAAAACGTTTCACCCCAAAGAACTAAAACTTGGTAAAAAAGATTAAATTTGAGGCCATAAATAAGCATTAGGGATTCTTTATAAAGGCCGTTTAAAACTTCCTTATGGCAACAAACATTACTATCGCTAAAGAACTTTTTAAAAATCATTTATATATTCGTATTCAGTAGAATCGTGTGCAAAAGAATCTGAAGAAACAGTGGCTGAGGAAATGTGGCAAACATGAACGGACAGTAGACCCGATTTATAAGGAAATCTCGTCTACTGTCTGTTCATAGATACCATATTTTTTGCAAAAATCGCACTATACAGTTTGATAGGCCATTAAATCAATCCATCAAAAAAATTATCAACGAAGTTCGTAGTGTCTTTGAACCCAGCCAAGCGCCATAATGACTTATAAATGCTTGAACGTGTTGGTAATATAATTTTTTTTAAATATGCCAGAAGAAAATTTTCAAATAGCTTCAAGTATTGCTATCTAACATGAATGGTTATATTATATTTAATACAATATTTTTATTGTGTGCAAATAGAACCATTAATTTCAAGCATTGCTAACTAATACTAACAATTCAAGTTACTATTCATCATTTGTTTGAACACCATTATTTTGTGTTTATGATTA
Organism: Sepioteuthis lessoniana; assembly: GCA_963585895.1. NCBI lineage: Eukaryota > Metazoa > Mollusca > Cephalopoda > Myopsida > Loliginidae > Sepioteuthis > Sepioteuthis lessoniana. Next base: position 76,042,115 of record OY757915.1, on the reverse strand, counting down.
AATATTTCTATTTGATCTATAGGTACTGCCTATGATTAAATATTTCTATTTGACCTATGAAGGTACTGCCCTTCCGAGTCATAGTGTACCTGGGACTACAAGCTATAAAGAATCATTCCACATTCCTTAAAGCTCAGGGACTGGGGCTTCGCCATCAGATGTAGTTTAGTTTCATATCAAAGATTTGGCGGGGGTCTTAGCCTCTGCAGCAACGAGTTGGCGTATTCTGTGCTGCTGAATAAGTTTTAAAGAAATCAGGAGAAAGAGAGATGGCTGACAGTCCATTGTAATCGGTCACAAGAAGATCATAGAGTTTTAACCCTGAGTGGTGGTGAAAGGCGCCGCTGGTGGTGTAATGGTTAGCAAGCTTACACGAGTGAGTTCGAGTCTCATTGGGTGTCCCTTTCATATGGCCTTGTGCCACATCTAAGTAAAATGCTTAGTAAATTACAACCCTGAGCAGTGGTGATAGTCCTACCGGGCCGAACAGAGCCGAACCGAGTCAGGGACCCTCCCCTCGTCCACCGTTGTTGATCAGTAGAACATTATCATCAGACTTAGGAATCAGCTTTTTAGATATAGAATGGTCTATGAAACTATTTCTTCGTCTACTGTCCATATCCCAACAGTGAAGGACTGGCGGCCAACTCCATACTGCAATGTGTCACATGCGTCCCTCGCCCAGGATAAGACAAGTAAATAAATTGTTATTAATAATGCAGCCGTAAGTACATATTCGAACATTTGTATTTGAGTCTTTTTTTCATTTCTTTCGACCAAGCATGGTGATCGAGGGATCTCTTTTTGGAAGCCAATCACAATGTGGGGAAAGGGACATCGGTTTAACCGATGTGACGGTGCAAGCCACTAAGAAGACCTCCACAAGTGCATGTTTTAACATTTAACTGTTGACCCATTTCCTCGTTGGGATGTGTCTTATTTATCCTTGTTAAGCCAATCGTATTTTATCAGTGAAGAACCATTTGAGACTATCTGGTTTTTAGTCTAATCCTATGGGTTTGACATCTAGTTTCAAAATTTGGTTTTAGTAAAATCAAAGTATTTATTTTCCCTCTTGTTTGGCATTGATTGAATCTTTATAATCCTGGTTTTGCTGCTGTAATTTGCGTTAGGGTTTTTTGCGTCATGTAAAGTGATGATTTTATGCTAATTTTTTTTGGTATACCGTTAACTAACGTCTAAGGAATTTATATCAAAAGTTTGTAGAAATGTTTCTCAGTTAGTTTTAGGAAAATCTCAGAAAATCTATTTTAAAATTAGATTTGTACAGTAGACTTTAAGAACTTTTCTGATATTCAGGAAAGTTTCTACAAAAAAACGGCTTAATTACAAGAATAGAAGTTCAATATCTATTTATTGCCACATACAGGACACTAGTTGGGGAGGTCTAATCTCTCAGCAGCGATGCAGGCAGCGTATTCTACAGCCCCATACGACAGGATAGATAAATAGATAGATTGTCACTATTTTAAATTATTAATTTCGCGCATGCACTCCTCTTGAAATCTGGAAACGGTACGCTGTATTGCGTGGCGTTAACGTTGGAAGCTTCACCATAAACTCTTTGGGGTGTTTTTGTGTCAATCTGAGGACAATATAGAGCATTAAAAAAATTGAATTGACTCAGTGTTGGTTAATTAGGTAGGGCAGCTTATAATCCTCACTTGGATCGTTCTGTTGGTGAGATCCAGTCTGGGCGTCAGAGTCGAGTATGGGCGTTGCTGGGCTGGGGCACACTTCGTCTGGCCGTGTTTCTGGGCACTCGGATCAGATCAGCTGTGTTTTGGCTTCAGTGGCTGTCAGTCGAGGCTGCCTGACATGAATTCCGGGAAGCCGGTATTCATGTCCCATGCGCTAAGCCGGCGCTACTTGAGCCGCAGAGGGCCGCCTTCGAAGAATCTTACCCACTCTGAAGGGATTAGGTTTATCATCTGGCGCCTGAGGCGCTCCTTTTTAGGGGAATTCCGACGAGGATCAAGGCATTTTTGGGAACCCCGGGCGTGTGTAGATCAGACGCCGAGATCCCACATAAAAGGCCTTGTGCCAAACTTTGGGGTTTGTGGGATACCACACAAATAGCCTAGAGCCATAACATGGGAATGTCTGAGTTTCTTATCAGGCAAGTAGTGCAAGAAGACATTCAGTAATTTTCATACAAGATGAGAAAGTGCTAATTTTTATCACAGTTCAAGCGGGATTGGATTGAAATGGTGTCTGCTGCAAGACTCTACGTCTGGCAATAGGACTCTGCGCCATGCCACTGAAACTGGAGAACCCAATATTGGCTGCGAGGAAATTATGGAACTACATTATCCTTAACATCTGGCCACCTAAATCTCCAGATTGTGATCCCCTTGATTATTATGCTTGGCGCGTGATTGTACGAGAGAACAAAACTCCATATAATACGAATAATGACCTGAAACCAAGGATAATGGCAGCATTTACGAATTTAAACATAGAGACCGTCGGAGAGTCTTGGAAGAGAAATCGAAATCTTCGATATGTGGTGGTTGAAGCTTATGACGATTTCTATAAATAAGTTTGATCTATCGTATTTCAAGAGATTTTTATGTAATTTTGATAATTATAGCTGAGAGATTAGAGATTCCAGTGTTATTTCCATTTTGGCAGAATTTAGACGTCAATATTCCCATTTTAATTGGATTGGAATGCTTTTTAAACAGATGTATTTGAACCATAGATGGGACTCTCAGAAATAATGATATATAGGGTCAGTGATGATCTGCGAGTAATAGATCTCAAGAACTGAATCCTCACCATCAGATGCAATTTTATGCTAAACCCAGGATAGCCCTTTTTTTTTGGAAGGAGGTTTCCCACTTTGCTGTGTTTACAGCCGGAATATTTTAAGTCTTGCAGATAGATAGATAGATAGATTTAAATCACTATATATACGCTAAGATGTTCAAAACTATACATTTAGAGAGGGTGGTATAGGCACACATGAGCCAAAACGGCTCGTTTTATTCATGGAGTATTTTGAATGTGTAATTCTGTCTGACATTTTCTTTCTCCGTTAATGGGAATATTACGTTTCCATTAAAGACTCATTTGATATCCGTTTCTTCACAATAGAAGATCCAATGTTCGAGAAAAAAAGTTGTTCTTTCATGTGATCATTCCACTAATCTCTCTTGGGCTTCACCGGAAGATATTTCCTTTCAGGGTAGAGTTATTCGTTCAAATCGAGGAAATCGTTTCGGAGGATGAAACAGCTTTAACTCTGATGCTCATCAATCCAAAACGCACGGCAGTTTTCCAACCATCTCAATAAATAAAAACTATATTCTCTATCTTCGAGTGGAATATTACAGTATCAGGCAAAAGTTTTGGAAATACCTGAATAAATTTTTGATATCGATGAAAGCCCTGCTAAATTTATACTATTTTTGAAAGCCTTTGTAATATTATTGTATAATGGAAACCTCTAGTAATTTTGCAGTATTGTCAAAACGCAGTTTCTTCCAAGCAGCGGTCGTGTTGATATTGCTATATGGATGCACTACATGAACGCTAACTAAACGTATGGAGAAAAAGAATGCTGCGAGCAATATTGAACAAGTCCTGGAGACAGCACCCAACAAAGCAGCAGATGTACGGCCACCAACTACCCATCAGGAAAACTATCAAAATTAGACAAACCGGATATGCGGGACACTGCTGAAGAAGTAGGGACGATCTCATAAGTGATGTACTCCAGTGGACTCCTTCACATAGACGAGCAAAGGCAGGACGACCAGCTCGAACCTACATACAGCAGCTCTGTGCCGATACGGGATGTAGCCCTGAGGACCAGCCGGAAGCAATGGACGATGGGGAGGCGTAGCGAGAGAGGGTCAGGGATATCCGTGCTGATAGCGCGACGTGATGAGGATTTAAAAGCCTAGTAAATTTCTGGTATAATGGAAACCTTCAGCAGTTTTGCAGTATTATCAAAACGCTTGGTAATGTTATGGGATTATTGAAAATCTTGGTAACTATGTTCTATTATAGAATGCCCTGGTAATTTTACTCTATTATTTAAAGACCTAGTGATTTTACTGTATGAGCATAAGCACTAAAACGTTTTTATTTCACTAAGCCAGTTGATTTTGGGTATCTATTGAAAGCCCTTTAAATGTTGCAGTATTATGGAATCCTCTGATAATTCGACATTATCATTATAAAATTAGTTGGTTAGTTGTTTTGTTTTACGGCTTATCAACCCTTTTTGTGTCATTTAACGCTGAATTAAGTCATTTTGATAAAAGTTTCAAACAATTAAATTTACTATAAGTATAGCTTTTTGTTTACACACATTTAAATGTCAAAACAGTTCTATTTCTAACAATACAGTTTAGCATAATAACGCAGTCTAAACACTGTAAATTAGTGGGTGTTCTCGTTGTGTAATGGTTAAAGCGCTGGACTGCGGATTTGTAGTAAGTGTGTTCGAACTCCAGTCGGCCTGTAACGTTCACTTTCGGGAAAAATATGAACCGCCTTATGAACCTCCCAGCTATGGGTTAAATAGCATCAATACTGTTCTTCTATGAAGAAGAGTGGCTTTGGCATTGAATAAGTGTTAATTAAACGAATGTTGATACGCCAATAAAGACAAAGAAAGCAACCGAAAACACTGTTAAATGTCAAAAAAGTTCATTTCAAACAATTCACTTTAGCTTAGATACAGTTTAGTTCTATTTGATCGATAGATAGGACCCTATCAGAAGTTACAGAGTGGACTTGGGAGTGATAGCAATGAAGGGGTACTCTGAATTCCTCGTAGCCCCCAGCATAACTGGAGCCTCACCATCAGATTGTTTAGTGTCATATATAGGACACTCGTTGTGGGAGTCTTACCCCTCTGCACAGCTGCAATCAATGTTTTCTGTAGTCCCGGCTGACCTGGCCAATCATTGAAAAACCTGGTATAAATACATATCTTTTCTCTATCAATGCTTATAAATATATGTGTGTATATGTTTTCGCACGTCTCTGTGTGTGTATGTGTGACGTTTTCGTAAGTATATTAAATATACAAACCGACTGAAGAAAGTATAAAATAGAAATATCCAGAAGTTTACAGCGTACAATACCCTAATTGTGGTACCTCTAACTGTCCAAATCTGACGGGGGGATCCTCGTGATGTAATGGTTAAAGCGATGGACTCTGAAATCGTAGTAAACGAGTTCGTACTCCAGTCGCGCTATTACGTTCACTTTCATGAAAATACCCTTGGGAAAGGTGTGAACCCCCTTATCCTCCTAGCTATGGGTTAAATAGTACCACTACTGTTCTTTAAGGAGAATAGCTTTGGCATTAAATAACCTACAAAGGTTGATATTTCATTAAACAAAGAAACCAAACCAAACCAAACCAAACCAAATCTGACCTAGGGTGAGTCCCGCTTAAAACACCGTTTCCTAGACGAACACCAGAGTACTGATGAGCCTGCTGATTACTCAGATTAAGAAGATCAAGCGTGAACTGAGATAATATTCAACTTATTGAATTTACTGACCTCAGAATAGAAATACTATGCATAAAAGGATGACAAAAGTGATAGGATAAACAGGAATATTTCATTTTGCTTTTTTGAAATGTTTTATTCTCAAATAGTTTCAAACTCAGGTCATTGCCAAGAGATTGTGTTTTTATCTTTTCAGTAATATTCAATCGTTTCAACCAAGTAATCATCAGCAGGAGTAAACATTGGTCCAAATGATCGAGTCAATTTTTAGGTAACCTCTCATCACCAAAGTTAAAGAATTATCATTCAGTGTTCTTCTTTTATAGTCGGTGATCATTGTGATACATTGCTTGTTTTTGGTGCATAATGTTATGCAATATTTGTCTCTGGTTTGCTTTGGTTTCATGGCATATCAACCCTTGAATGCTATTTAATGCAAAATCCATTTTTATACATGTAAACAGATCTATTTCAAACAATTCAGTTTAGCATAAGCACACAGCTTGGTTCTATTTGACCCATAGATAAGACCCTATCAGGTGTTACTACTCCAGGCCAGAGAGGACCTGGGAGTGATGGCAATAAAGGAGTACTCTGCATTGCTCAAAGCTTAAGCATAACTAGAACCTCACCATCAAACTGTTTAGTGTGATATCCAGAACACTCGTTAGGGGAGTCTTACCACTATGCAGAGAAGCAGTCCGTGTATCCTGCAGCCCCAGCCAAATGGGCCATTGATGTAATGGTTAACAAGCTTGTCTCACAGTGTATGGTTAGTGAGATTAATTCTCAATGCGTGTCCTATACTTTAGAGTACAGTTTATTAGAAATATTTCCATTATGAAAATATAGTCAGCAACGTAGCATTTTATTTCGGTGAAATAGCAAAGGTTTCTTTTATGTCAAAAGGAAAAATGGCTAAACATTTTGGAATCAATAATGTGTCTTTCGTCTCAAAGTATCTCGTTTACATTGAAGCCAGAATAATAATTATGATAATGAATCTGTCACTCGTAGGACATTTCTATTATGATGTTTTTGTAAGCCTATGTATGAGTGATAAAAATGTGTTAACTTTATATTGCCTTTGTGAATAAGGTGTAAATCATTGATTTTCATGAAACACGAAAAAGGAAAAGATTGGCAACTGAAAAAATAGTTATACAAAAAGCAAACCAAAATATAACCAAAAGATCGGCAATTAAAAAAATAGTTATACAAAAAGCTAACCAAAATGTAATCAAAAGATCGGCAATTAAAAAAATAGTTATACAAAAAGCAAACCAAAATATAACCAAAAGATCGGCAATTAAAAAAATAGTTATACAAAAAGCTAACCAAAATGTAATCAAAAGATCGGCAATTAAAAAAATAGTTATACAAAAAGCTAACCAAAATATAACCAAAAGTTCGGCAATTAAAAAAATAGTTATACAAAAAGCTAACCAAAATGTAATCAAAAGATCGGCAACTGAAAAAATAGTTATACAAAAAGCAAACCAAAATATAACCAAAAGATCGGCAACTGAAAAAATAGTTATACAAAAAGCAAACCAAAATATAACCAAAAGATCGGCAACTGAAAAAATAGTTATACAAAATGCTAACCAAAATATAACCAAAAGATCGGCAACTGAAAAAATAGTTATACAAAATGCTAACCAAAATGTAACCAAAAGATCGGCAATTAAAAAAATAGTTATACAAAAAGCTAACCAAAATGTAATCAAAAGATCGGCAACTGAAAAAATAGTTATACAAAAAGCAAACCAAAATATAACCAAAAGATCGGCAACTGAAAAAATAGTTATCCAAAAAGCAAACCAAAATGTCACAATGTCAACCACATTAAATCCAGATGATAGTCGACATTTTACTCTTTTTAACCAAATCAACAACTTTAAAAAGAAGCAGAATGAGGAGTTTATGGTGAATTTAGAAAATTATACAAAACAAGTCTGTAATAAATTGTTTTGGCAGTGGATTCTTCCAGCGAACTGTGATAAGGAGTTAATGCTGAAATGAATTTAACTGGAGGTTGAGTTAAACAGACGTTGATTTTTATCAAGTATTTTGGATATTGAACAATAATTTTCAAAAATGGTTTTTGTGAGTGTATTTATATTTCATGTGTACAATATACGTAGATGTCTTTTTTTTAATTATTTCTTTTTATTACTTAGTTGCCTGTCAGTCCTGAATTCCTTTAAAGATAAAACCTTTGTTTTATTGTCGGGAAATTCGGGAGTGATATTTTGGCTGCAATAACAAGAATATTGTCTTATATTTGTTCTCTTTGACTACTGGACTTCTACTGTCATCTAGCAGGGAAACCCTGTTCCGGACCCAGCAGATTTTAGCGGCAAAACAGTCTAAATTATTTTTGGAGATTATCATACATTAATGTCTTTCTCTAGGACGGAGAGATTTTATATTTTTTATTGATTTATGGATTTGAATCGCACATTGACTTATCTGGGGTTATTTTATGCCTAAAGGTTAGGGAATCACGTTCTTTATACGTTCATGTCATTGTGTCTGGAGAATTTTCTCTTTTCTTTTTTCTTTTTTTTATTTGTTCACAATCCTATTGAATAGGAATAATTTTTAAACATCTATTTGACTCGTGGAAAGGACCCGAACAGGTACAAACATTCTAGACCAAAGGGGTCCTAGGAGTAATAACTATAAATAACTCAGAAGTACTCAGAAGTCACAATATCTACAGATTTATAGAACTGGAGCCTCACTATTAGATGCAGGTATGTCATTTCAAGGAAACCCCTTTATTGAGAGGTCTTAATCTTCTGCATGGATTCAGTCAAGATATTCTAAGCCTGTTACATTTATTGTATAATCAAGTAAAGAAACTTTCTTTTTTAACTTAGCATATTGACCAATCTGTTTAAAGAAGGCTGTTTCACAATTTTTGAAATGAACAGCGACCTCTGAGATATTTCTTGTTGACTGTAAACCCTTTCTCTTTTCAGATTAATGCTTGGAAATTGTTAACATTTTGATGCGTAGGACAATGAAGCAGAAGTGCTTTTATGTGTTAACTTATTATGAAAATAATTCGATCTAAGTTGTTCAAGAAAGATATAGAAGGAAGTTCGGACTTTTATTAGGACAACTCTCGCGTCATTGTTTCATTGAAGGCAGCCATCACAGAGAAGGTGTAATATGCACGTTTTCAATATTTTTGCACGCTGCTTTCAACAGTGAATTTAACAGATTGGCGGAATCTTGAGCATGTACTCTAGGCCTCTTCTCGACATTTTTGGCTCATTTTTTAGACTAAATGGTAGAGGAGCGCGAAATGCCCTGTTTTCATTGGCTGATGATGAATGACATATTTCAATAAAGAACGGTCGAAGTCCGGCCTTACTGGTTTTTTTATTGTTTTAGCAATGTTACAGTGCGTAGCACGTCGCTATCAAGGAGGCGGCTTGACTCTTCTAGAGTCATGCCGGGGTTGCTGTTGGAGCCGATATGATGCGGAACCCGAAATCGGTGATGAAAACAGTGCATCACTAATGACCGCCCTGGATGCATCAAGGATGTATGACTTAAATGACACATCCGAAAATGTTATCCTTTCATCTTTCAACAAATGTAATTTTTATTCCTCTATTATTGGTGATCTTTGATTTGTACCTGATCATTTCATTCCGAGTACTTATTTATAGTTTCGTACAGAGTAAAATGTTTGACTGCATCCTCGAAGTATGTGAATTCAAACTCCTCCGGTGCAATTATGTTCACGTTCGGAATACCACCCTTGGTATGAACTCCCTTGTACGTCCATATATGGATTAAATAGTAACACTACCGTTTGTTACAAGGATGACTTTGGCTTTAGATTAACCACGAATGTTGATATGCCATAAAAAAATAAAATATTTTTTGATTGTTTCGTTTTATTTTTATTTTTATTTTTTTATTTATTTATTCTTTCTATTTATTTTTTTTTAATAATTTTCAATACCTGAGTAGTGTACGGGTATCATAAGCGATCTGAGTTCAAATTCTGGAAGACGCTGTTTATTTCACTTCACCCTAATACTACTGTGAAATGCATGATCCATTTGTTTTCCTTTCAGTTACAGGTGAACAGTCGAATAGACAGAGTACGCTAGCCTTGACTTGTAACCAGTGTAGGAGAAGGCAAAATCTTGTGTTGCATCCTTTCCCTTGCAGAGTAGTTGAATAAATAAATACCAGATGGATATCTATGACTTTTATTGAACTTTATCTGTGTGCAGAAAGCGTTTGCAATCTAACCTTTTTAGTATTAGATAACCCACAAAGGTTGATATGTTGTTAAGAAAAAAAATTCAAAGATGTATTTTCATATTTTTGTCAAATAAAATACATACATATGCTATTAAGCAAAAAATTTCAAAAATGTATTTTCATATTTTTGAATGTTAATTTCAAAATTTTCATATTTTTTATGTTAATTTCAAAAATGTATTTTCATATTTTTGTATGTTAACCCACATACATATGCTGTTAAGCAAAAAATTTCAAAAATGTATTTTTATATTTTTGTATGTTAACCCACATACATATGCTGTAAAGCAAAAAATTTCAAAAATGTATTTTTATATTTTTGTATGTTAACCCACATACATATGCTGTTAAGCAAAAAATTTCAAAAATGTATTTTCATATTTTTGTATGCTAACCCACATACATATGCTATTAAGCAAAAAATTTCAAAAATGTATTTTCATATTTTTGAATGTTAATTCCAAAATTTTCATATTTTTTATGTTAATTTCAAAAATGTATTTTCATATTTTTGTATGTTAACCCACATACATATGCTATTAAGCAAAAAATTTCAAAAATGTATTTTTATATTTTTATCAAATAAAATACACGAGCGATAGAAGTCGTGCAACGGCTCTCAGTTTGATTAGTAAAAAAAATATCTTTAGGGAGACAACAAATTGTCTTTCCCAGAATTTTCTTTGGACTGCATGTGAGAATAAGAGAATACTTTCTCATTCATTTTCGTCTTCGTTCTTCGAACGATAAATGCATTCCTTTACATACTGCTTCTTCCATAGAAGTAGACGTGCCGGGCTTCATCTATGTTCATTGATCAGAAGGAAAATTTGATCCCAAAATCCGACGACAGTGTTTACCTAGTCTCGACTTCGTCCACCAAAGATGACAAGCATGACTTTTCATCTTTGGGTTCTTTTTTATAGACTGTTTGACATGGAACAATGCACACGTTTCATCGATTTTGACATGCTTGTGCATTTTTATATGATTATATTATATTCTTATTCAGTGCTAGACCATATATTTACCCAACACGTCCACAACTGAAGGATGCAACAGAAAGTCGATTTTTAAACGGAATTGAACTGGTTAGAATTCAGGTTAGAATTCTTTTATACCAGGTGCCATCCTAAAGTTAAAGAACTCAGCCTGTTCCACCAATTACCAAAACTTGGACGACAACAGAGGGGTGTCTACCCTTTCTGAGGTTATGAACACTATGTAAACTGCAAACAGCATTATCCAGAAGTTGAACGCGAGTCACTGAGTCAATTCTCTACGATAATGACCATTGCAACACGAGCGCCTCCTCTTCAGTATTAGTGCATAAATAGATAAACTAATGCTAATATTGGATCATGATGAAGTGCTGGACTGTTAAATAGGTAGATACATGAATATGGCAACGTGCGAAATGGACATCGAATGTTGGTAACATATATACATAATGTTCATATAGAAAACTCAGAACATATGTTCTTTAGAACATGGGAATCTCGGAATTCGAAAACACGTAACGACTTCTTGTTCAGGTACAAAACCTTTTTTTTTTTTAACTTTGAGTTAAAGGTTTCGACATAAGGAGGAGAGACACAATCTCGCTATGCCATCTTATTCATTCGGCCCCTATCACGTGCGGCACCCACGGCGCGCAAATTCGTCTCGCCTCAGCGAGCCCCAAAAGTCGAACCTCCTCGTTCGGCGTCTAGTTTTCAACTCTATTAACTTTTCTTCGAAATTCCCCAAATCCTCTGCGCACTTCCGGTGGGTAACTTCACCCGCACTTTGTCACCCGTTTCATTATCTCAGGCTATTGTGACATCTCTGAGTGGCATGTCCGCTCTGTGCCCGCACACGCGTTACCACCTGCATTAATGTTGCACCTAACTAACCCATGTGCTGAGCCGAAAGGTTCTCAGCCAAAGGCATGAATCGAATTCCCTCGGCCATTATATTACAGAACTAAATATCCTTCCCAGCACCATAAATGATAATTATTTGAATAAATTCAATTAATTTAATGAAACCCTTAGTCAGCAAAATAAAAACATCGGTGTTCAATTCATATATTCAGTTTCTTTGCTTAACAGCATATCAAAGTTCACGGGTTATATAATGCCAAAGGCATCCTTGTAGAAGAGAAGCAACAATATTAGATAAATTTTCTTTTTTTTTTTTCTTTCTTTTCTCTCTTTTAGCCAAGCAACTCCATTTAAATTCATCAGAGAAGTAAGTGGTTGAAAAAATTCAATTCACCCAACAAAATTAAAATGACGTCCCGAAAAAAATACGTGTAAATATACTTTGCTATCTTCTTGCTGGTTATTTTTATTCGACTAGTAGTTTTGAAGGAATTTCAAAAACTTCTACACAAAAATCACTAGAAATCTCAAGAATGTATGCGCTTTTATTAAAAAAAAAAATCCCTTCGTGATTTCCACTCGTATTGAAAAAAGTATTTATTCTTGGATCTCGCTACTAAAAATAATAGCAATTCACAAATAGTTTAGCAAGATTTACAGCAGAATATAAATCTGGTATTAAAATAGAACGTGATGATTTGCATACAAAAAATACTTCAGTTTCGGTAAAGCTTAATTTGATAGGCAGAATTAAGTTATTTTCAAATTGTTGGCCAAAAAAAAATATCACAAGTGTGATTTAGAAAATAGCTGTCGCATGCAATAAAAACGGAATATCATCTGACAACTGCTGTCATCTGCTATATATATCTAATGAACAAATATCTAAGTAGCATCCATCAGGTCTAATGTTAATTGCTTCTACTTCTGAAAAAAAGAAAAGATATTCAGCGTCAGCCGTTTAAAAAAATTACTTTTATTCCAACAAAACTTAATTTACTGTGTCAAAAAGTGTTGATGGCAATATGGTTATTGTTGAAAAAATCGAAAAGTTTCAAATCTGTCTGAAGCCGTGTGAGTTTCGTTCTTTGCCCTTGGGAAAAGCTGTACAGCCATCGTTTCCTCCACTGCCAGCTAGTGGTTAATACTGTTTGATAGAGGTAAAGGCTACCAATTTTAGATGAGCTGAGATGATCTCGAAATTAAAAGAAAGACTTTATAAGGGGCTTTAACCATTGGAAAGTCGGAATAAGTGTTTTGAAGGACAAAGGAACAATTTTTTAAAAGAATTAGCGTTTTATTTGTTGTTATATTAGTCCTGGTAAATAGTTTCAGTATCGATACATTTTGATCACATCTTACATTAGATAACTCAAAAGTTTCAAATAAAGATTTAAAATGTGTTGTAAGGAGACAAATAAGAGTTTTCCTTTGGGTTATGGGCGAGGCTGCCCACATGACGTGTCCGTTGATTGTGTATCAATTCATACCCTTCAAACTTTCTTTTTTGGCCACCGTTCTTCGAATGGAGAAGACCTTCCTTTTTCTGCCTTTGCTGATGAAATGAATGGACATATTTTTCACCTACGTTATTTAGCCTGATTAGACATCTTTGTCTCCGATTCCGGCGATGTTTATTAAAGACAAGTAAGATCTTTTCATCATTCTCGTATCTAATCTTACACATTGCTTGTTCGGGAACAATATGGACAATTTATCTGTTTAGGTCAAGTTGCATATTATTGCAATACCTGTTATATGTTTTCATACAGTTTCTCAGAATGGTGATTTTTTTTCGAAGATTCCCGCCGAATCGCTCACTGGTTGTAAAAAAGATTAATAGGCATACTATCTAATGTAAGAAATTGTGCCATAGTTCTGTTTGACCTTTCCTTATCAACATTTAACCAAATTAAGATTTTATTTACCGAGCAGTTGTATTGTCTCATTTGTTCCGAGCAAACAATTATGCTTGTCGGTCGACACCTCTTCTATTGACTTAGTTGCAGTCTTGAAGCAGAGGTCCAAGAAACTGACATCAATGGAAATCTAATACTTCACCTTTATAAGCGATCTTATTCAGCTGTCCACTACTTTCGATATTTATTGGAAGGGCAAACTTTCTACATATTAGCCGAACACAAACTCTTTTGCTTCGTATATCGACAATTTGTGGAAGAACGGGCAAGCGATCTCCAAATGCAGCAGCATCTACGAAAACAAGCCAAACTCCTTGGTGTTTTAAAAAATACTAATTCAGATCACAGATTCTGAAACTTTAGGCGATACCAGCCCTAGATGATTACGTTCTTTTGGGTCAAAACCATTGTAGAGGACATTGTTCTTCTTCATGCACAATTTATCTCCCCTGGTTGCTAAAGCCTCATTACAGCTAGTTACGAACAGGAATAGTGATATTCAGCTCTAATCGAAAACCTGTGAGCCATTTTAAAAGGTTAATGATGGAAGGTATACCCGCCCGTTTCAACTTTGGACCCTTTCAACTTCTCAATGAGCGGTTTGAAAAAGAGCATGTGGACATCATTGGACCAATCCCCATGTGATAGACAAACATACCTTCTCTTGGTGTTTGGCCCTGCCCATATAAGACATCACTCTATGCACAACAGGAAAACCTTTTTCTCTGGTTAGACATCCTGCTTTGAGCTTCCTGTTGTAATTGCCTCAAATAGCGGTTGGAAATTTAGTTCGGTCTCATTCAACCAGGTACTGAGGATTTTAGGGAGTAAAAGAATCGAAACCGTTGTTTCTCATCCTACGGCAAACGCTTGAATATATATATATATATATATATATGTCTTAACTCTTGCAGGTAGACACACGTTTTCGTGCGTGACTTTGCAAAGTACCATACGTTTCGACCATCTTACACGAGTCGAGAGAATAAAAATACAACTGAACCTAGCGATTGAGAGGTTGAATGTGTCATGGCCTAACATGAACGCCCTTGTGACTCCTCAGGCACCTCTAACACCAAAATGTAATAAAAGAGAATGTGACCATATCTGGCAGTGATGTTAAATGCCCTAAACATTTACTGTCGAAAATCGTTATTTGATTTCAGGGCTTGATTTTCAAACCCACTTTTGCTGGAGGAACATTTTTCCTTTAGAAAGAACTTTTCTTATATCCCTACTAGTGAAGGAACATTTTTGTAAAAGCTTCGGTAATTTAAAGTACAAGAATTGAGCATTTTTCCATCTTAATTGATCTTCTAGCAGCACTCTTTGTGCATTTTAATTAGTCTCTCTAAGGAGCGGGTACTTTTAGGAAGTTAAATAATCACGTTTCCTTGGATCCAGCGTTCGGCTCTTGACGGTCACGTGTGATTTCAGCCCAATAAAACTTGCCTTTTTGGGCCATTGTTCTTCAAGTGAAGAAGACTCGCATTTTCTGTCTTCGCTTGTGAAATGAATGGGCATATTTTTCGCCTACTTTCTTTAAACTGAATATTCGCTTTTGTCTTCGATTCCGACGATGTTTTTAAAAGATAAATAAGACCTTTTTTTATCATTCTCATACCTAATCATACAGCCTGCTTGTTCATAAACAATATGAGCACTTCATTTGTTTGGGACACGTTGCTTATTATTATAATATTATCTTGTTTATCTCGTCTTTCCTTTCCGTTTATTCAGTGTTAGTGTATCAATAGATGTATTAATGCTAATATTGAAATGTAGTGACTGGTTAATGACTAAATGAAATATATTTAATTCATCTGTTTGGGACACGTTGCTTATTATTATAATACATGTTATACATTTCTGTATATGAATTTATCAAATGTCTTTAATGTTCGCATGTGTTTATCTCGTCTTTCCTTTCCGTTTATTCAGAGTTTGTGTATCAATAGATGTATTAATGCTAATATTGAAACGTAGTGACTGGATAATGACTAAATGAAATATATTTAATTCATCTGTTTTGGAACACGTTGCTTCGTGTTGCAATATTTGTTATATGTATTATATGCATCCATTAAATGTCTTAAATGTTCCCATGAGTTTATCTCGTCTTTCGTTTCCCTTTATTCAGTGTTAGTACATCAGTGGATGTACTAATGCTAAGATTAGAACGTTGTGAGAGGGTAATGACTAAATATACATCCTAGCACCAAATAGTCAGTAACGCTTTACTGATATAAATTCATTTTAATAGTGTTCTGGCCTTTTCGTCAACTTGTGGCAGTTATTGTCAGTGCCTACACAGTTTCGATGGGTAGCTGATTTTGCTCACCCAATATCTGAATCTAAATGGAGACATCAGCAGCCAAATTTTAGCTGAAATTACTCAAGCTTAGAATCAACTCAATAAAAAAGAAAAAGAAGCAAAAACGAATTTTAGAATACAAACGGTCGGCAGTATTAATTAATAACTATATATCCACTGGTTTATTAATTAATGACTATATAACCTCTGGTTTATTAATTAATAACTATATATCATCTGGTTTATTAATTAATGACTATATATCCTCTGGTTTATTAATTAATTACTATATATCCACTGATTTATTAATTAATGACTATATAACCTCTGGTTTATTAATTAATGACTATATATCCTCTGGTTTATTAATTAATGACTATATAACCTCTTGTTTGTTAATTAATGACTATATAACCTCTGGTTTATTAATTAATGACGATATATTCTCTGGTTTATTAATTAATTACTATATAACCTCTGGTTTATTAATTAATGACTATATAACCTCTGGTTTATCCTGATTGAAGAGAGCGTGTACCACTTCACAAAGTTGATTTGAGCTCTAATCCTTCCTTTTTCCAATACTGACGACAGACGAAGTGGTGACCAGTATACAATCCCTTCGTGTCTAACGGCTAGCGATTAACTTTGATCGCCCATGTTCTTCTTGTGACCAAATATGATTAGAAGAGGAGGAACCCTTGCCTGGATGGGCAGGACAAACACCATTGCCTTTAACTCATGCATCCAAATCCTCATTGCATCCTTCAATATATACTGCCCGGAGATCCAGAAAAGACAACCATTTTTCCATGTGGACCCTCAAAACTAAAGTACTTAAAAAAAAGTTATATCATTGTCTACTGACCTAACGCAGAAGACTTGAATTTATAAAGGAAATTATTTAAAAAAAAACAACTTTTATTCTAATTTTCTTTCTATTTTATAATCAATTAAAAGTCACCAACATCCTTAACTTATTTAGGTATCATTTTGATGCTACTACCACACACACACACACACACACACACATATATATATATATATGTATATATATATATATATTGTAACAGCGTTGGTTGTCACTAATTCACTTCGTGGGATTGTGGCGAACCAAGTGCGATATAATTTGGAGAGTGCTCAATATCTGTGATAGACCAATTATATAATATTAATATTATTACTTTTGTAATCTAATTCAAATCACATCTCAACATAAAATACCAATATTGCATAGTATATTACAAATCATAACTGCCACAAGTTGACGAATATTCCATAGTATATTGCAAATCATAACTTTATTTCATTTTCTTCGAAATGCAACGATGATGTTTTGTTCCTTAGTTATAATCACCTCCAAAAGAAACATCTTCATAAAAACATACATTAAACACTACTTTCACGTCCACACACAATAATAAGTAGCTATAACCCGCGCACGCTCGCACACACACACACACACACACACACAAGCACACATAAAGATTTGGTATAATTTCAACGGTTTTTGACAGTATTTTTCGATTTTATCGATTTCTTCCTTCCTTTCGTTATTTGCCTGACGATTGTTGTTTGAAAACTTCATGAAACCTAAGGTCGCCTAGTAACTTCCATGGCATTAAATATATAAAATCTAATTTATATATATATATATATATATATATATATATATATATATATATATATATTACCTATGTGCATTGACCCCGTCGACTGGGGCTGTAGAATACACCGACTGCATCTCTGCAGAAGAGCAAGATTCCCCGAATGTGTGTCCTGGCTATAACACTAAACAATCTAATGGTGAGGCTACAATAATACTGGAGCTTTAAGGAATGTGGAGTACTCTTTATTGCCATTGCTCTCTCCCTGGTCCATTCTGGCCCGGAGTGGTAGCACCTGATATCTAAGGGTTAAACAGAACTATACTGTGTGCTTATGCTAAACTGAATTATTTAAAATAGAAATGTCATTGGCCTAGTGGGTAGAGAGTTTGTCAATGGTTCGAGAGACCTGGGTTCAATCCCAGGTCACGTCATACCAAAGACCTTAAAAATGGTACTTGATACCTCCTTGCTTAACACTTAGCTATGGTACGAATCGAGGGTAAAATGAAGCAATCCAGAGAAAGAAATAGCGCCCTCACCGACACCTCGGTGTAGTCGCTATTGAAAAGGAAGCCTTCTGGTCACCCTCAACTACGGTCGCCAACTTTACTTTTATATGTATAAAAATGGATTTGGCATTAGATAATGGTTGTTATGCCATAAAACCAAACTAAACCAAACCTATGTATACATACACATATAGATAGGTTGGCCTCCACATGCATGTGCACAGGTAAATGCTACGCCTTTACGCTGGCATACTCATATAGATACCCTCGGACCTACAACACCTATGCATTATTAGATCTAAATATATGCACCTTGTGACAGAAGTGCTTATAGAGTGAGAAATTGAGGGGCCAGTGCGTGCTGAACAGTTCTAATGAACGAAATTATCCAGTCAAATTGATATCAAAAGGTGTTCAGAACAATTCTTGATCAAGGTGTTTAATTAATGGAAAAGTCACTTGGATCAGCGTTTTTAATTGAAAAGACGCTAGAATAAGGATACTGGGCGGCAAGGTGGCTATTTTGATGAAAATTAGCGTTCCATTCCTTGTTCATTTTGTAACGTTACGGTATCATCTTGAATATCAAAAAATACACTGTCTTCAAAAACAATACAGGACTCTTTTGTATCAGATATGAACACCTCTATTCTGCCTGAAACATTTTTCTAACACCCCGACACAACACGAGGAAGAGGAAGATATCGTAAGGGTCTGTGAACGTGTCTCGCTTTCAGCCACCCCCATCACACCGTATCTCACCGGTTCGTTTCAACATCTAACCCCAACTAACTTTCAAACTCAACTGAACTCAACTCCTGCCTAATTTTACAAATTCTTTCTTTTTTAATATATTCCAAAATTAAGTATTTCATTGGTGGTGTGAAGTCATCTCACTAAATCGTTACATCATTAGTTTTATCACGCGACATGACTTTAATTTTGTTTAGTTTTCGTTTCCTTTTATGGCAAGGGGTGATTATCGTATCCCTCCGCACGCACAAGCCAGTATGCACGTGTTGACTTCAAAATGTGAAGTACACTTCTAACTAAAAGATATCTAACCAACCTACAATCTTATCAGATTAAACAATAAAATAATTAATATAATTAATTATCAAATAAAATAAACCATAATTAATTATTACCCTAATTAATTTCGTTTTTTTTGTTTGATTTTATGGCATATCAACTATTGTCGGTTATTTAATTCCAAATCCCTTTCGTACATATACACTGAATATATGATTTCTAAACTCGTTTGATAGATAAAATGTTCAAATGAGCTCGACGTCATTTATTTTTCCCTCAGTTAAATAGTTTAGCTTATTTCTACTTAATACGAATAATTCTATTTACAATTAATCATTTGCTTGCACAGTGAAATGTTTTCATGTATTACTAACAATTGAATTATATATCAGTCATTTGTTTACACAAAGTTAAATGGCTAAACAGTTCTATTTCAAGAAATACAGTTTAGCATAGGTCATTTGTTTGCACAGAGTTCAAATGTCAAATAGGATCCTATCAGGTGCTACCAATTTGGAACAGAGTGGACCTAGGAGCAATAGAAATGAAGGAATATTCTGCATTCCTCAAAGCTTCAGCATTATTAGCCTCACCATCTGATTGTTTAGAATCACTTGTTGGCGAGCCTTACCCCTCTGAAGAGATGCAATCGGCGTATTCTGCAGCCCCAGCCGACTGAACTATAACATTTTTGTCTTGCTAAATACTGTTATATAATTAAGGAATGATTTTTTTTATTTTAATCATTTTTCATTAATTATATTTTATCATTCAGTTGGTTGACAATCACCATTGTCATTATAAACCCCAGATAGGAAATAGGGCTGGAGTATGGATGACGTCATGCCCGGAGAGAATGGGCTGAGAATTTGGAAGATTTTGAAAAAGATTTAGTTGAGTTTCGACCATGGTGTTGAGAAACTGAAGTCCGACCATGGAGTTGAAGGTTGACATTGGACCATGGAGGCAGGCAGTTGAGTTCTCTGCTGTTGCGGCGGCGGTTAAGTTTTTCAGTTCCCGACCAGTGAAGATGAATTAAGATCTAAAACATCACGAGATGTACCGAGCGTTTGGGGTGGTGTTAGCATAGTATGATACGAAAGACTTTTAAGAATTGTGTCTCTCTCCTCGTGACGAAGAACTGAAGTCAGAAGTTAATAAACCGTTCGTACCTAAACAACGGAGTCGCCTGTGTATTTGAGTCTCCTTGTAATTGTATTACAGCTATACAACAAATACAACTTCGATCTCGATACTTTTTTTATCACTCTTCACATTAGATCATGACAAAAGATACCTCAAAAGATTTTTAAGTTATATCACAGATCTAAATGAGTCGAGTGAAGGTCCAGTGAGTTCTGAATAAAGTTGATGGCTATCAGTTATGTACAATCAAATTGACTAAAGTTGTCGTCTACAAAGGAACAACTTTTTTTTTCAATGCTGTCTTTGTTTGCTTTCTTTCTTTTTCTTCTGGTTAATTGTAGCTTCGGAAGTCTGAAGATTTGTTATCACGCAATGCAATTTACATAGATCTGACAAAGGTATGTGGCACTGATTCTCGAAACACCACTTCGCAGTTCTGGAATTCAGATATTTCCTTTTCCCTGACAGCTGGAGCTCTAGAGAATGTGAAGTATAACCGCTAAGTTCAGGTCTACTCTGATTTGAAGTGACAGTAAATGTTAGGGTCCTATCTCTTGTTCAAATTGATTTGTTTAAAAATTAATCGATTTGATTGAACAGTCTTAAAAAAAAATTCTTCCTACACAAAAAATGTAAATATGGATTTAAAGTGAATGCAGTTGCGTAATCTTTTGGCATAAAATAGTCCTTAACAGATGGACGTGTCGTTGAAATCAATAAATCAATTGATCTTGGTCGGTTATCTTACCAAGGCTTAGAAGCCGACTCTAAGGGATAAGAGAAGAGAAGCACCCAGATCTTTCCTATGGGTATTAACACGAAGCGAAATGAAAGTGAAAATGATTTTAAAAAATAGAATTTACTCTCGATTTGTTGCGTCCTTATCTTGCAACAATAACCGTTACACCACGCGTGCCTCATGCTGATAAGGTTTAATAATACATACGGATTTCCGTCTCATATTCATTGTAATATGGTCGTATGATTTAGGTTGTAACCTTTTACTGCGAAAGTTTGTTTTCTTTGAATCCAATGTTTGATGTTCAACACATAAAGGCAACTCTTTCTCCTGCGTTGGTAAGAAAGGAAGTACCTGTGAATATTTCATCACTTACCTAACGAAATTGGACATTCTTGAATTATCTGTTTGTGTATTCACTACCATTGCAGACGAAAAGAATGTTATGAATTATGAATTATTCACTCAGAGATTTCTTACTCTGACTCCGACTGGCAGTACCTGTTAATTTTGATTGATTGGTTTATTTATTTTAACGGCATGTCAACCCAATAAGTGTAATTTTATGCCTAGAGGTTTGGGAATTATATTTATTGCACGTTATTATTTACACATTCTGTATAGTTGTTACTTTAGACTTTTTTTTGTTTGTAAGTTTGTATGTTCATTTGTTGTTGTTGAGTGTTCACCAATGGTCCGGGAGACCGGAGTTCAATCCCAGGTCGAGTCACACCAAAGACTTTGAAAATTGTACTTGATACCTCCTTGCTTAACACTCAGAAATATAAGGTACGTATCAAGGGTAAAGTGGAATAATCCAGGGAAAGGAGTAGCGCCCTCCCCTATACCTCGGTGTTGTAGCTATTGAAAAGAAGCCTTCTGGTCGCCCTCGACTACTGTCGACAACCTTACTTACTTATTTTTTGGTTTTGGTTTTTGTTTTGCTTCTTTTTTTTTTGGAGGAGGAGGTTGTACACGGTTCTATCGAATAGGAATAATCTTTAAACAGTTCTATATGAGACCATAACAGTTACCACCACTATGGATCAGGGTGGACCTGGGGGTTATGGTAGTGAAGAGATATTCCACCCTCTCCAGGTCTGAAGCCTCTCCACCAGATGTAGTTTATTATCATACCGAGAACACTTCTTTATTTTGTAGGGGAAGTCTAACCCCTTTGTAGCCAGCGTATTCAAAACCCTGTCTATAGAGTCGTACCTCTAAGGATCCGATCTAACAGTGAAATGGGAAAATTTATTCCTTATAACTGTAAATCATTTATGCTAAGAATTATTACTTGAAGCTATAATTGTTTACCACAGATTATTATCCTTATTAGGTGGGTGAATGTATATTAACTGTGTGCAAACAAATATTTATTATTTCTCCGATATAATTACATGAAACAATAAATTCATTAGCATTAGATACTGGACACTATATAACTTAGAAAATTATTTATATTTGATATAAATACTTGATACCATATAACTGTAAAATAACTGTATATTAATAACTGTATATCTAAAATAGTTTCTTAGAGCTATAATTTCTTACAAATGATTATTATAATTATTACTTACTAGCTATATAACCATGGGCATCTAAAAGTCTATTATTGAATAGAAATAATTACTTGAAACACTACTATTAGTAGTCATCGTCATCATGTCGTGCTGGTAGCACGGATATCCCTGACCCTCCCTATCGTCCTTCGCCTCCGGCAGGTCTTCTGGACTATATCCCGTATCCTCACATAGTTGCTGAATGTATGTTCGTGCTGGTCGTCCTGCCTTTGCTCGGCCATGTGTGGGGGTCCATAATAGTACATCACTTATGAGTTCGTCCCTGCTTCTCCAGCAGTGTCCTGTATGTCTGGTTCGTCTAACTTGAATAGTTTTCGTGATAGGAGGCAGGTGGCCGTACAGTTGGTGTCTTGTGGGGTGTTGCCGCCTGGACTTGTTCAAGATTGCTCGCAGCATTCTTGTGTAATTGCCGTCTAGCTTCTTCTCCAGCCGTTTTGTTAGAGTCCATGTAGTGCATCCATAGAGAGAAATACTTGAAACCATACAACTATTTGATTTGGTTTTATGGCATATCAACCCTTGTTTTTTATTTAATGCCAAATCCTTTTTATACAGATATAATAGATATGATTTTGAAACATATTTCGCAGATAACATTTTAAAACAAGCCTGAGCTCATTTTTTTCTCTCACTTAAATGATTTCACTTATCTCTCTCTAATAAGAATAATTCAATTTACTATCAATCATTTTTTCGCACATAGATAAATGGTTTCAAGTATTGCTATGCATCCATAATCATCATCACCATCATGTCACGATGCCAAAACGGATCTCCCTGACTCTCTCCCTCTCTCTCGCCACCCGTCTCTATCGTCCATTGTTCCCGGGAGGTCTTCAAGACTATATCCTGTATCGGCACAGAGTTGTTGTATATAGGTTCTGGCAGGTCGTCCTGCCGTTGACTGTCCATATGAAGAGGTCCATGGGAGTGTATTGCTTATGAGTTTGTCCTTACTTCTCCAGCAGTGTCCTGCATATCTGGTTCGTTTAACTTTGATAGTTTTCGGGATGGGTGTAAGGTGGCTGTATAGCTGCTGTTTTGTGGGGTGTTGCCTCCAGTAATTGTTTAATATTGCTAGCAGCATTCTTGTGTAATTGCCAAGCTTTTTTACTCTAAGTTTACTTTGCGTCCATGTACTGTATCAATATAGCAGTATCGACATGACTGCTGCTTGGAAAAAACCGTTTTATTTTATCGGTCGGGTCTAACATCCGTATGACCGATAGGCTATCGATGGCTGTCTATGCCTTTGCTAGTCGCGTGTTGATTTCTTTCTCGGTTGATGAGACACTGCTTGTTTACTCACAGTTAAATGATCAGGCAGTTCTATTTCAAACAATTCAGTTTAGCATAAGTACACAATTTAAATGTCATAGGGTGCTATCACTCTGAGCCAGCGTGGACCTGGGAAGCAATGAAGGAGTACCTCGCATTACCCTAAGCTCCAGAATTACTGGAGGCTCACAATCAGATTGTTTAGAGCCATATCTAGGACACTTGTTGTAAGAGGGGTCTTACCCCTCTGCAGATATGCAGTCGGTGTATTTCAACGCTCCACTCGACTGTTAAATATTTTTGTGTCGAAAACTCTTTAGAAACAGCAACACAAAAATATAAATATTAATGTCCAATGAACGCAATTATTTAACCTCTTGGCAATAAATAATTTAAGACCAGTTGAAATGCCGTTCAAATTAATAAATCAATCAACCATAATAGGTTTTCTTTTCATCTTTATCTGATAGTCGAAAATTACTTTCTTCCAAACATTCAGATCGCCAGGTCAGCTGGGGCTATAGTATACGCTGACACGGCGACACGAGTTCAAATCGAGGACGAGACTGATTGCGTTTCACATAGCACTAATACCCTTGGGAAAGGTATGAATCCTATTATTCTCCCTCCAGCTATGGGTAAAACAATAGGGCAGACTGGGTTCTTCAGCCTTGGTGAGGCAACTAGTCTAGAAGGAAAACTCTGAATTCAAACCTGTTAAACCCCGCTTAAAAATTGACCTTGTGTCATATCCTACCTGAGCGGAGGGGGTGGTAAATATGATAATATACGCTGACTGAATGTCTGGAGAGTGTTAAGTCTCCCACAAACGACTGCCGTGGATATGACAGTAAATTTTATCTGATGTGGAGGCTCCAGACCAAGAGCTTTGTGGAATGTGGAGTTCCCTATCACTACCATAGTTCTCATATACACTCCGGCCCTGATTGGTAGTACCATTTAAGGTCGCATCTATGGGTCAAATAGAAATATTTAATCACTTGAAATCAATTAACTCGGCAATCAAATGAGCTCTGGCTTGTTTAGAACTAAAGTTACCGACAAACTATTCATTCACAAATCATAAACATTATTGTGTGTGCGCGCGCATGTGTGTGTGTGGATTTGGCATTGATAAAAACTATAGGTGTTTTGATGCCATAAAAGACACCTTATCTACCAACAAAACGTTAATGCTGAGTCAATGTTTAAAATAGAGGATCAACTAATTTGTGATCGTATCGAAAATAGCGAGACTGAAGCATAAATTAATTTTAACTCGAAAATGTTAACTTTCAATAAGGCTGTATTAATACATGAACATCATACTTAATAAAGGGATGGTGATTAGACGTCTAGTGTGAAGTCTAGATATCTGGATTTTGTCAATATCATCCCGGGGAAAAGTTGTGAAGCCCCTGTGATTACTAAAATAGCATGGCCACTTGGTTTGCTTTGGTTTTATGGCATATCAACTTTTGTAAGTTATTTCATGCCAAACCCATTTTTATACAAATAATCAGTTCTATTTCAAACAATTCAGTTCAGCTTAAGTACAAAATCTAATTGTAAAAAACATTTCTTTTTCAAGCGATTCAATTTAGTCAAACAAATCTAATTCAAACAATTCAGTTTAGTATAAGTATATATGTGTTTACACATAGTTAAGTGACAAAACAGTTCTGTATCAGACAATTCATTTTGGTGTAATTAGAGTTTCAAGTTCAAAAATAGTTCAGTTTTAATAATTTATGCAGTTTAAATGTCAAAACAGTTCTATTTTTAAGAATTCAGTTTAGCATAAATATGGAGTTTAAATAAAGTACGTTGTTCAAATGTCAAAACAGTTCTATTTAAAGCAATTCAAGTTTAGTTCAATCACACAGTTTAGTTCTATTCGAACTATTGATAGGACCTTATCAGGTGCTACCACTCCGGGCCAAAATGGACCTGGGAGTGATGACAATGAAAGGGTACTCCGCATTCCCCAAAGCATTACTGGAACTTCACCATCAAATTGTTTCGTGTCATATCCAGGACAATCGTGGGGAGGGTCTTACCCCTCTCCAGAGAAGTAGTTTGTGTATTCCACAGTCTCAGACGACTGGGAAAGGCATGGCCACAGCTCAAAAATATACCTCTCACATTAACTTCTTCCAGTACCTGCGCAGCAGCAATTTTTACATCAGAGACATCATTCTACCTCACCCTGAATAAGTACATACATTTTCCTTATATCATGATCATTTTTTCTTAAAATGTCTAGACTAAATCTTGATTTCTTTTTTTTCATTTTTTTTTCGGAGAAACCTATTTAATTTTTGTTGAGATACTTAAACTGCTGTCAAGACGTTTCGATTTCGTCTATGCAGTCGGAAGAAAGTTATGAAACTTGTTTGGATAGATTTTTAAACGAGATGTTTGTGTGAATGCAATATTTAGGCAATTGTAGCACCCTCAAAATTTACAAGAGCTTGAGGCTCCGAACATGTCTTAGTATAAATATGTGTAAGTATACTTTTTTGTTTACACAGTTAAATATCAAAACAGTTTTATATCAAACAATTCAGTTTAGCGTAATAACAGTTTCAAGTTCAAAATCAGTTTCATTTCAAACAATTAAGTTTAGCATAAGTACGCATCTTAAATCTCAAAATAGCTCTATTTTAAATAATTTGGTTTAGCTTAAGTACGCAGTTTAAATGAAGTACGAAGTTTAAATGTCAAAACAGTTCTATCAAAAGCAATTCAAGTTTAGCTCAAGCACCCAGTTTAGTTCTATTGACCTATAGATAGGACCTTATCAGGCACATGTCTTGTTTCTTAAACTGAGCATTGACCCCAACAGCAAGGTTTGAAGACGTCGACGACGTTGAATAAATACGACACTCCATATCAAAAGAGAAGATTCAGAGGTGTTTCGATCAATGAAAAATACGCTGAAATGATTTTTTTTCTTATTAAACGGGTTCTGTTTTTAAGAAAAATTCATTCGTTTTTCATTTCTGTCTTAATAAGTTCACCTTCATCCTCGGTATTTTTTTTATATCTGATTTTATTTGATGATGAAAAAAAGGTTCCATTAAAGATTTAAATTATATCTCCGTTTTAAATGCATCGACGGAAAGACCAATAAGTCGTGAAATAAATCTGTTATGGCTGTCAGTTTGACTGAAGGGAATCATCCCATCAAATTGATGGAACTTTTCGTCTGCAAAATAATTTCTTTTTCTTTCATTTGTTCGCCTATCATCTCATTACTCACGGTTTGGGGACACTAACATATTTTTTTCTTCTGTCACGTCACTAAGAAGTATCAGGGAAAAAATCAATTGTAACAAGTAAATCCAAGTCTCAATAAAACGCAAAGTGCTATATATCATTTTCTTGTAAATAATTTTAAATTGATGAAAGCTTTATTGGGTCTTTTTGAAATTTTTACACAGAATTTCTTCTGTCTGTCTGTCTGTCTGTCTGTCTGTCTGTCTCTCTCTCTCTCTCTCTCTCTCTCTTTTGATAGATAGATAGATATTCTTTTTTAGGTAAATATTTCGTGTACATATTACACACATGAAACCCATACGCATATAACTTTACAGCCCACAAACGAACTTTTCATATATTTCATATAATCTTTAAAAAAATATTTCCAACGACAATTGTGTTTTATGTTTTAACGAAAACATATGAAACAATAATGAAATAAACTCAAGTAGGTGAGATTTAAAGCGATTTTACTTTTTAAACTGTTCTGCTGACCAGCATTCGAGCACCTGGATTTATCTAACATTTTCTCAACGATTGTTTTTACCTTTATATATATAGTTAAAAACAATATATGTATATATATTGTCACGTGGTGTCCCACTGAGAAGATAGAAATAAGATTCCTACTATTCCCCGTGCGTGAATTAACAGTAGCAAGCCGTCAAAAAATGACCGTTAAGAGAGATAATGCAGGTCAAAGTAAAGAATGTGGGTCAGAGTGGAGACCAACAGATGTTTGTACTCTGGGACCTCACTCGGGTCGCCTGACACGGGAAGGAAGAATGTAGGAGCCAAATGATTGGCTGGGATTTTAAAACGGAAGTGGCACCTTCTTCCCGTCAGCGGAAAAAAGAAAAGAGAAAATTAGTTGTTGGACAGGGTTCGTGGCGGACGGAACTAAAGCCAAGAACTCCGGGTAAAAGAAGACGAAAAATATCTCGGACACGAAGAAGCCATGCCTTCAGGCTAGAACTAAAAATAAGATAAAGTCTGTCAGCCCGTAAAAGAAGAAATATTCTCCACAGTAATCCATCGAAATAAGATAAGTAAACTTTGAGACTGTCTCTCCCTATACCCAATTATATATCCTCTCTCTCTCTCTCTCAATTTGAAGAAAGAATGAAAACGAAAGAAAAGAAAAGAAGAAAGACATTTGTGTTCACGCACTATTCATTTATAATATATTTGATACGTTGAAGGTGCATATCTGTGGGTAGTAAAAAGGATTGATATATTTTAATGGTCCCACGTGCTCGAAGTTGTTATTTGTGGCGTCTGCTACGAATTTGTTATTTCATGTTTTTTTCCAGCTTCATGTCGCCTTATGTGATATTTGCTTAAAATTGTCCTATAAATTCCTTTAAAATTCTTATACGGGAAACCGGAGTTGCCGACTACTACAATTAATATTATTACGTCTAAACCTAGAGGTCCATATCTTCCATTGTTCTAGGGGAGGAAGACTAGTGGCCTTGGTGGGTGTGTGTATAGTGTGAAATTTGGAACCCCTTTTCAGCGGCGGTCAGTCTAGCCATAAATTAATCCCCCACATAATATGCCAGTTCCTATATGCCTGAGGAAAAACTCTGAACGAGGACTTATTCTACAAGGGATCAAGTGCCAGTCGGCCCCTTCTTCACACGAGCGAAAATAAAGTCCTGTTCTGGGATTTTAGTCAATTTGCCGTCACAATATATATATGTGTGAGTAAAAGGTCCAAAGAGAGAAAAATATTTTTGAATGAATTGGTCCAAAAAGAGATATGTATTCTTTTAACATTTATTTGTTTATTTCGTTTCTTACATAGTGTATGTTTCCAGCTTGTTGCTTTCGTCAGAGAACATACGTGACACAAGGCCATGTGAATGAGGTATTCATTGAGACTCAAACTCACTCGTGTTTTAATGGTCTTCCGTTTAATTGGGATTTATATCGAGGTCACTCTGCCAAATTGGTCTTTGATATTTGATATGTTTTTGCTATTTTAACCTATGTAGTTGTGTGTGCGTATGTGTGTGTCAAGATAGTTTCGGATTTCAATTACACTTATTTTTTTCTTCTCTCTCTCTCTCTCTCTCTCTCTCTCTGTGAAGATCCTTTGTGCGTATGTGTGCGTGTGGTGGTGTGGTTTGAAATTTACTGGTAATTACATTTTACTAATAATCTTTTCTCAGATAATTTTTGTGTGTGTGTATATATATACATATATGTGTATCTTTGTTTCCATTTTTGTATGTGTATAATTCATGTTTTATTCAACGTAGGCTTAAATTTATCTATGAAGTTTTATTTTTCTTTTTGAAATAAAGTGTACGCTTCGCTTTCGGACAAATACCCTTGGGAAATATATGACTTCCCTTATCCTCCCAGTTATGGGTTAAATCGTACCACTACTGTTCTTCTTGGAGAATGGCTTTAGTATTAAATAACCAACAAAGGGTGAAATGCCATTAAACAAAGAAACCAAACTAAACTAATGTGTAACCGTTAGTTTGGTATATTAGCATAATTTTAAATCTACCTTGACAACATTCTTTTAGGCGTTTCGGTACATTTAATTTTCTATTTTTTGTTATTTTTGAAATTGCTCTTGTGAAGTGATATCCAAGTGTTGAAGGCCTGTGTTTAGCCTATGTATATTTCTTTACATTTGTTACATTCGATTATGTAAATTACGTTTTTTGAGTTGCAGATTAAGTCTTTATTTATTTTGAATTTTGTTTCCGGATTTTTAAAGCTATAGGATTTTCCCTCTATAATTATATCACATACTCTACACCTTTTTGTCTTGCATTTGGTAACTCCTCGTATTGTGTAGAAGAGGTGAGTATTAATTTAAGATTTTTGGTTTGTCTCCGGCTTTTAATGACTTTTGTTGTGTCTCGTATTTCTTTGATTTTTGTCATTGTTTCTAAGTTCTTCAAGACTTTTAAAAATTATTTCTGTGAATAGTTCTCGGTTGTTTTCCTTGTAGGCTGCGACATATGCGTTTGGTTGGAAAGTGCTTCTGGGTGATATCATGTCGAGGTGGCAGGTTCAATCCCAGCAGAAAGGAAAGAATAAAAAGGAACGCTAACCATAACTTAACACTTATACTCGGTCATGGTTAACAGATTTCGAACAATCTACCCATGAGGTTTAAATAAAGGGTTCGATTTCAGATTCGATATTAAACATCTGAAGAAGGCCGTAAGATATATCGGTCGAAACATTGTGTGTATAACAATAAAGGTGAGGTCACTAGTCCAAATATTCTAAGTAATAACAATTATCAACCTTCATCTCAGAAACTTAGACACACACAAATATATATACGCTCCCCTACGGGGGTTGAGCACTCTGGCGCAAAAACTTACGGCTACCACTCGCATAATGCAAAGCTCAGTTAATGAATTAATCACTCTGGTATCTGGTAAGGCAAAAATGTAAACATACGAAAACTACTGCATAATGCCTAATAATTCCCCAGCTGACGTGGTTCGCTTGCTGGCTGAGCGGTATGATACTAAGTCTAACGTAAAGTTAGGCGGGTTTCGATCGTCAAGCGTCCTACGTGTAGAGCTACACTGAAGAGTTGTGATACAACAAAACAGTCTGTTTATGGATGACCATATATATATATCGACTGATTACCATGACCTTGATTCAAACCGTATCGTTCTTCACGAGGGTAAACATAGGGCATGTTCTGTTGAAATTTGAGCACCGGTTTCAGTGTTCAAAGAATCTGCTGCAAAACTCAAACCCAAACCCAAAGAAAAATTACTTAGATGCAAAAGCACAGTACATATTGGGACACTCAACGCTAGAACTTTAAATAGAATAGGCCATCTAACGGAACTGACAGCCTCTGCAGCAGAGCATAAGATAGACCTAATATGCATACAAGAGCACAGATACTATAATAGTGAGGTAGAAATAAAATACCATGATACTGGCAAGAGATGAACATTTATCCCAGCATCTGCATTGCAAAATTCTGTCAATGCTGTCGTAGAGTGGTTAGGAGGGCTTCTCAATCCTCTTGCCCTAAAATCACTTAATAGCATCGAGAAAATACAAACGAGAATGAAGGTAGCTACTTTTAACGGCAACTTCAGCACAGCAATCATTTCCTGCTACAGTCCTACTAATGCAAGTGGGTAAATGAACTTCATCACCTTCTACAATGAGCCATCATCCCTTGTCCGTAGCATTCCCAAACACAACGTTCTAATCGTCGGTGGAGACATGATTGCTCCAATAAGTAAAGACGAAAACAAAAAAAAAATCTGCTTACACAACTCATCAAAAAGAAATAGGGAACATCTAACAGAATTGTCGCTTAAAAATGGACTAACATACCTTAATAAAAAAAATACAGAAAAGGAAGAGGAAACTATGGACCTACACCTACGCAAATAATGCCAAATCACAAATAGATAACATCTTGATAAATAGCGCTCTGAAATGTGAGCCCTATTCCTCTTTTGAAGGAGTATGCTCAGATCTCAGGATTGTCACAGCAAAGATACGTTGGAATACGACACAAACAACCAAAACTGAACACAATGACTGGTCCTTGGTTCACAATAGAGATATTAGCAATAGATATACGATAACACCAAAAAACAGATTCAATGCTCTTTAAGAGATGTCCGAAACACGTGCTCCGAATGACGAATATGGGAACTTCGTCAACACCCACGTGGAAGCAGCAGCAGAATGCATACCTATATAAGTAAAAGCAAAACAGAGTTCCATGGAAGATTTTAGCAGTTAACAAAAATGAGACAGCGTGAAAACAGCATCCCTATGTAATAAAAAGAACCCAACTAATGCCAACGCTCAGAAACTTAAGAAGGTACAAAATGAACTAATAGAACAAATAGAATAAATTCAATGCCAGATCAACAAAATTAGAAATTCGGTAGAAGATAGACAATCCGTTATAGCATGGCAGATAGAAAATGAAGTGAGTAAAAGGAAGACCACCTCGAAAGCTAAACTAAAAGCTACCTGCAAGAACATTTAAAGAATTTGCTTGGAAACTCCCTTAAAGTCAAATGAAAATTATCAATTACCAACTAGATATTAAACTAGGACAGATTACTCAGAAAAAAAAACGCAACTTAGTACTAGCAAAAATTAAAAACAGGAAAGCTGATTGTCTAGATGAAATACCTCCAAAAATTTGGAACACAGGAAAATTCGGTGACTTACTGCTCTGATTCTACAATGTCGTATACAACCAGAACTTAATACAGAGATTTAAAAAAAAATGACTGCATTTTCCCCTTCCCCAAGAAAGGTAACCTCGAAATTGCCAAGAACTACCGAAGCATCACCCTTACTTCAATAGCGGTTAAGGTTTATATTGCCCAGCTCCTCAACTTGATCGAAAGCGAAATGCAGAAAATTCTTCGAAAGAATCAAAATGGATTTCGGATAAAGCGATCCACCACATCACAGATTCTAACAATCCGTTGAATCATCGAAGGAGTACGTGCAAAAAAACTTCAAGGTGATTTCTCAAAGACGTTAGGCTCCATAGATAAAGTGAAGATGGAGCAAATATTACTAGCGTATGGTCTCTCCAAAGAAACTGCCACGACGATAATAACGCTTTTTTAGACTACATAGATAAAGTGAAGATGGAGCAAATATTACTAGCGTATGGTCTCTCCAAAGAAACTGCCACGACGATAATAACGCTTTTTTAGACTACATAGATAAAGTGAAGATGGAGCAAATATTACTAGTGCATGGTCTCTTCAAAGAAACTGCCACGACGATAATGACGCTTTATTAGACTCCACAGATAAAGTGAAGATGGAGCAAATATTACTAGCGTATGGTCTCTCCAAAGAAACTGCCACGACGATAATGATGCTAAGTTAGACTCCTTAGATAAAGTGAAGATGGAGCAAATATTACTAGCGTATGGTCTCTCCAAAGAAACTTCCACGACGATAATGATGCTAAATTAGACTCCATAGACAAAGTGAAGATGGAGCAAATATTACTAGCGTATGGTCTCTCCAAAGAAACTGTCACGACGATAATGATGCTAAATTAGACTCCTTAGATAAAGTGAAGATGGAGCAAATATTACTAGCGTATGGTCTCTTCAAAGAAACTGTCACGACGATAATGATGCTTTATAGAAAGCGTGAAAGTAAGGGTTCGCTGAGACCCACACATATTGTTTGCTGATGTTCTGCATGAGGATACATTAGCACTATAACTGTTAATGATCTGCCAAGAAAAAGTACTTCGAACGTCGATAGATATTATAAAAAATGTCATTACACTAGAAAGGCAAGAAGCAGACGATACCCCGCAGAAACTATAATGGACGCAGAAAACGCAGATAACACAGCGCTTCTCGCAAATACACCTACCCAAGCCGAATCCCTGCTGCATAGCTTGGCGCAAGTGTTGGGAAGTATTGGCCCCCGTGTGAATACATACAAAACAGAGTACATGTGTTTTAATCAATATGGAGCATACACTCGTAATATCCACTGTAAATGGTGGTTCTCTGAAATCAGTAGAAAAGTTCAGTTACCTCGGTAGTAGGATTTCATCAAATGAAAATGATACTAATATGCACCTAATGAAGACTTGGACTGCTATCGATGGGTTATCGATCATACAGAAATCTGACCAATCTGATAAAATAAAAGACAATTTCTTTCAAGCAGCAGTTGTGTCAATTGTACTCAATGGATGCCCAACATTGATGCTGATAAAGCTTATTGGGAAAAAGCTACACGGGAACTACTCAAGAACGCTACAAGCTGAATTGAATAAATTAAGGAAACAACAATGCAGGCGTACGGCCACCGACCTCCTATTTCAAAAACAATCCAATTAAGACGAACATAGCATGCGGAGCACTGCTGGAGAAGCAAGGACGAACTCCTATGGATCCCGACGGACGGACGTGCCAGTGTTGGCCGAACAACAAGGACTTACATATAACAGCTCAGGATGTAGTCTAGAAGTCCTTTCAAAAGCGATGGATCATAGGAACGAAAGCCGAAAGAGAGTCAGGGAAATCCCTGCTAGCAGCACGACTTGATGATGATGATATATACGTATCTATCTATCAATCTATATATATATATATATTCACAGATACCTGCTTTAATTCACTCTCTCGTTTAGGCTAAAAATATTTCGACAACATCACTTGTAAAGGAATGAAGATATCAAAATAATTAGTGTCTTAGGCATGACATTAAACTGCGTCCGTAGTAAGGTACTAGTTCAGCAGTTCGAGAAATAAGAAGTACCTTCTTTGATATTACTCCCAGGCCCACTCTGAACCGTAGTTACTGTACCTGTTAGCATCTAAACTATTGGATGAATGGATCTGTTTGAAAGTTTTTAGTATTTGGTAGGAATATTTGTAACTATATTATGTTTCGTACAATGGCAAATCAAAATACCGGTGAATATTATCTTAAGAGGGGTCCAAGAAAAACGAAAACACAGAAGAACTGTTTAAAGTTTATCTAACTTTTATTTTTCTCACCGATGTCCAGCAGTGGGGGGCATAAGACTTAAGGACGGCGTACATTTAATTAAATAATTATCGATGTTGTCTCTGTGCCTTAAAACCTAAACCCATGTAACATGATCTTAGTTCGAACTTTATGAAACACGAGTCTTGCCGACAGCTGTCTCTATATTAAAAGTGACATAAGCCTCAACGCATGTCGTTCTGTAAAGTCTGCAGTGACGTCACCGACGTCGTCCTCTTACGCTTTCTTCTCACGGTCAAACCTATGTGTAAATTACATCTACACATGCGAGATCACAAATTTTACCTCAAGCTAAACCGGTAACTCATTGCCTCACAATGTAAGTAAAAGTAAAGTTGGCGACCGTAGTCTAGGGCGACCAGAAGGCTCATTTTTCAATAGCTACCACACCAAGGTGTAGGGGAGAGCCCTACTCCTTTCCCTGGATTGCTCCACTTTACCCTTGATACATACCTTATATCGCTGAGTGTTAAGCTAGGAGATATCAAGTACCATTTTTAAAGTCTTTGGTATGACGCGACATGGGATTGAACCCAGGTCTCCCAGACCATTGGAGAACACTCTACCCACCGATCAATGAGCCAGTTTTTGTATTAGATAAAGAATGCTTGAAAACAAATAACTGTGTGCAAAGAAGTGAGTGATATCAAATTGGAAGTTACTTGATACAATATAATTGTGTATGAATTATTGATTTTAAGAATAGTTCGTTTAAGTTACTGTTATGTAAAAATTATTACCATCAAGAGTTACTTGCCCAATCGGCTGGGGCTGAAGAATACACCGACTGCACCTTTGCAGAGGGGTAAACCCCACCCCCAACGCGTATTCTGGATATGACACTAAACAATCTGATGGTGAGGTTCCAGTGATGCTGGAGCTTTGGTGAATGCGGAGTACCCCTTCATTGCCATCGCTCCCAAGTCCACTCAGGTAGCACTATGTGTTAAATAGAACTAATCTGCGAACTTACGCTAAACTAAATTACTTGAAATAGCACTGTTTTGATATTTAAACTGCGTAATTATTCTAAACAGAATTGCTTGAAATAGAATTGTTTTGACATGTAAACTGTGTCTTATGCTAAACTGAATTATCTGAAATAGAAATGTTTTTATACATTAAAACTGTACTACGTTAAACTGACTTATTCGAAAGAGAATTGTTTTGCCATTTAACTGTGTGTGGAAAAAAACTATACTTATACTAAACTGAATTGTATGAATTAGAGCTTTCTGGCTACACTGGATAGCTTTAAATAGAAATAATTTTGATAATTAAACTGTGCACTCATGCTAATCTGAAGTGTGTGAAATAGAACTGATTATTTCTATAAAAATGGATTTGCCATTAAATAACCTACAAATGTTGATATACCATAAAACCCAACCAATCAAACAACCAAACAACCAGCCAAACAGCCATCAATAGTTACTTGAAACCATATAATTGCTTGAAAAAAGATTTCGGCATTAACCCAACATCGTTTGACATGCAGTAAAACCAGCAAGCTAACAAACATCAACAGGTACGCAACCTGTGATAGAGCTAATAGCTCCAATTTGTGGTCTAAAATCTTTACTGTAAATTCTTATTTCTTTGTATGATTAATAGTTCCGGGTGAATTAAGTGTATTGACAATGAAAGGGATTACGTTGATGAACAAACATTTGACGTGCAAAATATTTGATGCACTTTTTTTCAAAAAATATTTCATATAACCACCCTGCGTGTTTTTAGGTCAAATGTCAGATTTCCGTTTCTGTCAAGTGGAGAACTCGTGCGGCAGTGACACTTGAATTAAACCGTAAATATCTCTGCAAATGTATACAAAGTGACGATCGATTCTACACTACTATCATTTTCTAAGGTAACAATGGATAACATTAGTACTTAAGTCAGAGTGAAAATTAACCAAGCCTATAAGGTTTTTAAAAATAAAATGTTTAGATTTAATAAGGATCTTAATTCATTTGAATTTTTTTTAAATTACCTTATAGGATACAAACGTCAGTAGAAAACCTTTCACTTCGCATTTGTTGTTTGAACCTGTTAATTATTTTTTAATGCCTGCCCAAATTGAAGTTAGTCTTATTCGACGATGTGTCTTAAAAGCCGTCAAATGCTGTATTCACCTTTTTAGTATATATAACTGCTAATAAATATTTGAACAAAAATACAATTTGCTTTTTGTTGCTTGTTTTAGAGAGTTTAAAACAGGAATATTACTTATTAAGAACCAAATTTTATTGAAATCAGACGAACAAGGCATCTATTTAGTCATGGTTGGTTAGTTTTTCTGGAGGCTGAATTCATGGAATATATTTTGACATGATTAAATGGTTAAAGACAAAAAAAACAATCTTTTTTTTTTATTCTACAAAATTCTTGTTAAGAATGGATCTAGTAGATTGAAAAGACGAATGAAGAAAGCTGTTTTGACGAATTGTAAGTAAAATCATATCCCCACCCCATCTCAAATTTCTTGATGGTTCCTGAAATCAAAAGAAAAGGAAGCAGATTCTGTGCTTGTTCAAAGACAATCATTATTTTCGATTGTCTTAACAAGTCTTAATTGTTCTTCATTGGAAAGTAGTTATAAGATGTTTACTATCACATGTATTGTATCTTAGTTTAAAATAGGAATACATTTATTACATTCCTATAGCAATGCATTATAAATTATCTTAATATATGCATATATTTCTGATGATTTTACTATATAAATGCATTGCTAAAAGATTTTCAATGGGAATGCATTGAATCTTTTTTATATACAAATATGTCACAAAAAAAAACAGAACCCATAAACTTTTTTATTACTTTTACAAAAATAAAGCAAAATAATTCTAATTTTGTACACACGAACTTCTGGACATGTTGGTGAATACTATGGTCCCAATTTTTAATGGACATAATCTACTTCATATCCTGAAAAAAAAAGAAAAGGCTTGAATTAAATTCAGGAATTTCAGTCAAAAATATATGGGTTCTGGTTTGTTTTTTGTTTTTTTTTTTGGTCACCCAGTATAAATACATTGCTAATGAATATAGTTTGAGAATGCATTGCAAATACTTCTGATATATAAATACATTGCAAATTATTTTAGTTTGAGAAAGCACTGCAAATAATTTAATATATAAATATATTGCTAATGATTCTATCATATAAATGTATTTCTATAGATTTTTACTATAAAAATGCACTGCATGTTATTCTAGTTTGGTTTCTTTGTTTAATGGCATATCAACCTTTGTAGGTTATTTAATGCCAAAGCCATTCTCCTAGAAAAACAGTAGTGGTACTATTTAACCCAGAGTTGAGAGAATAATGTGGTTCATACCTTTCCCCAAGCGTATTTGCCTGAAAGTGAACGTAATAGTGCGACTGGAGTACGAACTCGCTTAATACGATTCCGCGGTCCATCACTTTAACCATTACACCCCGAGGACACTCCCCGGAATGTGATTTTAATATGAGAATACATTGCAATATATTCTAATATATTAATCAATTTTTCAAATGATTTATTAAGAATGTAAATTATGCAAATAATTTTAATGTTTAAATGTGTCACAAAAGATTTTACCAGAAGAATGCTTTACAAATTTTATAATATATAAATATATTATTAATGATTTTATTCTATGAATTCATTGGCAATGATTTTATTTGAGGAATGCATCAAAAAGTATTTTGATATAAAAAAATACATTGCTGATACTTTTTTCCGTATAAATGTATTCCAAATTATTTTTCAATTTAAATTCATTGCAAAAGATTTTATAATTGTAATACATGGCCAATTGTTTTACTAGACGAATCCATATTAGATTATTTTTCTACATAAATATACTGTTTAGGAATATGCCATATGAATGCACTGAAAATTATTTTACTATATAAAATCATTGTAAATGATGGAAATTTTTAAATACAAGTTTGCATTGCTGATAATTTTGCTTTATAAATGCATTGCTAAAGATTTTATAAAAGGAATACATTGCAAATTATTTATTATATAGAGAAGTAAGAACGACCTAATAAGCGACGAGCTCCTCCGGACCACATCACTTGGACGAGCAAGTTTTGAACGACCAGCTGGAACTTTTCTACTGCAGCTCTGTTTTGACACTAGAAGACCGGCCGAAAGCGATAGACGAGTCGCGGGGAAGTCAGGGAAATCCGTGCTAGATGCATGGCATGATGATGATAATGATGATGATGATGATGATGATATAAACATATGGCTAATGAATATACTATATAGATACATTGCAAAGTATATCATGATATAAATGCATCCCAAATGATTTTACCGTCGGAAAGCATTAAGAGTTATTTTTGTAAACAAATTATTGCTAACGATTTCACTAAATAAATGTATTGAAATTGAATTGAAAGTTGTCAGTGATTATTTCAAGCGATACTTATTGGATAGGGTTATTATATTTATAATATAAACAAATTCCTTATTTTATGGAAATGCATTGTATATGATTTTGCTATAGAATTATATTGTGAATAATTTCGCTATAATAATGGATTGAAAATCAGCGTAATCAAATGTATTTCAGTAGTCAAGAATAATGAAAAGTAAAACTCCCAATTGAGGGCTCTTCTACTGGTAAATTTCAAATAATCTTAAAATTCACTGATTATTCCAGTGTGGACATCATAAGCAACTTAATGAAAGTTACCGTATATATGCATGTATAAGTCGATGTCGGGAATAGGTGGAACCTTGATTTATGACAATCAGATTATTAATCAATAGTTCTGAGTTTCAATTCCTAGAATTGCTACAAATAACTATTACGTTTGAATTACCTAGCAAAATTACTGCTCCTGTTCAGGTTAACGACAAAATTTAGTCTAACATTAGGCTTTCAAAAATTAGACGTATACACGAAAATATATGGTATGTTCATTTTTTTGATACCCACAGAGCCACGTGATAATCTTAAATGCCTTCTCTAAAGGGCAAAGCGATAAATGAATTCTTATAAATATTATACGCTACGTTTTTCGAGAGGCGTATTTCTTTATATATGTAATTTATTTGGTTTTCAAAAATTTGAATTTATTTCAAGATAACATAATCTTTAGAATTATATTTTTTTTATTCTGACAAACGAAAAGTGATCATATGATGAGAAAAAAAGCCAAAAATGCTGCTATCTTGGTCGAGAATAAACATTATGACATCCTTTGTTTGTTTCTCTCTTTGTTAGATTGTGAGTAAATTTTGTTATGATGAAACTGTGTTATTTGCGTGCCCTGCCTAGGATTGATATATCACATCACGGCACTTCTATATAACTTGGAGTGTAGACTATAGATGGGTCCATGCCTTTACCAGGAATAATAAGCAATAAAAATTCTCGCTGAGATTGAGACATATGTTCTCTTTAGCTCGAGGTAACTTTTTAAATGCATTATCTGCAAGAAGACATTGGTTATTAGAAGCCCACAACATACCTTTACTCTATCTCATTCAGTACCATATTTATTGCTCTTATTAATACGTGAGTAACATGAGTAACGCCGAAAAAGATTTTGTATAGGTGTTTGCGATGCCGCCAACAGTAGGGGGTTTCGCGTTTTAACGAAGGATGTGAGTAGAATCAGATCACGGAAGGCTTTTAAAGGCTTGCAGGTGTCTTAAGAAAATTTGAATATCATCTTTAATCAAATAAGCTAACGTATGAACAACAGACTATGCAACCAAAATTGAGAAGTATTTATATTAGAATACTTTAAAAACATTTTCCCCCTGTCGACCAGCCGATTGTATCCTGTGGAGAGCGGTAAAACTCTCACAAAAAGGAGTGTCCTGCTTATGACAATAAGCTGTAGCTGATGGTGATGTTCAGAGCACACATGCCCGTCATACTTCAGCCGGCAGTAGTGTGAGCGGAACGGATTTGGTCGGCCGTGGTGCCGTGTGAGGACGATAGTCAGTCGAGGCTGCCAGACGCGGGTTCTGGGGAGGCTTAGCAATCGCGTCACGAGGCTTAGACTGACTTATTCCTCGAGCCTAAGAGGACCGTCACCCCAGGCTCCAACTCTCATCGGAGGGGCTAGGTTAATTGCTTGGGCCTGAGACACCCCATTCTGAGGGAATGTTGACGGGGTCCGAAGCAGTTCTGGGAATGCCGAGTCAGGTTCTAGTTCTGGGGATCTGAGTAGTGTCGAGTATCTTTTCATTGCCACTAAACCCAGGTTCACTTATCCCTAGTCCACTTTACGTTGTAGTACCTGTTAGGGTCAATCTATGGGTCAAATAGAAATGTTTAAAAATCATTTGCATTTGATAGGACCGTGTTAAAAAAAAACTTTAAAAAAACGCAAATGTAAATATGAATGTAAAATGTTCGTATCCTCATAACCTTACCTCCTCTACAAACCTCTAGATATAAAATAATCCCAGACGGATAGACATGGCTTTAAAATTAACTGATTCAACAATATTTTAACTAGTATTTTGTTAAAGTAATATATTATTAAGGTCTGCTATGTAAGAAATAAATATTTATAATTCAAATGAGAACAAAGTTGACGCGTGCATCAAATATATTTTAGAATGTGATCATAACTAAGGTTTAAGAAGCACCTTTCAAATCAAATGTTGGTTTTATTTACTAAATTTTGTTCGTCTGTCAGACAGGCAATTTATTGCTTTTACTGTCTGCTCTTATTGTCACTCAACATATAATCAATGTAAATTAACCTCTACGAACGTCATGATGATCCAAGGGAAGTTAGCATAGACTTATTTAAAAGGGTTACCTCCCTTAGAGTACATTGCCTGCAAGAGACATGTTTTTGCCTTTTTTTAGCGAAACAGTTTAGTTGATATAGAACAGCATTTTTTGTCCTACATAATCTAAGTGTTCAATTAATAAAGATCTTACATAGAAATCTGAAAGGGTATGTTTATTAAGGGAAATACTATCTCCTAAAAGTCTTCAATATCTTTTTTGTTTACAGTTATTATTGAAATATCATTCAGGTTCACGAAGAGAAGTCGACGTGAAAGCGCCTCGTGTTTTAGAAAGAGCATCGTAAGGCTCTCATTTGTAACTAGTAAATCTGTGTTTTATTTTGCCTTTTGTTTTTGTGATGACTTATGAGTAAATAATCGTCGACGAAAAATTTTGGTTTCCCAATGTCTATTCCTAGCACTATTAATGTAATTAGAACAAAAATGATTTATTTTTAATTCTTGATTTTGCCAAAGATATATTCGAGGTAGTCATACAAATCAACAAAAACTTAGTGTATATGTTGTGTGTGTGTGTGTGTGTGTGTGTGTGTGTGTGTGTGTGTGTGTGTGTTTTGTTTTTTTTTATTAATAAAGTTAAAAGTTAGATTATAATTTACATGATTCCCGTTTAAAGAAGAGTTGAAAACCATACAGTTTATAAAACTTAAGTAGCTTATTTTAGGCTGTAGGGAACGAATAAATAAATAAAAAATTTAAAATTTAAATTTAAAGAAAAAATAAATAAAATAAATAAAAAAAAAACTATTAAATTTACAGAAACACCCAGAGGTCCCTAACAGGAAAAGGAGATGACCTATGCGTAAAAGAAAAAAGGTATTCCTTTTGACAAAGGGGACCATATTATCTTTCTCTTTCAGGCAGAGTCCGTCGAACCAACAACACCATTTTGTTGTCTGGTGTTTTGGGCACCACGCATACGTCTTTAGACGTAGCGTCGGTTAGTCCCTTCACCCATTCGCAGCCCTCTCTATCGGTGAGCATTATGCTGAAATATACAAAACCCACTACTGAACTATAAACTCTTACCAGACTTTGACAAACTTCCAAAAGAAAACTAACCCTTATGGAAGCCCGATATATCCAAATGAGGACAAATACCTACATGAAACGATTTAACGTATTTTGACACCCTAACTGGGGGATTCAACCATTTCAATGTATTCAGGAAAAACTAACTCTACGGAATGGTTGTTGAACCCAATAAATAAAGGAAAGTATAAAAGAAATGCCTTCGTCTCTTATCTGTCCTGTCTTTTCTTTTCGTATAATTCTTTTGGGGACTTCCTTGGACAAGGCATTACAACCGACTAAACAACGTGGGGGTAAAATATAATATAACCTAAATATGGAGTCAGACATCTAACGCCAAAATAACCGAAGTAATATCAACGTAACATAACCCGAAAACCCCACAATGCTAATTGATTAATTGATAAGTTTTAACGGCATCTCAACCACTCACTGGATATTTCCTGCTTCGGTTAGGGAATCGTGTTTATTGAAAGAATTTTATAAATTTGGATTCTCTCACGGATAAGGTTTCCTTCTCTCACACGGAAAGCTCGTACTTGTTAGGCTTGGTGCATTTTTTCATTGCTTTTTAACCGTATGTCAACCCGTTATTTTACGTCTGGAAGTTAGAGAATTGCATTCATTGTACATTCATATTTACATGTTTTATATTGTTTTTTTTTTTTTTCTAAAAGATTTTTTTCACTCGGTCTTAACGAATACGAAGAAACTTAAAATAGATCTGTTTTATCCATAGATCTAACAGATACTACACTTTGGATCAGAGTGAACTTAGGAGTAATATAGGAATACAGCACACTCCCTAGATCTTCAAAACGTTAGATTCACCCTCTTCAACTCCCAACTCAATGCATTTTAGAATCATACTCAGGGCAACCTTTTTTTGTGGGAGTCTTAACCTTCTGCAAGGGATACTGTGTACTTTAAGCTCCGTTCACAGGGCGATTTTTATGCTACGTTTCAGCCGTGTAGGAATTAGTCAAACCTTGTTCTTGACAAAACATAAAAAAAAAAAAACGAACATAATATCTAAGTTAGCAAAACTAGAAGCGGAAGATGGTGGAGCCAGATAGTCTACAATATTGTATACGTAGGTGTTGTAAAAGGGCCAAGCAGAGCTATTCACTGCTCACTTTTTGGCTTTTCAGTTAAGAAGAGAAGCCTCTCCTTGTTACGAAGATAAAAACATCTTTTGTGTCACGTAAAACAAATTTCTCAGTTATGCCTTGTTTAATATTTCCAATATGGTTTAGTCTTTTGTATTAAAGAGGGTTGTGTTTCGGGTGTCTCTAGGAATACTTTTTACATTTCTAAAAGCATGTTATTTGAATGAATAAGAATTTACTAAACTTTTAGCTTAGTCTGGCATTTGGCTTTCAGACTGCTTATCGTAACCGCTGTTACGAAGCGGTCAGTC
The DNA here is from genome assembly GCA_963585895.1 of Sepioteuthis lessoniana. Classification (NCBI taxonomy): domain Eukaryota; kingdom Metazoa; phylum Mollusca; class Cephalopoda; order Myopsida; family Loliginidae; genus Sepioteuthis; species Sepioteuthis lessoniana. The sequence goes on along the minus strand of OY757915.1, from coordinate 75,998,284 downwards.
AAGTAAATATTGCGTAGACTCATCGCTTTTTAACTTTGGTGATCTAATCTGGCTGCCTGGTCGGCAGAGCTTAGAATAGGATGATTACAACCCTTTGTAAAACGGTAAGACTACCCCATACCTATACACACACAAAAGGGTGTACTATGACTGCTGCTAGTGGGACTCTAGTTCTGGAAATCTGGTAAGTGTGGTGTAATTACCATTGTCTTTACTCCCAGGTCTACGCAGACACTAAGTGGTGGAGCCAGATAATCTACAATTCATAGTCATAATTTATAATTTATATTACATAATAATACATGATAATTTGAATTACTGATGTTAAATATTAATGAATGAAACCATTTAACGATTTACAAACAAATGTTTAATATTAAATGAATTTCTTAATATTACATAGGAATACGTGAAATCATCATCATCATCATCATCATCATGTCGTGCTGGTAGCACGGATATCCCTGACCCTCTCTCGCCACTTTTCCCTATCGTTCATCGCCTCAGGCAGGTCTTCAGGACTACATCCCGTATCCTCACATAGTTGCTGAATGTATGTTCGTGCTGGTCGTCCTGCTTTTGCACGGCCATGTGTTGGGGTCCATAAGAGTACATCACTTATGAGTTCGTCCCTGCTACTCCAGCAGTGTCCTGCATGTCTGGTTTGTCTAACTTGAATAGTTTTCGGGATTGGAGGCAGGTGGCCGTACAGTTGGTGTCTTGTGGGGTGTTGCCGCCAGGACTTGTTCAAGATTGCTCGCAGCATTCTTGTGTAATTGCCGTCTAGCTTCTTCTCCAGCCGTTTTGTTAGAGTCCATGTAGTGCATCCATATAGCAGTATCGATGCGACCGCTGCCTGGAAGAAACTGCGTTTCATTTTATCGGTTAGGTCTGGTTTCCATATAATCGATAGCCTATTGATAGCTGTTCATGCCTTCGTTAACCTCGTGTCGACGTCCTTTTCGGTTGATGCGACGCTGCTTCCTAGGTAAGTGAATTTGTCAAATAGTTTAAGAGGTGTTCCGTCTAGAGTGGAGATGTCCCCCGTTTGATTATAGCACATAAATGAAGTTAACTACTTACGACTTGCGTACATATCAATAGTTACCTGTTAGAGTTACATTTGTGAGTCTAATAGATCAGTTTAAAAATTGGTCATATTCGTTAGAAATACTTACTGCCATATGATAGTAAATTATTATGTTGTCTTTTAAAAAAAACTGTCCTGCGTGTTCAAAATGAGGGTAGAAATGCATCGGGATACTCATCAAAATTTATTTATATATTTAACGAATGGTGATTAATCTCTGGAAATGAAACCCAAGAATTGACACCCATCAATATCACTAATGATTTATTTTTACTTGTTTAGGTTTTTTCATTTAACGGCATATCAACCTTCGTGGGGTTTTTTAATGCCAAAGTCATCCTTGTATAAAAAAGTGATACTATTTATTTAGTTGAGGGTATAAAAGAGTTAAAACCTTTCTCAATTGTATTAGTTTGAAAGCGAACGTTATAACGCCATTCGTTTACTAAAAAAACAGAGTTCAATACGTTAGACTCAACCTATTCAATAAAAATCCTGTCAGTTTCGCTTATAAAATCCGCCAACTTCACCGCGGTAGAGGGTTAAGACCTTCCCCCACATCAGTACTTTGAGTATAATACTCAACTCCGTCAGATAAAGAGGCTCCAGTTTCGGCGCTTTTTAGAATATAGAGTATCCTTTCATTGTTATCACTCCCAGATCCACTCTGACCCGGATTGGTAGTAGCTGTAATGGTCCCATCTGTGAATCAAATAGAACTGTTCAATCACTTAAAAATGATGATTATTATTATGGATTATTTCGAACCATACAACTGTATGCAGTTAATTTATAAGTAAAGTTTACGACTGTTATCGAGGGCGACCCGAAGGCTCCCTTTTTAATAGTTACTACACCGAGGTATAAAGAAGGGCGCTACTCCTTCCCTTGGATTGCTCCACTTTATGTTTGATCATTACCTTATAATGCCGAATGATAAGCAAGGAAGTATCAAGTAGAATTTTTTAAGTTTTTAGTATGACTCAACCTGGGATTGAACTCTAGTCTCACCGGCCATGAGCGAACACTCTACCCACTAGGTTAATAAACTGGTACATATAACTGATACTCACTAGGCCAATGAGCCGGTACAGGTAAGTCATACTACATAATAATACATGATAAATAAAATTACTGATGTTAAATATCAATATACGAAACCATTTAACAATGTACAAACAAATATTTAATATTACGTGAATTTCTAAATATTACATAGGAATACGTGAAAAAAATGAAGTTAACTACTTATAATTTGCGTACAAATCATATATATATATATATATATATGTGTGTGTGTGTGTGTGTGTATTGTTACGCCACCATGTGCTCAGCGGGTTTGCAAGGTGCCAAGTCCACCAGATAAAGCCGGGCACAGACGTTGGCTGTGGTCTGCCGAACACTATTTAGTGTCACAGATATCAACAACTCCCAAGCGGAACCACATTTTTAAGCTACAAGGCGAGTTTTAGGTGAATTATTTAAAGTCAACACAAGTAACTGTTAAGCTTTCCTCCTCAAATACAAGGTCTTCGACAAACACAATTCTTCCACAAGAAAATAAGGACTCTGAACTGCCATGTTTGGGTCAACAAGATTAATAACAGTATTCTTTCATTGAATAAAAAAAAGAAACAAAGAAAAAACAATTCAGGTAAAAGTCAGGAACAAGAAGGTCTTTCTGAATCTCCACTAAAATATCCGTATCATGGACTCGAGCTTCAAATCTCAGGTTTATCATTTCAGTGTGAATGTGACAGGATAAAGATGAATATGCTTAAATTGTATGTTCACTTACTTGGAGTTTTGTGGAACTTATTCTCTTCTCTTTTCCTCACGTTATCGGGTTTCCATATCGCGTTGGTAGAAGGATACACGTCTTATTTCAGATAAGACCAAGATTAATAATTGTTCTTCTTCTCGTGGACAAGTCTTTTCTTTGGGTATTCGTTTAACGAGGCTTGCCATACCTCAGAGTGCTGAGTTCATTCAAGTGATAAGCTTCTTCTTTTCTCTGCGTTCTCTGCGCGGCATTATTTTGGAATTTGGGTTTCTTTCATATCCCAAATTATGTTCTTGGTTTTTCAACGAACAAAAGCAACTCCTTATCTTCAACTCTGTTTTAATCCTGTGATGATTGAATGGCCTTTAACTATGCGTCTTCACCCCGTGATGAATGAATGGCAACTGACTTATTTCCGAGTTGATGTTTTTGTTCGTTTTTTTTCCCATTACCAAATATGGTCACAGTGTTGCTTCTCCGCCGCTAGATATTGAGGTCCCCCCATGCGTATCTCAGCCTGTAATGATAGAGAGGAGTGAAGGAGAGATGGCCTCTCCTTCCATTATTCTACTTACTACTATCGTCCGCTGATTCTTGCCTGATACCATCGTCCGCTGACGGCCAAATGTATTAGGGTGTCATATTTCCGCGTCACAATATATATATATATATATATATATATATATATATATATAATTTGTGAGCGAATAGGTAGCTGGTAATTTCATATATAGAGAGAGACAGACAGACAGAGAAGATTTGGCAATAAATAAACCAAAATGGTCGATATGCTGTAAATACCAACCAACCAACCAACTATTAAATTGTGATACATAAGGACACAAAGTAGAAGAAACTCTTGGGAGTGTTTCTTCATATTTTTCTTCACTTATTTTCTCTCTTTTTTCTTGATGCTTCTTAAATTTATATCCAGCGTCTCCTTAAGTTTTCTGAGCACGGTACATAGCTCCATAACCCCAATGGAGGATGTACCCCATGCAAGCAAAAGTAGATACCTTTATAATGCTCATGAAGAATGCATCCTCTACATGCCAGATTATATGTTACCTATATCACCCAAGGAGAAAGCATCAGATGCACAAGAGACTAGATGGCTCTGTAATGCCAAAAGAAGAATGCACCTAATGCATCCACGATAACATAGTTCTGAGACGCCTAAAAAGAAAGCACCCAATGCATTTAAGAGCACATAGCTCTAAAACGCCCGAGCAGGATATATCCTTTGCATCCATAAATAACGGTATCTATAGCACTCAAGGAGGATGCACCGTAAATATACAAGAGTATTCAGCTTTATAACGCCCAAGGAGGATGCAACCTTTGCATCAAAGAGTATTCAGCTTTATAACACTCAAGGAAGATGCATACTCTTTAACGCCTAAATAGATCCACTACACGGATGCAAGAGTAAAAATTTCTATAACACCCAAGAATGATGCACCCTATGCATGAAAGAATACACAGCTCTATAAATTGCAAAGAGAATACACCCATGCTTACAAGAGTAGATAGTTCTAAATCGCTCAAGAAGAACGTTTAAGTAGATCCACCACTTGGACCCAAGAATGAAACGTTCTGTAACACACAAGAATAACGCACTCTGTTCATTCAAGAATACACAGCTCTATAGATTCCAGGGAGAATACACCCATACTTGCGGGAGTAGATAGCTCTAAAACGCCCAAGCAGAACGTCGCCAATGGCCCGGGAGACCTGGGTTCAATGTTATATAACATATGCCATGGATTTTCGATTCGTTCCAAGTGACCCCGTGAATTTTGACAAGCTGTCACGTTGTGATTAGTAAACAGGACAGCACATAGGGGTATTCGGGTACAATAGGTGTGTAACCGGAAAGAGACCACGTGATGAGAACCAGGCAGTTAGATTTGGACAGAGTGCAGAGAATCGCTGTCGAGCGTGGGACACGAAGCCGATCAGAGGCGTCTTTGACGAACTTGCAAGTGGGTGCAAGTGTAGGTACCCCCTGGCTCCTGGAAGAAGATGTGGGAAGAAGTCCTCTCTCTGAGATATGTCTCTCCCGCTATCTCTCAACTAACAAGCTGTGGGCCCGTTAGAGAATAGTAAAGTAAAGTAGGCGACCATAGTCGAGGGTAACCCGGAGGCTCCCTTTTCGATAGCTTAGTACACCAAGGTGTAGGGGAGGGCGCTACTCCTTTCCCTGGATTGCTCAACTTTACCCTTGATCCGTACCTTATAATGCTGAGTGTTAAGCAAGGAGGCATCAAGTACCATTTTTTGAGTCTTTGGTATGACTCGACCTGGGATTGAACCCAGGTCTCCCGGGCGATTGGCGAACACTCTAACCGCTAGGCCAATAAGTGTTTCGTTCGTTCATTGAAGTTCGTAAATTATGTTTTATTATGTTTCCGCTTGTATTTGTATTACGGCCAAACAACAATACCAAAGACTTGAAAAATAGTATTTGATCCCTCCTTGCTTAATACTCGGCATTATAAGTTACGGATCAAGAAAAAAGTGGAGTAATCCAATGAAAGGAGTAGCGCCCTCCCCTACACCTTGGTGTAGTAGCTATCGAAAAGCAAACCTTCGGGCCAGCCTCAACTAAGGTCGCCAGCTTTAATTTTACATAGGTCTATGATACCCAAAGAGAGTACACACAACGCATGCAAGGAAGAATACACAGGTCTATAACCCCCGTAGAGGATAAACCCTATGCATGTAAGAGTGCATAGCACTATGACGCAAAACAAAGACGCATTCTATGTATGGAAGAGTAGATAATTCTATAACGTCCTAGGAGGATGCAACATATGCCTGTAGAAGTGCATAACTACATAACACCGATGATGGCTGCATCCTGTCCAGTCAAGAGTACATAGCTCTATAACGCCCAATCAGGATGCATCCTATGCATTCATGGCTACTCAGCCCATTAAAGCTCAAGGAGGATGCACTCTGTGCATGTGAGAGTACATAGCTCAATATCATCCAAGGAGGAAGCATCATATGCATGAAGTAGTAGATAGCGCTGTAACTCCAAACGAGAATGCATCTTATTCATGGTCGATTGCATAGTTCTATGAGGCCAAATCAGAATGTATCTTCAGCATGCAATATTATATAACTCTATAACAACCAAAGATGATGAGCCCTATGAATGGAAGTGTATACTGCACTATAACACCCAAAGAGGATGCTTCCCATACATACAGATATAGACGGCTCTAAAATGTACAAAGCGAATGCATCCTACGCATGCAATACTAAATTGCATCTATAACAGCCAGGTAGAAGGCATCTCATGGATGAGTGAATAAAGAGTCCAGTAAGCCCAATAGAAAATACAACTTATTCATGGACGATTACGTAAATCTATGACGCCTAAGGTGAATACATCTTATGGATGCAAGAGTACACAGCTCTATAACCCCCAAGGAGAATGCACCAATGCATTTAGAGTAGAGATGTCTAAAATGCCCCAAAAGCATACATCCCATGCATTAGAGAGTAGATAGCTCAATAACACCTTCAGAGAAGGCATCTCATCCATGCACAATTACATAGTTCTATGACACCAAAGGAGATTGCACCCTATGAACACAAGAGTGCATAGCTCTATACTGCCAAGGGGGATGCATCATATGCATCTCAGAGTACGCAGCTCTATAATGCTTAAAGAAGATACACCCTATGCATGCAAGACTACTCAGGTCTGAAACACCAAAGTAGAATTCATCTTATTCATGGTTCAAGCTATTCCACTAATTGTTCTATTCATTGATCACAGAGTAAACTGAGTTGTACAAGTCAACATTTTAAGCCTGAAAAAATCTCTATAAAAGCCAGAGATGGCTAAATTCCAAATCTTTACCACAACGAGGTCAACCAGAGGAACAGTACTCATGACAATCGATATACACCACTTACCACTTATCTCCATGAGACTGCCACATACATTTACAACTTAACCAAGTCTTCAATGAATATATTTAACAAATTGACACAATGACACAATAATATGCATTCATGTATATATATATATATATATATGGGTGTGTAGGTCATTGTGTGTGTTTGTGGATGACCGTCAGAATTTAAAGAATTTTTATCTTCAGCATCTTTGGACGGCATCGATTTTCCGAAGAAGTTTCTTTGTGTGAATTGCTTGTGGGTGGTCTTCTTACCTAAATGGACAAAGGGTTGTGTCCGGGTGAACCTAGAGTTTGAGAACGGAAGTAGGGGTGGCAAAGACCAAGGACGTTGGTCAGTTGAGTCAAAGACTAGATTGAGTTGGTAGTCTAATAGTCAGGAAGTGAGGAGATGGACACAGGAGATAAGAATTTCGAGCAGTCAGAGAATGGCCACGTTGGCTGAGCATGCAGTACTGGAAAGCGGTGAAGTGACCTGCGTGAGTAAGCATTTTTGGTAGCTGTTAGGAGTTTTACGGTGACTTGTGATAGCCAAACGCATACATACACACAGAGTACTAGAAAAATACCACAGACCTCACCTTCTGATATTTTGTTGTCTTGAATCCGTTGCTCTGTCTTTTCTGTCTTCCTTCCTTTGCGTTTTTTTAATTATTATCTTTTGGTTCAACTTGTGAAATGCCCTCTCGGTCGGATGTGAAAAATAACGGAGTCCCCACGGACGATCGATCAACGATCAACCAACTTGTCGTGTGAGTTTATTTCATAAAATTGATATAAAATAATGAAACTGTAATTCAAATAAAGTGTTATAGTAACACAAATCATATGCCGTTTCCAATATCTGATGTACTGACTGTAAACACAAACTGGAACGTCATAGTTGTCTATTGAATGTTTGGGTATGAACCTATACAGCAATTATAGGTTTTACCTACTATTTTGAGATATTTCGAGTCCGACTTATATGATAGGATGCGTTCTCTAGAGACTAGAAAAAAAAATTATGTAAAGATTATAGAGTTGTATGTGTCCTGCAGGATACATAGCATAACGTTTATATGCGTTGGTTCCCTCAGCTTCTAAAAGAGATAATTACCTGGAGGTTGCAGGTTCAATCCTAACTGCTGTCGAGTAACAATACAGGAATACTTAGCACTTATACCCGGTTATGGTTAACAGGATCAGAACAAGCTACCCCCCCCCACGGATCAAATAAAGGACGTCGTTCGAACTTCCGTGCATGCTCCCGAGTTCGACAAGAAACACATAAAGAAGGCCGAAACGTTGTGTATATATCAATAAAGATGAAGACAATACTCCAAACACCCTGAACGATAAGATTATTTAATGCGCCTAAAAAGAAGAGAGTTTGATTTGGTTTATTTATTTAACGGCATTCAACTCTTTATGAGTTATTTTATGCCGAAATTTGATTTATTGTTAATGGTTTGTTGCGTACTCATGATTGCAATAATAATAATAATAATAATATTACAGGCAGACTCTGTCATTTCGGATACGAACGGGTTTATTTTTTTCTGCCTACAGCTCTTGGTGACACGAGGAGAGAGACACAATTCATAAAAGCCTACGCTAACCATACTATTCCGCCTCCACCCACCCACACACACGCGCATGGCGTATCTTATAGTGTCTAAGGTTTTAACACATCTCTGCCGGTCGAGACCCAAACGGATCTGATCTCATTAGATCCGAAAAACCTAACTGCCAGCTTCGACGATCGAACCTAAACTCTCGTCTTTTTCAAAATCCTAAAATTCTCAGGACATCTCTTCCGGGTATGACGTCATCCATTCATTCAATTCACTCCAATGGACCGCCCAGCCCTATTTCCTCTCTGGAGATTTATTATAACAGATAATGATTGTCATAACCTTCCGCGTGGTCGTGCGAGTGCCCCGTCAGACTACGACACCTGAACCAAGAGACACCGAGTAGTTAAAAGCCTTACCAAACTAAATAATAAAATATAATCAACAAAAAATGATTAATATAATTAATCAATACCTTAGCTATATAACAGTTTGATTGGAATCGTGTTTATATTTTCAATGTTTCATTACTCTTAAAAAATACTTCCATTTGTTTATAATACTTTTTGCACATAATTATCTGATATTAACTATTTCTGTTTATTGCAAATACTTTGCACGCATTTAAATGGTTTCACTACACCGTGGCGTAATGGTCAACGTGCTTGACTGCAGACTCGAAGTAAGCGAGGTCGAACCCCAGTCTCGTTACCACGTTCTCTTACCAACGAATACTCTTGGAAAAGGTATAAACCCTCAGCTATGAGTTAGATAGTATCACTTCAATTCTTTTTCATGGATGGCCTTCATATTAAATAACCCACTAAGTTTGATTGGCCTTTTAAAAAGAAAGCATATAAAACTAAATGGTTTTAAGTATTTCTATCAAACATTAATAGTTCAATTTAATGATTTAGTTTCCACACGTTTATGTACTATAGCGGTACTAAAGATATTTTGGACCTTAGTTGTGACCTTATCGTGGTAACAAGTTGACGAAACTGTGTTTAGTTACACAAAGGTTTATTTACTACTAGCTAGCAAGCAGTCGCCGGGAGAAAGAAAGGGTGTATAGAAACTTTAAGCGACCGTTAACTAGACAATTATAAGCAACATATCCTAGTGAGAAAAAAGATGAATCGACATAAACCTTGAATATTTTCCTGGTTCTAACATTGGGTGTAACACCCTCCAAGTTTGAAGCTCGTAACATTTCTTCCCTTTACATCTTCGTGTCTCATTTTCAACTGACGTCTTCACCTTATTGCGAGTTGCCGTCGACTCACTGAAAAGGACACAAGTCGTCCCCTCACTTCTGCCTGTTGAGCCCGAAGCGGAAACATCAACATCCGCTCGCGCATGCACACGAGATTTTGGACCTCCAGTTTTCCTTAGTCATTCTCATTTACCACGAATGGCTTGGCCTTTTTATTCGATGAATACTGTCAGATTTATTTATTTATTGATCTATTCATTCAAATTCCTATGAGCCGTTACGTTACAGTTTATAGGGTTTCAAGTATTCCTATCCAATACTAATAGTGTTTAAAAAATCTATTTTCCTTTATTTTTTATTTACTTATTTGTTTTCCCCTAGACGAGACTGTGAAAGGTGCTACTACACCGGGCTAAAGAGGACTTGGGACTAATTGAAATGAAAGAAGTCGAAAGTCTCAAGATCTCAACAGCTAGAGCTATACCATCAGATCCAATTTTGTGTCATACACAGGACACCTCGAAAGGTAACGATGATAAAGGGTTTCATCTACGTAGATTAACTTAAAAATTTTGGTTTTGAAGTTGTTGCCAGAAATGAATTATATGAAATTTTTAAATGTTATATATATACTGCCTCAAATACAAATAAGTAAAAAGTAAAAATGATGACTTGATTCGAGTGTGACCCAAAGGCCCCCTTTTCAATAGCTACTACACCAAGGTGTAGTGGAGGGTGCTATTCCTTTCCCTGGTAGCCCCACTTTACCCTTGATCCTCACCTTATAATGCTGAATGTTAAGCAAGGTGGCATCAAGTACCATTTTTTGAGTCTTTGGTATGGCTCGACCTGGGATTGAACCCTGGTCTTCCGGACCCTTGGCGAACACACTACTCATTAGGCCTATGGCCCCATAAAAAATACCCCAAAGTAAATTTCTTCCAAAACAAAGATGCCAAGATTTTATTATTTCTGGTGAAAGCATCAAAGCCGATATTATTAGGTGTTGTTAATTACCAAACTCAACTGTATTGTAACTATAATCAATATAAAAGTGCCTCATTTTTGTAACTAAAAATAAAACTGCACAACAACGCACGCGCGTGCAAAAACATACACACAGAAGCACAGACACACAAACACTCACAAATATATATATATATATATATATATACTAATATATAAATCATCATCATCATCATGTCGCGCCATCAGCATGGATATCCCTATCGTCTATTTCTTCCGGCAGGTCTTCAGGGCTACATCCCGTATCTGCACAGACCTGGTGTATATAGGTTCGAGCTGGTCGTCCTGCCTTTGCTCGTCCGTGTGAAGGGGTCTACAGGAGTACATCACTTATGAACTCGTCCCTACATCTCCAGCCGTGTCCCGCATGTCTGGTTCGTCTAATTTTGATAGTTTTTGTGATTGGTGGTTGTTGGTCGTACATTTGCTGCTTTATGGGGTGCTGCCACCAGGATAAATATATGTATATACACATACATATAACACAAACACAAGCACGCACACATATACACACACATTTCCACAAATATATAGTTACATATAACACATAACACTTAAATATATCAATGTGTGTGTGGTGTGCATGTGAGTATATATATATATATATATATTATTGAATTTGGACAATATATTGTGTTTGCATATCTGTTTTGACTGTATAATGTTTTACTAAAAATGAAGAAAATTATTCTTTAAAAAAAATCTTATGACCGTACTTATGAATTAGCGATATTGTGTATTTAGAAAGCTAATAAGTATTTTATCAAATTGACGAATTTTCTTTTTCTTTTTTTCTGTCTTAAAATTCTTTCATTCATTGTAAAAACTATACCTCTTGCTCTTTTTTATCTCTTTTCTATCTTTTTTTCATAATGTTCTTTATAGTCATTTCTTGTTATATATATATATATATATATATATATATATATATATATATATTGCAAGATACATAATTGTTCATTTTCCTCTGATTTAAAATCATATTAAGGCTAAGACTCGACCACGCGTCTATCAACTCCATACAAGTACTTTCACCGTTTATACTAATTTGAGATCCCGGATGTGGCTCTTATAGAAAAGTAACGTAATTGGATTTATGGCTCTGGTTCAAAGGAATTAGTTTGGAATGGTACCAGTATAAAGTTTCCCACGGCGCAACTAGTAGCGTTAAGAAGATTTTTTATAAGTTTGATAAGTCACGTACTACGTCAGTGCTGAGGCTTCATTTATTGATATAGGATTTTTGTCGAACATGTTTTAAGAGCACTTGTCAAAACCAAGCTAAAAATACACCGCAACGAAAATGACTATTTTTAACACGTCCCTATAACTTTACTTCATTTTCTAATTTTCTGCAGACCCTAACGCCAGATTTTTCAATCGAACCAAAGGAATCCAACTGTTTCAAATGATATTACTAAAAGCCTTTAATCAGCATAAAGCATTATCATGATCATTGTAAAACAAAGAAAGTTTCTGGTAGTTGAAATTTTTGTCTATGTTTCATTCATCTTATATTTAGTTTCGATCGGTACGTTCGGTGTCATTCTTCAGGTTTCTCTAAGTAAAAAGATTCTTTTCCTGATGTCCATCTGAGGGAAAGGCAAATACAATATGAAAGAGGTTTATATTTTGGATATGTAGTTGTTCTAGATCTCTCTTTTTTTTTTTTTTTTCGTTTTTCTTTTAAATAATGAAAGCTGTGCTGGTCTGGATCTTAAATTTCCCTGATATCTTACTTAGTTTTTGAAAAGGGCTCACCTTGCATTTCACGCCTTATGAACCAGTGAAAGTCGATCGCCTAGTCTCAGGAGCCCTTGCTAAATGGAGGTAAGTTTATCGCTTAGCGTTTGAGGTGACTTCAAAGAGGAACATCGAGGGGATCAAATATTTTTGACATCATCGAAAGCGTCTTGGTTTATGCGTGGCCCACCAATAACTTTGTGTCAAATCTGATTTGATGGGAAGTGGAATAAACAAACAAATTTCATTAACATCTTTATGAATTTTTCACCTTAATAATTCACATTTTAAAGGTATTTCTTGTCAATGATTTGGGGTATTCTAAACATTATATATATATATATATATATATATATATATATATATATATCATCATCAAATCACGTCGCTAGCACGAATTTTCCTGTCTCTTTTTTTTTCCATTCGTCCCTATCATCCCTCGCTCCTGGCAGATCTTCCAGAATACATCCTGTGTCAGCTAAGTGGTGTCGTGGGTGAGTCCTTGTGGGTCGAACAACACTGGCATGTCCATATGAAGGGGTCCATCGGAGAACGTCGCAAATGAATACGCCCTTACTTCTCCAGTAGTGTCTGCATGTCTTGTTCGTCTTATTTAGATCGTTTTAGAGATGGGAAGTTAGAGGCCGTACAGTTGTTGTTTCGTGGAGTGTTGCTTCCATTATTTGTTCAATATAGCTCGTAGGATAGAAAAAAGGCATATATATATATATATATATATATATATATTGAAAGAGATAGAGAAAGAGGAAAGGGACTGTTGCCGACAGTTGTCGGGGGTGACCAGAGAGTGTATAGTCATATATTAATATGAATATATGTATGTATATAGAAAAAAGAGAGGGAAAAAGAGTGAAAGAGACAGAGAAAGTAGGACAGGGTATAGTCATTGTGACACTATGTTGGTGGTACGCCAGCCAGACGATCTCTTTGTCTGTTTTGGCACGAAACACAAACAAAGGGCTTGAATTCGAGATCTCCGACGAGACCGGAAGTGGAGGAGAAACTCTCACGGAACTAGCTAGTAGAGTTTTTAAGGTTAGCTATGGTTGCATACAAAGACGCCGTTCAACGTGACGGGAAGGCAGTACAAGCGCAGCTAGCTGAGTTCCACATGAACGCCCTAGAAAATACGTTCGTAAGAGAAGACACAGCGACGGCAGGAAAGAGTCTTAGGCTCTATAATGGACTCACAGCCTCTCAGGGACGGGGAGAACAAAAGGGATGGTCAGGAGAGACGAGAACGAGGTGGGCACAGACTCCTCTTGTTGATCGGGACCGAGGGGGGCGTGGCCATTCAGGCTATCGTTGGAGAGGCCACATCCTGACCCAAGACAACCGGGGTGTTGAGAGTGTGGACAGTTGGGTCACATAAGGAAGGAGTGCCCCAGAATGGGGTGTATAAGAGTGGCAAGGAGGCTTGTTAGAAGGATCCAGGGAAATGTGGGGGGCACCCAGAAGTAAATAAGGGTGGGCCAAAGTTATGGATTATTTGGTCACTTCAGATAATTTGTGAAGTAGAGATAGTGAAAAAAAGATAAAAACATTATTAGACACTGGGGCATCCATATCAATAATTAGGCAGAAGGACTTGTTAGAATTAGGGTTTGGGTGCAAAGATTTAAAAGCTGCAGATTTAAGAGTAGTACAGGCTGACGGTCCGGAAATGAAAATATCTGGTATGATATGTCTGCCAGTGATGATAGAAGAGATGGTCAAAAGCTCTCCTTGTGAGTGATTTCGGGGAGTTAGGGAGCACGCCATCCCAGCACATTGCGGTTTTGTTGTAATTTTGTGGGGAAACCTCTATTGCCTGTGTTTTCGTGGAAGAAGCAAGGAGGGCTCCGTTTGAATAGAGTGACACCTTGCATGGTGGCAATTATGTCTGCATTGTATATCTATTTTTTATATGTTCTGTAATTTGTTGTGAATAACTGACAAAGGTAAGAAAGGAAGGAGTGTGACACTATGTGGGTGGTACGTCAGGCCGACGATCTCTTTGTCTGTTTTGGTGCGAAACCTAAAGGGCTTGAACTCGAGATCTCCGACGGGTCTGGAAATGGAGAAGGAAAGGAAGTTTTGAGAGAAGACAGAGGGGCAGTTGACAAAGGAACCCAGAGAGGGCAGTCGACAACGGAGTCCAGGGGACAGACGGTCAGCAGAAGGAGGCAATGACGGAAGACAGTCAAAAATGAGTTGGCATTCCTCGTAGTTTTTGTAGAAGTTTCGCGCCAAATACACGCCCACGATAGTCTACAAAATGCACGAAAAGCTGCACAAAATCGTCACAAAACTCCCTTTCTTGCGCTTGGAACTGACTCAGGTCCGTGTTTGTTCGTTTATTCTTCTCCTCCCATTCTCTCGGTTGTATTTTTTGTGGTCGTAAAGAAATGTGAAATACCCCGGCGGAACCCACTAGATGAATCACTGGCCATGAATAGTATTGGTTTAAAGAAGTTGATAAGTACGGGGTTGGCCGCTAAGAGGGGGTATCAAAGATAGAGAAAGAGGAAAGGGACTGTTGCCGACTGTAGTCGAGGGCGACCAGAGAGTGTATAGTCATATATAAATATAAATATATATAGAGAGAGAGAAAGAGAGAGGCAGAGACTGAGATAGTAGGACAGAGTATAGTCATATATATATATATATATGAGTGTGTGTGCGTGTCTCTGTGTCCAATATACACATCTATCTATCTTTCAATCTATCTATCTATCTATATATATATATATATGAAATAAAGCCAAATTTTTTATATATAATTTATTTAGGATCCTTTTAAGTTTTTCTGATAAGTGTCTTAGTTTCGGGTTGGAATTGGCAGATGAATTTCCCAAAATTGTCCCGAGCGCTTTTGGACCCTTCATCGGCTATCATAATGGGTAGCTTGCCTGTGTATGGTGTGTTTGTTTTTCAAAAAAGTTTTGAAAGTTTTTAAAAGTGTATACCATAACAAAAATACACCATACACAAGCAAGCAACCCCTGATGATGGCCCAAGAATCTCCCGGGACAATTTCAGGAAATTCATCTACCAATTTCAACCTGAAACGAAGACACGTTTAAGAAAAATTGAAAGGATCATAAATAAATTATACTGACAAAATTTGTCTATATTATTTAACGAAACATGCTTAAATGAACGACAGCTGCCTAACCACACACACACACACACACACACACATATATATATATATATATATATATATATATATATATATATATATATATATACGCTTAGTCTCTCTATGACATGAAATCAATTTTTCCGCGGAGTAGTGCTCTGCTTGAATTTTGAGTTTTTCTTCTTGATCGGTTACTGTACCATGGCTAACAAACCTATTCCGTCTTACTATTCACCCAAAGCGAGATTCATGCTTTCCCCGAGATCATTATCGCAAAGTGAAACGAAGACAACTTCGTACAGGATTCGAACTCCGTTCACCGATTCTATTTCCCACAACAATAACCAAAACGCTAAGTGAGACTCGAAAGGCCAACACCTTCGTCCAAAATTTGATCTATACAGTGTGTTTATTGTTAAGAAAGTTTAGTCGGGCACAGGTTTTGGTCGATTCTTAATAAACCACAGTTCAGCTCTACAAAGAAAAAAGAAACAAAATGAATCCTAGATTACACTTGTTTCTTTATTCACTCTTCCCGTCTATCATTGTTGGAGATAGTATAGGACACTTCTTAAAAGAAGTTAGGCGCTGGTAACTCACTATCAGGATATGAATGGTAGGCAAAATCTTGGTCAGTTTTCTTTCGAATCTGTCTGACAGCAACTTCTGACTCTACGGTTTATGGAACAGCCACTGCTCCTGGCAATCCTCTCAAACTTCATCTGTTCTACCAACGTGGACAGTGGGCGAGGAAAGCACCCCCAGCCATATTGTTAAACTAACCGTCATTGCTCGTGTTGTCACTGATTCTTACCTTGAATATTTCGAGCCCTGACTTTTCCAAAAAAGATACTGCTTTTCCCGTGTGGAACCCCTAGCACTAAGATTCTTTAAAAAATAATACTTACGGCTTCTGACCTCTGACCGAACTAATACCGAAGATTCGAGTGTTATACAGGCATTAAAAACAACCCCTTTTGATCTCCGAGAAATCCTTTTGCGTTTGATTTAATTTCTATTAAAATCTACCGACGTTCCTACCTTGCTCAGCTCTCCTTTTGATTCTACTGTATATTCACATCCCTGATTTTTATTGAACTGCAACAGCAAATTTTAACCCTTTAATATTGTATAAGTCATAAGTATTTTATTGGAATTTTTGATATCATATAACTGTGAGCAGATTATGAGTGTTAGATACGATAAATCGATACCCTAAAACTGTAAAGGAAGATTATCATTACAGTATTTTTTTTTCAAATGTGATTAGAAAATAATTGAGGGGAGTTCTGGTGGAGTAATAGCTAAAGTACGGGACTAGGACCTTAGAATAAGCAGGTTCAAACTCCAGTGGTACAATTACATATCCGTTCGGACTAATACCCATGGCAAAAGTGTGACTCCTCCTTATCCCAGCATTCTGTAGGTCAAATAGAATCCTTGCTGTTCTAAATTAATAGCTTTGGCATTAAATATCCCATAAATGTTGACGTGCCTTTAAACAAAAAACAAAATCAAAGCAAAAAGTAATGATTACAATAATAACTAGGAAAGATAATTTGTTAGGATTGTCATCAAACCTTTATAAATAAATAAAGGGAAAAACAAGCCTTTACAAATGAATAAAGAAATTAAATCTCACTTTTGCAAACAAATAAAAAAAACCTTTACAAAGTAATAAAGAAAAACCAACATTTACAAATAAAGAAAAAAAACAACAAACTTTTACAAATTAATAAAGAAAGAAAAACAAAACAAACCTTTACAAATGAATAAAGAAAATAAACCAAACCTTTATAAATGAAAAAAGAAAAAAACAAAACAAACCTCTAGAAATAAATAAAGAGAAAAAAAAACTTTACAAATAAATACAGATAAAAAACCAACAAACCAAACCTTTACAAAAGAATAAGGGGAAAAAACCTTTACAAGTAAATAAAGAAAATAAACCAAACACATGAATAAAGAAAAAAAAACCTTTACAAATGAATACAGAAAATGAACAAGACTTTTACAAACGAATAAAGAAAAAAAACCTAAACCTTTACAAATGAATAAAGGAAAAAACAACCTTTACAAGTGAATAAAGAAAATAAACCAAACCTTTACAAATAAATAAAGAAATAAAAACAAACCAAACCTTTACAAATGAATAAAGGAAAAAACAACCTTTACAAGTGAATAAAGAAAATAAACCAAATCTTTACAAATAAATAAAGAAATAAAAACAAACCAAACCTTTACAAATGAATAAAGGAAAAAACAACCTTTACAAGTGAATAAAGAAAATAAACCAAACCTTTACAAATAAATAAAGAAATAAAAACAAACCAAACCTTTACAAA
The DNA here is from genome assembly GCA_963585895.1 of Sepioteuthis lessoniana. NCBI lineage: Eukaryota > Metazoa > Mollusca > Cephalopoda > Myopsida > Loliginidae > Sepioteuthis > Sepioteuthis lessoniana. The sequence continues at coordinate 75,980,445 of OY757915.1, read as the reverse complement.
TGAATAAAGAAAAAAAAACCTTTACAAATGAATAAAGAAAATAAACCAAAACTTTACAAATAAATAAAGAAATAAAAACAAACCAAAACTTTACAAGTGAATAAAGAAAATAAACCAAACCTTTAAAAATGAACAAAACAAACTAGACTTTTACAAATGAATGAAGAAAACAAACCAAACCTTTACAAATCAATAAAAAAGATAAACCAGACTTTTACAAATGAATAAAGAAAATTAACCAAGCCAAATCTTTACAAATTAATTTCGTCCTTAAATAACTCATAAGGAGTTGATATGCCATTAAACAAGTAAACCAAACTAAAGGAAACTATTTGTATTGGATACTTGAAACCTTAGAGGAGTTCCCTGTGGTGTAGTGGCTGAACTGTGACATCGTAGTAAGCGAGTTCGGTCTCCAGTCATGCTATTATGTTCATTTTCGAAGAAGTAGCATTGGGAAAGATTTTAACCCGTTTATTCCATTGCAATGGGTTAAATAGAACCAAAACTGTTTTTCTACAAGATTGACTTTGGCATTGTATATTCCACAAAGGTTGACATGACATTATTGAAAGAACCCCAACCAAACTTCGTCATCTACATTTATTCAGTCCAAGTGTGCTAGTATCAATAAGGATCTTATCTATAGTTCCAACAGTTCGGTTTTAAAATTATTTGCTGAAACAATATAACTGTTCGCAAATTTATTGTATCAAGCTGAGTTACTTGACTCTGAAATTGTCTACAGATTATCAATATTATAAGTAACTTTAAACTATAAAGTTGCGAGAATAGATGTTGGCATTAAGTAACCAAACAACGGTTTACATGTCGTAAAATCAACCAAATACACAAAGGGTGTAAATAGGTGACTACTTTATCCGGAATTATAAGATTTGTTGAAAGTTACCCACCTCTCTATTCATAATAGTTATGTCAATATAATATACAACTGTTACGTTAATATGATTAATAAGAACACAAAGGAACTGACGCCACATTGGAAGTTTTATATGATTTATGTAAATAATTATTAATTCATGTACAAACTTGTTTGTCATTTATAGTATCAATCACTTAAATAAAAATATCTATTTGGAAACGCAAAAACTTTTGTACACATACAATAAAAGCTTATATATGTATATATATATATATATATATATATATATATATATATATATATATAATGCGTGTGTGTTACTGCATTCTTTCTGCTATAGAACATCCTCCAGCAGCATTTAATCCTTCCTCATTAAAAACCACACCGGTCTTTCCTTTGCGAGGCAGTTCTTAACTCTCAGTCTTAGAGGTTCACCTGCAGCGTATCAAACAAGTCTGTGCAGTGGTAACCCCTTTGTGCCCTGTAATTGTTGCACTGTATTAAAGCGAATTCCGGGGACTTTTTGGAAGTGTTTCTTCGGATATTCGTAGCATATGACCAAACATGAATCATCATCAACCCAATCGGCTGAGACTGTAGAATACACCAACTGCTTCTTTGTAGAAGGGTAAGAACTCCCAAAAGAGTGTCCTGGATATGACACTAAACAATCTGATGGTGAGGTTCCAGTAATACTGGAGATATGGGGAATGCAGAGTACCCTTATATTGCCATCGCTGACAGGTCCACTCAGGCCAGTGGTAGCGCATGATAATGTCCTATCTATGAGTCAAATAGAATTAAACTGTCCTTATACTAAATTGAATTGCTTGAAATAGCACTGTTTTAACATTAAACTGTGTACTTATGCTAAACTGAATTGTTTGAACTAGAACTGCTTATTTATTTAAAAATAGATTTGGCATGAAATGACTCACAAAGGTTGATATTCCATAAAACCCTAACAAATAAACAAAATGGATCATCATATGCACGAGGGTTCAATACGTAATGTCCTTTTCTTTAGTACAGAGATAATTACCGACACAGGAATATATATCATACATTAAAATGAAGTTGGTCCTCTGTGGATCACATCCTTACTTCTCAACAATGTCACCATTTCTCTCAATAGTAATGTTTCACCTGTGAATGAGAGCATATATCCCTGCCTCGTAAAATTCTGTTGACTGTTCTTTAAGCCACTTCATCACTGAAGTTTTCACTTCACCGTCACAGGCATAATGTTTGCCTCTTAAACCCTCTCTCAGGGGACCGAAGCCATGATAGTCTGAAAGCGCTAAATGTTTTTCAATCAGTGATTTCCTCTTTCTGCATGACAAAGCTTGATCACACACAAGCATCAGGACAAAGGAGGCAATCGTCTTATTCGGGTGAACAACTTTACCGCATCCGCTATACTTAGCTAAACTGCTACCGATGCTACAGTTTTGGAGTTTTGGTAAAGTGTGAAGAACTCCTTATGTGCCATCATGCGGTAGTATGTTAGGATCCCATCAATGGATCAAATAGATGTGTAAAAATTATTCCTATTATATAGGACTGTGTAAAAAACCTCTTTAAAAAAGCTCTGAAGAAGCAACGACACAAAACATGTAAATATGAACGTACAATCAACGCTATTCTTTAACTTCTATGCATAAAATAGGCCTAGACGTGTTGACATGCCATTGAAATCAATATATTATTCTTTGATTGAAAATCTGCCCCGCTGTCTGTGGAGCTTTAGATACGCTTACTGCAGATTTTTAAAACTCCCACCCCAAAAGGAATATCCTGGATATCACTGTAATCTGCCTCTGATGGTGAGTTGGTTCAGTTTGGTTTCTTTCTTTAATGGCTTTAAGAGTTTGAAATTGCTTACTTCGAGGCCACAGTCCAGTAATTTATTCATTATACCACGTGGACTCCCACCTAGCTGGTGCTGAGACTCTAGTTCTAGAGATTTGCTGAGTTGAGAGTTCTTCACTGTCATTTTTCCCAGGTCCACTCTGATCCGAAGTGACAGTACCTGTTATGATCCCATATGTAGGTTAAAATGATCTGTTTTGAAAATTATTTGGATTCGAAAGGATTAATTAATACCATATATTTATATTAAGAACAGTAACTTGAAGCTATAGTTTTTTAATGTCATTAGTTGTAAAGTGTTTGCAAACAAAATATCATTAAATAGAAATTGTTACTTCAAACCGTATAATTAACCGGCTCATTGGCCTCGTGGGTACACTGTTCGCCAATGGCTCTGGAGACCAGGGTTCAGTCCTAGGCTGCATCATACCAAAGACCTAAAAATAGCACTTGATATCTCCTAGATTAATACTCAGTATTATAAGGTACGTATCGAGGGTAAAGTGGAGGAATCCAGAGGAAGGAGTGGCGCCCTCCCCGACACCTCGGTGTTGTAGCTATTGAAAAGTGAGGCTTCGGGTCGCCATCGACTACGATCATCACCACCACCTTTAGTTTGAGATAGGAACACTTCATATCATGTAACAGCCCAGTCGGCTTGGGCTGTAGAACACACCGAATGTGTAAATCCCACCCCCAACTTGTATCCTCGATATGACACTAAACCATCTCATTGTTCGGTTCCATTTCTGGAGCTTTGAATAATGTGGAATATTCCTTCATTGTTATTACTCCCAGGTCCACTCTAAATTAGTAGTCGCCGAATATGTTCACCCAATCAGGATGACCTGTCCTATTCAGCCCGAACCATATTTTCTAGCAGCACCAAAAATTGAAGAAAGCCCGCGAAACTCTCTCTTCCTCAGAAATCCTCAATGGGAACGGATGTCTTATCGTCTGCTCTGGAATAGCAGTAGCAGCATCATACACTATGAGGAGGGCCATCTAGTTTATGGACCCCTTGTGTCTATTCTTCTAGACCAAGTGATCCTAGTTAAAAACAAATTAGATGATACACTCTAACAACTTCCTACCTTCTTTCCTTCCTACGAGACTCGCAGCAAATCAGCGTAAACCCCTTACTTCATGCTGCCATTAAAACCTTCATTTAAAACCTAACGACGTCTTCGTTCTTCTCCACCACCTTTATTTTCCATCAACATTTAGCGAGGGGATAACAACCAACGAAATACCAACGCTACCAACGCTACCAACGAAATACCAACGCAATACCAACACAACCAACGTAATACCAACGCAAACAATGTGATACCAAAATAACCCTCGCAAAACCAACTTAAACCAAAAACCTAATAATAATAATAATGATAATGATATCCTCATCGCTATAAATATTTGATAATTTTCTATACTTGTAGCCATTTAACTGTGTGCAAACAAAAGACTGTCAACCTGAATTTGTAGTATTAGTTTACGATACATGGAACTGTAAGCAAACGAACAATGTTGAATAGAATTAGTCGCCTTAAGTAGCAATACACAAAACTATTCAACTGTGTACAAACAAATTAGCTCCTGCTCGTTTAAAAAATTGACCAACAAACTATTCGTTTCCAGATCATAAACAGGTGTCGGCATTTAATAACCCACAAACGTTGATATGCCATAAAACACAACTAACCAACCAATAATATCATATAAGAGTATGACAGAAAATTATTCGTATTCGATAATAAGACTTGATACCATATATCTATATCAAAAATAATTACTTGAAGTAACAAATAACAACACTTAGTAAGACATTTAATAACCCAAGCAAGTTTATATGTGATTAAACTAAACTAAACGAAGAAATATATTTTTCATTAAGTATTATGAGTAGTTACTTGTAATCATAAAATGTTTAAAAACAAATAATCATTAAATAGAAATGCTTATTTCAGATTACACATATGATATAAATATTATATAGGATGACTTCAGGTCATATAACAGCACAGTTAGCTGGGACTGTAAAATACGCCGACTGCACCTCTGCAGTGGGTTAAAAGCCCACCCTCAACAAGTGTCCTAAGATGGCTTAGCGTCATATTAAAAAAAAACTCTTTAGAAACAACACAAAAAATGTGAATATAAATTCCTAAACCACTTGGTAGAAAATAACTCTGCACGAGTTAACATGCCATTAAAATCAATCAATAGATCTTGACGTTTTCTTGTATTCGATTGTGGACAGCAAAAATCTGCTCTTAATTCAAAATCTGAAGAATCAATTTGGTAATAATCAAAAAGGAGTAAATATTTTAAAGAAATAATTGATATTGTTATATAGCCACCCACCAAAGGATTAATAATGTCAGACCTTGCATCCCCAGGAAAAAAAAATAACGATCCTCTATAATCAAGATTGTAATCTGTAACCAAAACATTTCTTATGTATCACAAAGGCTACGTTTTACAACCCACCTTTCATTATATCTGTCATGACTTAGCTGAACTTGAATCTCGACTGTTGCTAGAAAACAACATATGATCGTAAACAAAGACGAGGATCCACTTCAAGAGCTTTGAGGATAGTGGAGTCACCTTTTCATTGATATTACTCCCAGGTCCACTCTGACTACGAGGTGCTAGTACTTGTCAACGTCCTATCTCTTGGTCAAATAGTAGTGTTTGAAAATTATTAGATTTAGATAGGAATAATAGACGTTATATAACTGTGTGCAAAAAAAAAAAGATCATTATCATTATTATATGAATTTTTCACTCCAGCTTTAGCTGATAGTCTTTCATTGGAATGAGATTGACAGTAAGTCTCCTCAAGTCTCCAGGAATTTTATCATAAGTCATGTTGATCTTAATTTGGATTGTCTCTGCTCGTCCCCCGATTTCTAACCATTCCAGTCCCCTTTTCAAGCCTTCAAGAACCATTCCATGTGCGTAAATTACAATCGGTATCACTTACATGAACTATAGCTTTTTTGAAATCTTAGGCAAGGTCCGAATACTTATCTTTCCGTTTTCTTTGATTTTACTCTTTTCATAGCTTTTTACACCAGTGCCAGCTGATGGTTTTCCCTGGAGTTTGAGTGTCAGCAAAATCAACTCAAGTCTCCTTGACTCTTCTCAGTATTCTAGTCGATCTTAATAATGATGTAGTTTCGGTGGTCTTCACATGTCCTCTTATTTCCACGTCTTCCACTCCCTTTACCAATCCTTTGAGGATTGTTCCAAGTACTCCAATTACAATTGGCATCACCGTCACCTTCATATTCCATAGCTTTTTTTTAGTTCTCTTGTAGGGTTTAGATATTTATCTCTCTTTTGTCTTTCTTATACTCTTTTTACGCTATTTGCTACATTTACATTGGCCTAGCGGTTAGAGTGTTCGCCAGTGGTCCGGGAGACCTGGGTTCAATCCCAGGTCGAGTCATACCAAAGACTCAAAAAATGGTTCTTGATGCCTCCTTGCTTAACACTCAACATTATAAGGTATGTTTCAAGGGTAAAGTAGAGCAATCCAGGGAAAGGAGTAGCACCCTCCCCTACACCTTGGTGAAGTAGCTATCGAAAAGAGAGCCTTCGGGTCACCCTCGACTATGGTCGCCCTCTTTACTTTACTTACTTCATCATTAGCTTCTCTCACCCCATAATCTACGTTTGCTATTTTGTTGTGCCTTATCAATTTTTGCTTTATCACAGTATGTTCTTTTGGCATTTGTTTATTTCCCATCCGCTTGCTTGATTGTTTCCTCCTCTTATATTTTTAAGTATTTGTATTTGCGTTCTGATTTTTTCTTCATTTGGTAGTTCTACTCCTCCCATTATTGGTCGTTTTCTGCCTCTCATTATTAGCATGGTACATTTTTCAAAGCAAAATTCAACCCTTATATCTTGACTGTATCTCCTCAAAATCTGTTCGGAAGTTGTTTTTTTTTCTTTTGTTTTTGTTTTGTTTTTTTTTTTTTTGTTAATTATCACTAGGTCATGTCGTCTGGCTGAGATACAGTGATCTGTTTGTATTTCAAAATCCTCGAGAACTTCGAGCGCATTATCCAGAACGGATTCCGGGTTGTGTATATACCACTTGTTCTTGTGATCAAATGTAAATTTCTTACACAATTCTTTGTGGATCACCTTCCCAACCCAATCGTGTCTATTCTTATACTCTTTTTACGCTATTTGTTATTCTTCCCTCGTTTGCTCCAAAAATGGATCCGAGGATCTTACAAGGGAAACAGCCCAGGTATTTATACTTTTCATAAGATTTCTGCAATATAGTTTGGTTTTGAATAGTTTTTCGTTCCCTTAATAAATACTTAATTTTTTTTTCTTTTATCTCCTCTTGTTTGATCGTGTCCTCCTCTTACATTCTTAAGTATTTGTATTTGCGTTCTGATTTTTTCTTCATTTGATAGTTCTATTCTTCCCTTTATTGGTCGTTTTCCGCTTCTTATTATTAGCAAGGTACATTTTCATATGCCAGATTCAACCCTTATATCTTGACTGTATCTCCTCACAATGTGTATTAGGGTTTCCAATTCTTTTTCCTTTTTGGGAAAGCGTTTGTTCTCATCCATGTTCATAAGGCGGTTGATCTTTTCTTGTGATTTATCGAGTTTGTAGCCTCCTGTGTATTTTCAAAATATATGATTGAATGGCATCATTGTAATTACAAATAATAATAGTGATAGCACATCTCCTCAGAATATACCTCTGCATTTTCCCTAGAGCTAAACTTTTTACCCCCGTTATCAATTCCACTCTCCTTTTTTGTTTTGTTTTTTTTTTTTTTTTGGTTTCCTTGATTAACTTCATGAGTTCGTCGGATTAGGAGGTGGTTATCGTCGTAGGAAATGGACACAGCGACTCGAGTTCAAATCCTGGACGAGAATGATTGCATTTCACATAGCACTAATACGCTTGGGAAAGGTACTATTTACCAACCCCTCCGCTCGGGCAGGATATGACACAAGGTCAGTTTTTAAGCGGAGTTTAACAGGTTTGAATTCAGAGTTTTCCTTCTCCTAGACTAGTTGCCTCACCAAGGCTGAAGAACCTAGTCCGTCCTACTATTTACCCATAGCTGGAGGGAGAATAAGGGGGTTCATACCTTTCCCAAGGGTATACGCTTGGGAAAGGTATGAATCCAATAATTCTCCCTCCAGCTATGGGTAAATAGTAGGACAGACTAGGTTCTTCAGCCTTGGTGAGGCAACTAGTCTAGGAGAAGGAAAACTCCGAATTCAAACCTGTTAAACCCCGTTTGAAAAATTGACCTTGTGTCATATCCTGCCCGAGCGGAGGGGTTGTTAAATAGGATGACTTCGTCGGATATCTTGAACATTTTAAGACAGTCTTATCCAGCTTTTTTGAGACCGTATCCTCTGCTTTTTGTTGTCAATCCACGCCATAGCAACATCTTTTCCGTCTCGTTTTGGTCTCTTTGAAGATGTGTTGATCAATGTATAGAAGATCTCCAATTGCTCTCGTTCCCTTGTTCAATCCTTACTCTTCTTCGGAGAACAGTCCGCAGTTTATTAGCGAAACGTAAATTACGTCTTTGTTAAAGTACGTCTTTGTTCATTCTCCATCTATTTGATAGTTGAATATTTTGTCGTCGCTTTTTAAAGTCCTGTTTTGTCTGTATTATTTAATCCTTTCTCTTTTTAGTCTTCATTCTGATTTATTTTCTCAAATAGTATTGTTTGTTTTATGTTTTCTGTTGCTATTTTCCTCCCATCTCAATATATTCTACCGTTTTCGTCTATCTTAGCATTTTCATTTTTTTGTTGTAGATTTTTTTTAATCTATGGTTTCAGTCTAATTTCCCATTGTAACATAATGGCGGAGGAATTTCATTTCATATATCTTGCCTTTCGGTTGAGTTAGGATGAGAACCTTTCGCTTAGTGCATGGGTTAGTTAGGTGCAACATTTACGCAGGTGTCCACACGCGCATGGGGAGAATGTGTCATTCAGAGATGTCAAAATAAAAATCCCAGATAGGTTATAGGACTAAGGAGGTGAATGACGTCATGCCCGGAAGCGTGGGCTGAGGATTTTGAGATTTGAGAAAAAGCAGTGAGTTGAGTTTCTGTCTCCGAACGAAAAAGTCGAGATTCCGACCTGGGCGAGGCCAGACGAATTTGTGCGCTACAGGCGCCGCGCGTTGGTTGGGTTAAGAGCTGACGATGTAAAAGCAGTCAGCATAGAAAGACTGTGTCTCTCTATCCTCATGTCGAATAACCTTTAACTGAAAGGTAATAAAGTTTCGTACCTGAACCAATTTCGTGAATGTCACGTATTTCGGATTCCCTATGTCTATTTCATATATCCATATTATGGGTATGTTACACCCTCATGATTTAGAATTTCAGTCAGTTTTCTTTCGATTTAGTACCGACTCATTTTGCTCCTGCATAGTTTAGTTCGTTTGATTCTGTGATTGTGTTCGTTGAGATATATATTAATATCTTTTTAGTTTTTTTAGTTTCTGCCGTAACTGTTTTTTCAGTCTTGGGTCTTGAAAGATGGTAATGTGTTCTTATTTTCAGGCAAAATTCTCTTTATTATCTCTATATATCACTTACCTAGGAAGCAGCGTCGAATCAACCGAAAAGGACATCGACACGAGGTTAGCGAAAGCATGGACAGCTATCAATAGGCTATCGATTATATGGAAATCAGACCTAACCGATAAAATGAAACGCAGTTTCTTCCAGGCAGCGATCACATCGATACTGCTATATGGCTGCACTACATGGACGCTAACAAAAGGGCTGGAGAAGAAGCTAGACGGCAATTATACAAGAATGTTACGTGCAATCTTAAACAAGTCCTGGCGGCAACACCCCACAAGACACCAACTGTACGGCCACCTGCCCCCTATCACGAAAACTATTCAAGTTAGACGAGCCAGACATGCAGGACACTGCTGGAGAAGCAGGGACGAACTCATAAGAGATGTACTCTTATGGACCCCCACACATTGCCGTGGAAAAGCAGGACGACCAGCACGAACATACATTCAGCAGCTATGTGAGGATACGAGATGTTGTCCTGAAGACCTACCTAGGGCGATGAACGATAGGGAGGAGTGGCGAGAGAGGGTCAGGGATATCCGTGCTACCAGCGCGAGATGATGATGATGATGATGATCTCTATATTCCTTTTTCTTCCTTGTGTTAATGTTTTCTCTGTACGTGTGTGGTTTCAATTACTATTCCTTTGTGTTTCGATTCGGTTAAAGGCTTTTTTCCGTATTTAGCGTGTCGATTCTTATATTAGGGTCCTTTTGACACGATTCCCTATTTATTTATTTCCCAGCTATGGGTTAAATAGTACCAATACAGTTCTTCTAGGATAATGGCATTGGCATTAAATAACCTACAAAGGTTGATATGCCATTAAACAAAGAAACCAAACCAAACCTATTTATTTATTGATGTACTTCTAATATATCAAGGGGAGAAAACCAAATTTTCTTTATTATCCTCCCTATGTCAGCAAATATTTCTCTTAAATCTTGTTCATCTTTGCAGATTTCTATCATTCTTTTTCGTTATCCTCTTCGAACTTAACAGTAAAATGCCAACTTGTTGTCTTTCCTAGTCCATTTTCTCTGTTGATTATATCATTATTATTATTATTATTATTAGAGAGGAATAGTTTCTTGAAACCATTGAATTGTTTATCCTATTTACCAACCCCTCCGCTCGGGCAGGATATGACACAAGGTCAATTTTTAAGCGGAGTTTAACAGGTTTTGAATTCAGAGTTTTCCTTCTCCTAGACTAGTCGCCTCACCAAGGCTGAAGAACCTAGTCTGTCCTACTATTTACCCATAGCTGGAGGGAGAATATTTGGATTCATACCTTTCCCAAGGGTATTAGTGCTATGTGAAATGCAGTCAGTCTTGTCCAAGAATTGAACTCGGATCGCCGTGTCCATATCCTGTGACGATAACCATTACACCACGGGCACCTCCATTGAATTGTTTATAAATTATAATCTGACAGGAACATTTGAAACCCTATAAATGTTTGTAAATTATTTGTATCAAATTTCAGTGTTGCATAACGTATACGTAGTTAATATACCATTAAACAAATAACCAATCCAAATTAAACACTCTGTGAGTTAAACAGATACGTTTAATTGGCTGATTCAAATGACATGTCAACCCATCAAGGCTTATTTTATGCTCAGAGGTGTGGGAATCACATTTAACGTGCAGTCATATTTATATTTTTTTGTGTAGTTATTTTTAAGAGTCTTTCTTTCTTTCTTTTTTTTAAACTCAATCCTGTCAATTCCAAATGATTTTTTAAGATCTATTTGGACCATGGATTGGACTGTAATATATACTATCACTCAAGATCAAATTGGACCCGTGTCTAATAACAATGAAGTAGTATTCTACAATTTCAATAACTCCAGATGTGGGACCTTACAGATCTCTTTGAGATAATGATGTTAAATCCCTGTTTAAAATTATTGTGAACATAGATTTTTATATTTTATAAATTTGAAACTTAATTTTGTTAAATAAACAAAGTTTGACATGCCGTAAAACCAACCAACTGATCTTGAACGTGACATCGGTGGCCACGTAGTATACAAAAATGTGCAACATAAGCCTATCTCTTCATTCTGTCTTTTTTTTTTTTTTTTTTGCTTTGTCTTTTTTTTTCTTCTTCTTTCTTCATTTATCATCTCCTTCCAACCACGTTGCTATAAAATCAGATTGCATACAAACAATACGAAACGTGTCATAGTGTGAATTTGGTTAAACCAAGAAAATGACTTCATCAAGAGAGAATTTATTAGATATGCCTGTTTGATAAAAAGGCCCAATCAAATCTGCTATGAATATACGTACGAAGCTTTTGCCGAAAAGTGAGCAGATAAAATCGACGTATTTCAATCAGTTGGTAATGCAATCAGAGGAATCACATTACGGCTTTTTTTTTTCTTTGCCAAAAAAACTGAGATCTGCCAAAGCGTAAAATTGCCTTTTCCACTCTTATAAACAGGAAACACGTTAATCTGGAAATATCTGGAAATCCATATTCGTCATCGTCTTCTTGATGTGAGAAATAACATCTAGTTTCAAGGTGAGATCACGGTGGTTTAGTTCCAATGAAGCTGCTTCCAAATGTAAACTGAAAACCGTCAGAATATATTTTATACTGTTCGCTTAGAAATGAATAAACTATATTTGGGAAGGGGAATGAGTATCAATAAAATAAAAAGGGTCTTTAAAAACAGCTCTCTTCGCTCCCGATTAAGAACTTTGCTGAAATGCCTATAATAAATTAGTGAGTCAAAGATTTTGCATCACCGGGCTATTGGTCTAATGAGTTGAGTGTTCACCAGTGGTCCGGAAGACCGAGGTTCAATCCCATGTCGAGTAATGCCAAAGACTGAAAAAATGGTTCTTGATACCGCCTTGCTTAACACTCAGCATTATAAGGTAAGGATCACGGATAAAGTGGAGCAATCCAATGAATGGAGTAGCGCCCTCCCCTTCACCTCGGTGTAGAAGCTATTGAAAAGGGAGCCTTCGCGTCACCCTCGACTAAGATCGCCAACTTTAATTATTTTGGTAATGTGAGGCACAATTCAACGGCTCAAGATGCTTTTTCTAAGGTGGCGAACCGCACTAGACTGTAAGATGCCGAGCAAGTATTTTAAATTACTAGATTTAAACGCAGTCTTACATAGAACGTTGAAGATGAACAAACCAACTATGATGAAAAGATAAAAAGGAAAAATAGATTGTCGATTTTTCTATAGTCTTCACCACCCTTTATCAAGGGAGTTACGAAGAACTAGGAAATAACCTTTTCTAAATATTACAGAAATATTTCCAAATTACCAACGATTTATATTAAATATTAAAAAGATTTAGATAAGTTTTACCATTGCTGTACGCCTAATGTTGCACGTCTCATCAATGAAATTAACAAGGACAAATTAATAAAAAAGAAAAAAACTGAAGATCTTCTGTGCCACTGAAATAAAGAAAAATGATTGCTCTCTTGATGGAAAATGCTAAATTGAATGCAGTGTATAAAAGGCTAATGTAAAAATTGATGGACAAAATTTTAATAATGTATACTTGAACTCAACGTAAGGTTTTACAACAAAGTTTTTATAATCATAAAACCACCTTTGTACATTCCAAATACATGCAGTGTTTACTTTGTCTGAGACATTAAAAATAAACATGGCGTAGCTCCAACATAAAAGTGGAAAATGATAAAATAAACTCGTAATCATAAAACGAGTGATACATTTTGTTTTCTTTGTAAGGAATAAAAGTTGGCTATTTCAACATATCTTCATTCTACAGAATTATTAAATCAAGGAACCCGTGTAAGGTAGCTATCAAGCGTTCTATATAAGATGGCCACACGAAAACGATGTATGTAACGTTGCTGCTGCGTGTGACTAAATGACTGTGAACACATTACTGTGTTAAGTATGATCAGGGGAAAGTGTGTTGGACATTAAGTGCCGGTTTGCTAAGTCATCAAGGACGAGCAGAGAAACACAAAGCACGGGACGTATCTCTATCTGTCTTCCTGCGTAGGATAGTCGAGTTTTTGTTCGGTCCTAGTTTTCCAGGAAAGTAAAAAGGTAAACGATTCTTTTCTGGGTGAAAGGTATCTTGCTCGCCTCGTTAAACAGACACAAACGCAAGGAATCTTAGTTCATTGCTATCTTTTTAGGTTGTCCCTGGATTGCCAGTCAAAATATAGTTGAATTGATAGAGAGAAAGAGAGACATAGAAAAAGAGATAGAGAGAAAAAGAGTGGCAAACATATTTTTCTCGAGGATCTAAATTGTGACTGTCCAGCTTGGCAGACATAACACCGTCTTTGACAGTTATAGACACGTTTTTTTAACCTTAAAATAGTCAACTCCATAAATATGAATAAGAACATTCTAGAAATTTCGGATCAAAATCGCATTAACATTGAAGTTATATTTATATATTTTTCAACCAATCAGCTAAAAACATAGAATAAGAACATTCTAGAAAATCCGGCCCAGAAACTAATTAACGGAAAAATATTTAGTATCCAAAATAAATAAGTAAATACACGAATCTGATTAGTCAAGAAATATATGCACGCTTGAATTTTAGGACCCGCAATAAAACCTAGCAAAATTCTATTTTTGATCCGCTTTAATGACCCCAAAATGTATAAATAACGAAGAATTTAATTAACTAGGGCATTCCACTACCAAAACCATTCCACTACCATAGGGCATTCCACAACTAGAGGCCAAGACGGACCGCAGAAGGCAATGCCATCAGACTCAAAGCAAAGAAACATGCGACGTTCTTTTGCCAATTACCAGATTGTGACACGTCGTCGCCAAAATCATTTAAAAACGCATGTGTGGACTTAAGAAAACAAAAGCCTATACTTACAGTCCATCACTAAAATATATACACGCATATACACCTATGTAAGTAAAGTCAATTTTTTATCCTCTTTACTTCGGCCAACTATGGACACACTGGGTCAATAGACTTTCCTAACATGCACACTCACACACTCAGGCGGACAAATCATATTTTTATTCATTTGGCCATAGCTGTATTTTCTACGTACACACACAGGCACATAAAATGAACATTGCATTTTTTAAATTTTTATCCTGTTTGTTATGATTATTATATTTCTTGTTACTTAATGTTCGTTGTTGTCTCATTCCATTTTTTTACGTGCTTGTAAAATTTGTGTTGTATTTGTGGAAACTAAACCTGAAAGTGACTCCCTTAAATTACAGAACGTACTCTCTCCTACTACACAGTCGAATTCACTCTCTAGTCCACGATCAGTGGCTCTCTGTCTGACTGTTACCTACTCTTTATATTCACTGAGACACAATCCCGTACATATAACCAAAAAAGTAATTAAAAGATCATTAATTATTCCTTCATCTATATTTTTAATTTGACCAAGATCAATATCTTTTTTTATTTTTTTTTGCTTAAAATTATGAATATTATTATTTAAAACATTTATTTCAGGCTCCAACCCACTCCAAAAATTCTTAGACTTGATTTAGACAAATCGTGACTTCATAGAACCCTGCCTTGACTGATAGTCGCCAACAGTTGGGTATTTTATTTATCAACTTTAATTTTTTTTTTTGTTGGTATTTTTGCTTTTCATGGACGATATCTTTCGTATGGAAACCTTCAACCGTTATAAATACAGTTTAGGGGAAATAATCCTTTTTAACTACTTGAGTGATAAGGCGTTATCAATGATTACGATTTAATCTCTATTTAAGTTAATGGCAGTTATAAGTCCTATCCATTGAATTACATAAACACCATTAACAAAATATAGAAGGAGGTGCCCGTGGTGTAATGGTTATCGTCGCAGGACATGGGCACGGCGACACGGGTTCAAATCCTGGATGAGGTTGATTGCATTTCACATAGCACTTGGGAAAGGTATGAATCCAATTATTCTCCCTCCAGTTATGGGTAAGTAGTAGGACAGACTAGGTTCTTCAGCCTTGGTGAGGCAACTAGTCTAGGAGAAGGAAAACTCTGAATTCAAACCTGTTGAAAAATTGACCTTGTGTCATATCCTGCCCGAGCAGAGGGGTTGGTAAATAGAATTAAGAAAATATAGAAAGTGACGAGTTAACAGTATTTTACATTATATTTTACAATATAATAATATTTTTCTCCAACTTCTTAGCAACAAACAGAATGCGACACAATGTCATTTTTTAAGATTGGTTCAGTTACATATTGACCCTTGACCCAGGCGTCAATCAGAGACACACCTCAGTAAAAAAGCGGAAGAAGATCACGTGATCTAATCGGAAGTAAGTGGACGTTATGAAATAATATATGCAGATGCCCGCGACAGTTGAGTCCGTTTGAGTCAGTGATGGCCGAATCAGAGCCAGCTTGCAGTCATTGAAAGTGCTCCGCTAGGGCCTGTGGCCCACTCGAAGCCTTTAATTGAGCATCCCCGGCCGAAAAGCAGAAGATAACTCTGCGTGCTATGGTCAAGAGAAGAATTTATGGGTGAATATTGCAATCTGTCTTAGTCTGTCCCTGTCTCCGTCCGTTTCTCACACACCCCTTATGAAAGAATAAAAAGACTTATACATTCTTATAAAGAAGATTTATCCTTCATTACTTCAACCTCTATACAACATTATGGCATATCAACCATTGTAATTTATTTAACGCCAAATACTCTTTATACATATATATCAAATGTATATGATTTGTAAACACATTTTCTTGATAACGTTTTTAAACAAGCCAAAACTCATTCTTTTGTATTCAGTTGAATGATTCCAGTATTGCTATGTATCCACACCAATTCAATTAAACATCAGTCATTTGTTTAGACACAGTTAAATAATCGAACAGCTCTATTTTAAACAATTCAATTTCGCTTATGTCATTTGTTTGCACACAGTTTAATGTCACACAGTTCTATTCGATCCATAGAGAAACTCAATCAGGTGCTATTACTCCGGGCTAGAGTGGACCTGGAAGCGATAGCAATGAAGGGGTACCCCGGATTGCCGAAATTCCCAGCATTCCTGGAGCCTTACATCAGATTGTTTATTGTCATATCAGGACATTCATTGGGGTAGTCTTACTCCTCTGCAGAGATGCAGTCGGAGTATTCTGCTCCCCATCCGACTGGGCTACAATTTTTAAGAGGAGTATAATTCTTATTATCGAAGTAGGAGTAGGAGGAGGAGGAGTAAGTATGTAAGTGTGCTTATCTTTATTTTAGACAGAAATTTGCCCTTTTTCTAACAAATAAAAGCCAAAAATAACTTTACAAAAATCTTAAGAATGACATTTTAAACTTTTTACTTATGCTTTTTATTAAAAATAGACTGTCGTAATTCTTGTCCAGAAAAGGCCAAGTTTTTTGTTCATGCCTTTACATAGACAGGAAGTGAATATCCGGCGAGGGTAAAAGGTGTTATATGATCATGTGTTCCTGTTTATATAGACAATAAACGGATGTTTTTTGACAGATGAGATAGTCCGTTCATCATGTGTTTCTTAAAAAATGTTAAGAGTAATATACTTTTCCTGTTGAAATATACAACTTGAAATGAATATTGTTTTAAGAACTACTTTGAAACTTCCAATAAAAAAAAAGTTGCCTTTTTATTGAAAGAAAATTCTGCTTTATAGTGATTATACTGATTGATAAAGTGTTTGCTACTGTATCAAAAACTTTTTTTTAAACACAAGTTTTTACTACAGTAGGAAACACTTCATAAATTGAATGAGCTAATTCTAGTTCAGTTTTTTTTTGGTTTTTTTTTTTTTGCATTTGATACCAATACTGGAAACCATATAGCTGCATGCAAATTATCAGGATTAGATAGTAATATTTGAAACTATATGCCCAGTAATCAGGGTTTAGAATACGTTGACTTCATCTGCTGTAAGACTCCACCAAAAAAGATGTCCTTGATATAATGACTGGAGCCCTGTGGTGCGGAGTACACATTCATTGCTAATTACTTCCAAACCTGGAATTGTAGTTTCTGTTAGGGTCCAATCTATGGGTTAAATAAATGTTTGTAAATTATTTGTAATCAATCAGAAGAGCTGATATCACATAACCTTGTGCAAAAAAAAGAAGAAATTAAGAAAATGCAACAAATGTAAATATAAACATACAATGTGCACAATCCCCATACAGCAAGTAATAGAATGACTCTTAACTGTTTGACAAGCCATTAAAATCAAATCAACTATTAAAGCCATTAAAATCAATCAACTATTGAAACTATATATGCATTTTCCCGACCCCCTCCACACAAGCAAGACGTGACACAAAGTCATTTTTATCAAACCGAGTTTCAAAGGTTTGAATTCAGAATTTTCCTTCTCCAAGACCAGTTACCATGCTTACATTAAAGAGACAGTCTGCCTTACTGTGAACCAATAGATGGAAGGAGAATAGTTGAATTCATGCCTTTCCAGATGACATTAGCACAATGTGAAATGCAAACAACCTTGTTTAGGATTTGAACTTGAGTTGCCGACTCCATTTCAAACAACATTAACTACGAAATCGTATAATCGTGCATATTATAAGTACTAGACGCAAAGACTTGAAAGCATATAACTATGTTCAAACAAATGATTGTAATTACATAAAATAGTAACTTGAAACAATATAATTTTGTAAACATTATAAGGATTGAAAGCGTTTATTTAAAGTTATAATTGTTTACAAATGGTTCAAATCCTTATTTACTTTAAACTATATATTCACCTGTAAAGAAATTCACTATTTGGTATTATATAATCTAATGAGGTTTGATATGCCCGAAACCAACCAACCAACCAACCTACAGACCAACGAATCGAAATAACGAATCTTTTACTGTGTTAAAAAAATAACTTACGTAAATTCTATAGGTTTTCCATTAAGCATAGAATGACGATACTTAAACTGTATTTTTTTTAATATTGCGGAGAGATATCTGCTTATCAATTCTTGTTCAAATAACCAATGTTATTGGTCGACCTTTGATTTGTAGTCATGATATAACTAAATAAGACACCTGCTTTCATCGGCCACAACAGCTCACCTGGGTGCTTTGAAAATGACTTCCCGAAAGGCATTAAATATGCTTCTCTGCTGGAACATTTTCTGTTGAAACCATTGAGACGACAGGCGTCTAAGGTGACAAGGCGAAAGCTGTCAACAAAAAAAGATAGGTAAACATCTCACTTACATGTCTCATGGTCCAAGAGAGACTATTTATTTTTTAGATAAAGACAAGCAATCGACATTGAAAGCGGAAATGCGGTATATATTTCTTTGACTTTATAGGGAAAAGGTCACCTATTATCTTATTTAGTTGCTTTGCACGGTATCGCCATGAATAAGTACATCCCGACAATTTTTCACAAAACATTGATTTTATTCTAATGATAATAATATTTTATTATTCCTCGAGAAACATTATGCAATCAAAACAGATGTTATTTGACATTATTTATTACCAAACTCTACATCACTGAAACTGTAACCATAATAAAATTGCATATATGAGGTATCATCATCATCATCATCATGTCGTGCTGCTGGCGACTAATTCTATTCAACATTATTTGTTTGCTTACAGTTAAATAGTTCCATGTATTATAAACTAATTCTACAAATTCAGGTTGACAGTCTTTTGTTTGAACACAGTTAAATGGCTGCAGGTATAGAAAATTATTAAATATTTCTATTTGACCCATAGATATGACCTTAAACATCATTATCATCATCATGTCGTGCCGCTAGCATGTATATCCCTGACCCTCTCACGCTACTTCTCCCTATCATTCATCGCCTCTGGCAGGTCTTCAGAGCTACATCCCGTATCCTAACAGAGCTGCTGTATGTATGTTCGAGCTGGTCGTCTTGCCCTTGCTCGGCCATATGCGGGGGTCCATAGGAGTACATCACTTATGAGCTCGTCCTTGCTTCTCCAGCAGTGTCCTGCATGTCTGGTTCGTCTAAATTGGATAGTTTTCGTTCTGGAAGGCAGGTGGCCGTATAGTTGGTGCCTTGTGGGGTGTTGCCGCCAGACCCTTTTTTTTTGGTTTGGTTTATTTTATTTTTTTAACGACACACCAATTTTATGGGGTATTTAATCCCGAAAGTTGTTTGTTCGTTTGTTTGGATTTTATGGTATATTAACCATTGTAGGTTATCTGATGCCAAATCCTGTTTATACATATATATTAAATATGATTTATTTATACATTTTGTTGAAATCATTTTTAAACGAGCCAGAACTCTTTTCTTTCTCATAGTTAAATGGTTTCAGTTATTTTTATTTCTTAATAATCATTTGTTTGCTCATAATGAAATAGTTTCAAACATGCTATATAGAAGTCACAATTTAAAATCAATCATTTATTTACAGACGGTCAAATTATCAAACTGATCTATATCTAATAGTTAAATATAGAACAGGTGATTTGTTTGATCAGTTTGAATGACAAACAGTTCTACTTAACCCATAGATAGGGCCCTATCAGGTGCTACCACTCCGGGTCAGAGTGTACCTTGAAGCACTTGCAATGAAAGAGTGCTCCATATTTCCCAAAGCTCCAGTAGTGGAGCCTTACCAACAGATTGTTTAGTGTCATATCAGGATATTCATTGGGGCAGGGTCTTACCCCGCTGCAGTGAGGCAGTCGGTGTATTCTACAGCCGCAGCTGACTGAGCTGTTGATTTATTTGTAAAAGTTTGATGTTGATTATAATCTTTAATATTTTTATCCTTCAATTGCAATCATTTTTTTTATCTCACTTAATTAGTTCATAATATTCCCCCCATTCACCCACAGTTATCAAGTTTGTTTGGTTTTATGGCGTATCAAGCTTTGTAGGTTATTTAACGCCAAATCCATTTTTATGTAAATAATCTGTTCTATTGAAAACAGTTCAGTTTAGCAAAAGTACACAGTTTAATTGTCAAAAACTTTTCCATTTCAAACTATTCAAGCAGTTGTATGTAATAATTCAGTTAAGTCTAAATACAGTTTTAATGTCGAAAAACAGTTCTATTTGAAATAATTCAGTTAAGCATAAGCACGCAGTTTAAGTGTAAGTACGGTTTAATTGTCAAAAACGTTTCTATTTCAAGCTATTCAGTTTACTCAATTCATTTTAGCATGAGTATGCTGTTAGTTCTATTTAACCCATAGATAGGGCCCTATCAGGTGCTACCACTCCGACCAGAGTGGACCTGGGAGCGATGGCAATGAAGGGTTACTCCGCATTCCCCAAAGCTCCAGCACTGCTGGAACCTCCCCATCAGATTGTTTAGTGTCATATCCAGGACAATCGTTAGGGGGGGGGTCTTGCAGTCAGTGTATTCCACAGCCCCAGCTGACTGGGCAACATAGTTATCAAGTATTCTCATCTAATTTGAATCATATGCACACATTTATATTATTTCACGTATTTCTAGACTATAGTAATAATTTCTAACATATATATGTATAAACATGATATGACAAAGGACCTGGGAGTAACAGCAATGAAAGGTTACTCCACTGGGCTCAAGAATTGTAACTTGAAAGCAGGATATAGATTCATGTTGCACCCAGGACGCTATTTTCAATCTTTTCTTTTTTTTTTTTTTTTTTTACCTCTGTCTGTATCAACAATGTGTCATATTTTTGGTTTCAGATTTTCTCTGCTGTGGAGTTTGGTAATAATTGATATACTAGCTGTACTCGGCCGCGCGTTGCTGTGGTTCAGTTTGTTTAAATGGGAAAAAAAGAAGAAAATGCAAGTTTCTAATATGTTTAATTTTCCAATACTTGTGGATACACAATATTTTTGGTAGTTCCATTTCCTGTGTAGATAAAGAGATTGTCTGGATTGCCAGCTCTGGAACAGGCAACATATAATTACCCATGTGAGAAGCAATCAGTGTGTAAATATAAGCCACACAATCCTAAAGATTGTCCCTGTGCTTTGTTGATCGTGATTGCAAATGCCAATTGAATTGGGAATTGCAATCTCTTAAATTGAAATGACATATCTGTTGGAATCATAGGAATTCGCAGTTGAGGACATCTTCACCTTTGAAAGGCCCTGTCAAAATGTTTGCTTCAATGATGTTGGTCATTAATTTTTTTTACTGAAAGACGTGTGCCATTACAAACCTTGGGCTGGTTAATATTTCGCAACAGCATAAAATATTTATTAAACAACAAAATAAATGGGATATCAATAATGAAGAAAAAAATTAAGAATAAGTTTTTAGAATAGAAAGAAATCTACTTACAACTGGTCCAACGAAATATGGTTTAAAGATTATTAACGAAAGAAAACATTTTAAAGAATGTCTTTTTTTGAAGTTAAACAACAGAAAAGAAAATATTTAGTAAACAATTCGTTACTACTGAACTGACGAAATATTGTTTAAAGTTTAGTTTCTTATCGATAATAATAATAATAATAAAACAAAAGAAAACTTTTTAAAGAATATCTTTCTTTGAAGTTAACCAACAAAAAATAAAATAAAATATTTCGTAAACAATTCGTTACTACTGAACTGACGAAATATGGTTTAAGAAAGAAAACTTTTAATGGATGTCTTAAAGGAAATTTTGGAAACAATTCGTTACAATAAAAAAAAAATACTTACTACTAAACCAACGAAATATGGTTTAAAAACATGACGAAGCAGAAAATAAAATCACGTGTAAAATTCTTGGAAAAGGGAAGTAATATTTACTTTCATAATTCGAGGTCGGCTTTTCTCGGAGAAAAACAACTTATTAAAATATTTTCTTAATTATTGAAATATTTTTAGATAATAAGTATATAAAAACACTCCTGAATTCGAATAAAATAGTCTCTGAAAATTTTTAACAAATTAGTGGTATAAAACTGGAGATTATCGGTTAGTAACAAACTTTTACATTTTTGTTTTTAGATAATAATATCCGGTTTTACCATATTTGTCTTATTGTGAATAATAGAATCCTTGTACCTTTGATGTGGAGGATAATTACTCGTTTTATTTTAAAAATTGTGGTGTGCTTATTTTGAGAACATTCTGTATATGAAATAATTCATTCTTGATATTAGTTTCCGGGACTAATTGTTGTGCCTAGACCTTCCTATATAGCTTGGATTTCAAATTTACAAAATTACTACTTATGTATAGTTCCAAACTATTTCTCACTTAAGGGTGCAAATTATTACTCATGTAAAATGCAAAATATTATTCACCTAAAGGTGCAAATTATAACTTAAGTAAATGTGAAAATTATTACTCTTATATCGGCGGGTTCAAAATTTTAAGTTAAAAGTTCTTCAAAATTTTGCTTTTTTATTACTTCTTGGACACGTAACTTTTGCGTAAACATATTATTCATCTGTGTTGATGATTCTCCCGATATTTACAAGTCTAGGGTTTTATTGCCTTGTCTCGGCGAAAATTGATGGAAACAATG
Source organism: Sepioteuthis lessoniana (assembly GCA_963585895.1). Classification (NCBI taxonomy): domain Eukaryota; kingdom Metazoa; phylum Mollusca; class Cephalopoda; order Myopsida; family Loliginidae; genus Sepioteuthis; species Sepioteuthis lessoniana. Next base: position 75,957,647 of record OY757915.1, on the reverse strand, counting down.
AAGAGACAAGTTCTTAGATATAGAAAAAAAACGTGATCCAAGGAAACTGCCATTCGCTTTATTAGCGTGTTTCTACCTCACTCTCGAACGGTCTCAAATCAGGAAGAATTGCTTCTATTTTGAAAAATCGTTCCCCTCCACTCAATGGGTTGCAGATTCACTTGCTTTCAGATTCATGCTCCTTACTGGTTCTCTGCCAGTTAATAACTCGTTATACCAATATGACAGTCCTTTGCACTTAACACAAGAGTATCCATGGTTAAGACTTTCTTGTCGGTCACCAGATACACCGGGGCTTGCAAGGCTGATACTATATTACACGAGGCCAAAGCCGAAAGGGAAATGATGAAAAGATAATTTTATAGGACTCTCTTCCTAAATGCGACTGTTTATGATCGTCTAAAAATTCAACATCGAAATTCCCGGCTGTTGACCGAATTCGAACATCGACTTTATTTGAAAACACCGGTGTTTGTTTCAATCACGATGCAGGCTCCACTTAATTAGCTCTACAAGCGGTTTCGATGTTTGACTTACAAAGTTCATTGTCTTGAATTCATCCTGAGGGAAAATAAATTAATATTTTTTTTTCCTTCGTTGAAGTTTTTTTTTCGCCTAAACGGCATTACTATTGTTTGAGAAAGTTTCTCTCGGCATGCTAAATTAAAATACGTCAGGGAAATATGTATTTACCTCTAAGGAAATAGGCAAACGTCTTCTTTTAAAGAGGAGGCTCGAACTAATACTGCAACAAATATTTGAATCGATTCTTGCCATCTGCAGATGTGGATCAGTTTTTTGACTGACAAAGAAACACCTTTGCAGCTAATTGCTGACCAAAAACTTCAAATAGTCAATTTCTGCTTGAAAATGTTCGGTCGGTTGGGGCAGTAGAATCTGCAGGGGAGTATAAAAGAAGACTTCCGTACATACCTAGGCAACCACATGGTCGTAGCAGGCTTTCTATAATGCTGAAGGACGGGATCTTAGTGACTGAATAGTCCGGGACCCGTTAACAATATTGCTGATATGACCAGCAAAACTCCACTTTGGGCCTTACTGGATCAGATGGGTGGTCAGAGAGGCCCGATCCGATTAATCGGCTGGTCATGTCTAGCACTAAAACCTATATGACTGTACCGGATGTATTCTTCAAATTGCTCTTGTAGGAAACCCAACCCTATTCTAACTTAAAGTTGCTTGAAGCCGGTGGTTGAAGTCCGATTGCGCGGATATAGCAATACATGAAACCATTTAAACTATGTCCAAACAAATGATTAATAGCAAATAGAATTATTAGAATTAAATATCAAAACTTGAAACTATTTAATTGTGTGCAAACAATTGAGCTCTAACTCATTCAAAAATGTTACCTACACACTCATAAATAAAAAATGTTAGTAAAATAAAGTAAAGTTTGCGACGGTAGTTGAGGGTGATCCGAAGGCTCCATTTTCAATAGCTACTACAGCAAGGTGTAGGGGGTGCTCATTTCCCTTGATTGCTCCACTTTACTCTTGATCAGTACCTTATAAAACTGAGTGTTAAGCAAGGAAGTATCAAGTACTATTTTTGAGTCTTTGCTAGGACTCGACCTGTGATTTAACCCCTGTCTCCCGAGCCATTGGCTAAAACATTGGCATTAAACAACCCACGAGGGTTGATACGCCATACAACACCACCAGACCAAACTAAAAATTGCGTCGTTTAATATTTACTACCATGAAACCTATTTAATCGGGAATCGTTGGTCAATAAAAGTAATTACTGACAAACTTTCTCTTTTGGCGTTTTAAGTTTTACATAGAATCGCAGGAGTACCTAGCGTAGTGTAATATGTAATAGTCAACGCCAGCCAATCATTTTTATCGAGTTTGATTATCACTGGGTACCCTATATGTCTCGCCAAACAAAGATAAGCTTAGTATATAACGACTGTGCAAAAATTCCTTGTCGGCTGGGAATAAAATACGATGAATATTCCCTGCCCAGGGATAAGACGCTCCGCAAAATGAGGTGTCTTGGATTCGACACTAAACTGCATCTAATGGCGAAGCTCTAGTTTTACATATCTTGGAAATATGGAGTGCCACTTCATTTTCATTACTCCCAGGTCAACTCTGACCCACAGTGGTAGTAGCTGTTATCCTCCTATCTATGGGTTACATAGATATATATAAAATTATTTGTAGTTGATATGAATAATTGAAACCATACAACTATTTACACATTATTTGTATTAGATAGAAATACTTGATATCATATTACTGAATGCAAAAGATTTTAACAACCACACAAAAAATATTAATACAAATGTATAATGAACGCAATTTTCAAACCTATAGGTATGAAATAACATGGGATGGGTTGAGATGCCTTTAGAAACAATCAGTCAATCAATCAATCTGAGTTTGTTAATGGCGAAATAAATTGTACATGAATCACTTGTGTCACGTGGTCTCCCACTGAGAGGAGAGAAATAAAGAATTACTACTATCCCTCCGTGTTTTAATTAGCAGGCCGTTAAAGGCTGACTGCTAAAAAGAGGAATAGTAATATAGGTCAATTCCTCACGGCCTATGTAATAAATCCAGGTCAGAATGAAAGCCAACAGATGTTTGCACTCTGTGACCGGGTGAAAGAGATAGTGGTCCTAAAGAATCGGCTGACAGGGGAAGAAAGAAGATAGAAGCGAAATGATTGGCCAGAACCCTAAAACGGAAGTGGCACCTTCTTTCCGTCAGCGGAAATAGGGTAAAAGAAAATTAGTTTTGGAACAGAGGTCGCGGTGAACGGAGTCTCATGCCAAACTCCGGGTGAAGAAGAGTTTTGAACCGAGATGTCGTCGTGAACAGATGGGGAAAATCTCGCGCCAAACTCTGGGTAAAGAAACGGAAAGAATCTTGGACAAGAGGAACCTTATGCCTTCAAGCCAGAGCTATATAAATAAATCCGCTAACCCGTTAAAGAAAATATTCTCCAAAGGAACCCGTCAAAAGATAAGTAAACATTAAGACTGTTTCTCCATACACCCTTCTTACATATTGCAATTATTTTCTCTCTTTCTCTCTCTCCCTCTCTCTCAATTTAAATAAAGACGAAAGAAAAAGAAAAAAGGAAGAAAGACATTTATAGTTGTGTATTATCCGCTGAATATGTGTGTCCACGTGCATATTAAAAAGATTGTTATATCTTAATGTCCCCCATGTGTTGAAGTTTATTCATTGTGTCGTCTACTATCAAGTCGTGTTTCTTTTTCAGCTTCTTTCGCCTCATGTTATTCTCGCCTAAATTGTCCTATTCTTTCCTTTAAAAATATTATACGGGAAACCGGAGTTGTCGACTACTATAGTTGATATTATTATACCAAAACCTAGAGGTCCATACCTTCCATATTCTAGGGGTAGGAAGAGCAAGTGGCCTGGTGGGTGTGTGTGTAATGAGAAATTTGGAAACCCCTTGCCAGCAGCGGTCAGTCTCGCCCCAAATTAACCCCCACATAATATGCCAGTTCCTATATGCCCGAGAAAGGACTCTGAACAATGACTTATTCTACGAGGGATCAAGTGCCAGACCGCCCCGTCTTCACACGTGCGAAAAATAAATTCCCTTCTTGGGATTTTTAATAATTTTGCCGTCACACTTGATTAAGTGAAATATAAAAATCACAAAAGCATAACAAATGATCAATATTATCATTGGCTACCATACAGGAAGCGGAAGAAAATTCAGTATTATTTGAGTATGATAATAAACAACTCTATTATAATTATAGTATAATAAAAATGATACATGGAAAGTTTATCATATTTGAGTATAATGATAAACGACTCTATTATAAAATAATATTAATTCTAATTTTGAGAAATAAAAATTATTATTTACAACCATGCAGGGAGCAGAAGAAAATTTAGAATTATTCGAGTATAATAATAAATGACTCTATTATAATGATAATATAATTTATCATCCAGAAATAATAATAATAATAATAATAATAATAATAATAATAATAATAATAATAAAGACCGTATTTAATAATAATCAACAAAAAAAAAGAGAACTTGCAAAATAGTTGATTTCGCTGTCCCGGCTGACCACAGAATAAAACTGTAAGAATGTGAAAAGAGGGATAAGTACCTCGACCTTGCTAAGGAATTGAAAAAACTGTGGAACATGCAGGTGATAATTATACCAATTGTAATTGGTGCGTTTGGAACAGTAACTAAAGAATTGCTAAAAGGACTAGAGGACTTGGAAGTTGGCGGACGAGTGGAGACCATCCAAACGACAGCATTGTTGAGAACGGCCAGAATACTAAGAAGAGTCCTGGAGACTTGAGGAGACTTGCTGTCACTCAGACTCCAGTGAAAAAGCATCGGCTAACGCTGATGTGAAAAGCTCTAATGAGTGAATAATAATTATATATGAAAAGTGTAGCATATTCGAGGATAATAAATAAAATATATAATAAAATTATCATCTATTATAATAATAATAATATGATAAAAATAATAGTAATAATAATATATGAAAAGTGTAGCATATTCGTGGATAATAAATAAAATATACAATACAATTATCATCTATAATAATAATAATAATAACAATATGATAAAGATAATAATAATAATATATGAAAAGTGAAGAATATTCGAGGATTATGATAAACGACTCTATCCTGAAACAAGATTCATTCTAATTTTAAGAAATAAACAACAAAATAAAAAGATAAACACAATGCAGAAAACTCGCTATTTTTTTTTTTTTTTTCAATTATTGTATCAACATGCTTTCGATACGATTTGCATACTTTCAAAATAAATTCTTCAGACATTCTATTCCATACCTTCTCAATAGCAATCTAATGCGAACCAATATTTGGATGGGAAGTTGCATTTGTTTTGTTTTCTAAAATACCCCATAGGTAATATAATGGCCGAGGGATTTCGTTTTATATATCTTGCCTTTGGGTTTAGTTAGGTGCAAACCTGAGCGCTGGTGTTCACGCACACGAGGAGCGGACGTGTCATTCAGAGATGTCACCATAGAAATCCTAGATAGGGGATGTAAACAGGGATGTAAGTGACGTCACGCACCGGAAGCATGAGCTGAGATTTAAGAAAAGTCAGTTAGTGGAGTTTTGCCGTCGGAAGAAGAAGGTTGACTTTCGCTTGCTCGCCGAGGCCTTGTGGCAGGTGTCGCGCGTGGTGGTGGTGGGGAAGGTGCAGATGGAACAGTCGCCATAGAAAGATTGTGCCTCTCTCTTCCTTATGTCGAAAAACCTTTTAACTCAAAGGTAATAAAAAGTTTCTTACCTGAACTAAGAAGTCGTGAAGTGTTTTTCGTGTTTCGGGATTCCTATGTTATCTACATATGTGCGTTATGGACATTATGAACGTTTTGCATACCGATATGACTATGTCTATTTCCCATATTCATGTATGGCTATGTAACACATGTAGCTTAATCAAGGGGGTTAAGGTCTGGACTTAAATCTTGTTTAGTAATGTCCTCACAGCTTTCCTGTGGACTTTCAATTCATTAGCGTGCTTTCTTATTGAAATTGCGGGATCCTTCTTAATTGCTGAGGCAAGAGGTTTTAAAAAACCTTCTTTTGGTCTTTCGTTCAATGTTCTCCGCTTTTCCTTTAAAGCTCTTTTTCTGTATTTTTTTCCTTTACTTTGTATAAGGTAGAGAAAGAAGTGTTGGCTTGGTTTCGGCGTTAAGCAAATCATAGGTTCTTTATTGTTATTATTTTTTTTTCCCACTCATTTGGACTGAATTTTAGTTTTTAAAAGTGCTTGAATAATAGAGCTAATCAAGAAAATTTAGATTTATCGTGTTTGTTTTTTAATTGGACTAATCAGACAAAAAATGCATTTTAAAAATTACTCCATGTTTTGCTTACGTACCTTGTAGATTATAAACGTGCTGAACTTGACCAAGAATGAAATTAATTACAATCATAAAACTCATGGGTTGTGTTCGAAAATATCTCGTCTCGAGATGTAACTATTCAAAGTGAAATAAACAATGAGTGAAAGGTATAAAAAATTCTTCTAAATACTCTCCTTAGCCTTTACTACTTTTAACAAGGTGAGCAGTTGCGATCGTCGTATTTCTATATCATCCACATCCTCAAATCTTGTCTTTGAGATGAAATTTAAGTGTAGGAAACATGAAAAAGTCGCATGGAGCCGAGTCAGTTGACTATGAACGGTGTTGCACTTGCACAATCCAGTGTTTCGCTATATACTGACCATAATAGAGTTAACGCTGATTTGTCTAGGCTCATCTAAAGGTCTACAAATAATTTTATTATATAAGTTACTCTACTGTGCATATATCTTCTTTTAAGTTTAGAATTTAATAAAATTATCAAGCTTTGTGGCACAAAGCCATATGTATAGGCACCCAGAGAGAATCGAACTCACAATTGTATGCATTCGTAGTTCGATAGCACTTATACCACACAAAGCTCTTTGATTATTTACAGAGGTTTGCTCAGTTGTCGCACAAATCCAGAAGTGTATGACACACTGTGAGAATCAAACTCAATGACAATTTTATGTTAGTCAAGCTCGATCGCGATTACATCACACAAGGCACCTTGGATATTTGGGAAGTGAAGCTTAGTGAGAGCGCAAGACAAGAAGTACAAAACACTCAGTGAGAATCGAACTCTCTAACAATTGTCTGATAGCTTAGCTAGCTAATCATTACGCTCGGTGAATTGACCTCATATCAGTATTCCATTTGCGTCCGGTTTAAGATCAGATCAAACGCCTATTTGTACTTCTTGCATGTTGACAAACTCGTATTTCTTGTCTACAGGTAAATTTGACTTGGAGGTCACGGTGAAGAAGTATCAGTTGACTCATATCAAAAATGAAAGGGAATTCGCCTGTCTGTAGGCGAACTATGACGCTTGTGTTTTCATAAAAGTAAACGAGAAAGACTTTCAGGTCATTGTTTCTTTAGTGTGGTTCTGAGCACCTTCAGCAAGACAGTTGTTAGTAAGCTAATCAAGCTGGGCATTTCTAATGCGAATTCAATATTTATCGACCATATACAATGACCATGAGCAACACTTAGCTAAGCTTAATACATAACTACACTAAAAAGTTTGCACTTCATTGAGAGCTCCCCTTTTTACAACCTTTCCTATGCAATAAAAGTATGTCATTTTGTAAAGGTGTCATCAATTGATTTTGTCACATATATATATATATATATATATGTATGTATGCATTATATATATATATATATATATATATCTAATTCATGGAATATAGACTGCGACCCTGGGTTTCATGGAGTTTTTTGTAAAACAACAATTATCAGGCAGTTAAGAATATGTAATGAATCGAAAATCGAAAATACGAAAAAATACAGACAAAAAACCATTGAGATTTCGTTGATGTGGGGTTGTAAGTGTTTGAGTGTATGTGGGTGTGTGCGTATGCGTGTATGTGTTATAGTTACGTATGGATGCGTGTTTTTATGAGGTTAAGCCAGGCTACAAACGTACCGAGTTCGGTAAGCGGAAATGAATTCGTTACATTATTTTATTTGTGTGTGCAGGTGACTATATATATATATATATATATAATTATCAAGTCGTATTAGCCCATTCGACTGGGGCTGTAGAATACGCTGACAGCACCATTGTAGATGGGTAAGACCCCGACCCAAACAGTGTCCTAATAATATGACATTAAACTGAATCTAATTTTGAGGCCTGGAGCTTTGGAGAATGTTGAGTACCCCTTTGAGCCAATACTCCAAGGTCCACACAGACCCGGAGTATTAGTACTTGTAAAGGCCCGATTTATGTGTCAAATAGATCTACCAAATAATTTACAAGACTTGATTGAGTGCCACCTAATGATTGATGTAAAATTAGTATTACATAACAGTTCTAGGAACGATTTAATTATGTGCAAGCAAAAGAATAATGTTAAATAGAATTATTAGTTTAAAGTACCAAGAACTGAAACCATTTAAATGTGGGCAAACAAATGTTACCTATTATTTGTTAACAAATATATATATATATATATATATATATATATATATATAAACAGAATCGGGTATTAGATAATCCTATAAAATTTGAACCGTCATAAAACACAACAAACCAATGATCAAGTCATGCTGATTGTGCGGAGTTCCTTGACTCTCTTCATTCTTCCAAATCGGTTATCACTCCAAACAACGACTCTTGACTGCATCGGGTGAGAGGGCAAAGCTTAAGTCTTTGCTCGTCGGCTGACACTAGTGTGAACATAAAAAGTCCATTGGAGAACGCCACAATCGAGTTCGTTCTTATTTCAAACTGGCAGTAGCCAGCACTTCTTTTTCGTCTTGAGTGGATGGTTCGAGAGATGGGAGGGAAATTGCAGTGCAGCTGCTGTTTTGTGGAGCATTGCTTCAAGAGAGAACTTGCGGTTGTCCGTCCACTTTCGGACTACTACACTTGGGAAAGGTATAAACTCCCTAATTCCTCTCAGCTAAGGGTTAAATAGTAAAGCTACCAGATCACTTTGGTATTAAATTACCCACGAAGATTGATATGCCTTTAAAAAAAGAAACCAAGTTATAATAATGAATTGATTTTTATATTTGGGTTTATAATGGCTATTTTATTCTAAATTGAAACGAAAGAGGCTAAACACGATTGAAAATTTGTCGAAATCTCTTAAGATTCATTTTAATCATTTTCTACTCACGAGAAAGCGATTTGTCAGTGCCGTTTTTATGATAGTCAGGGTCCACGCAATGAATTGTGTTCCCTAAGTCATGTATTATGCCCCAACAGAATTGTATGATTAGATTCTATATTTGATTTTTACAGTACACTGACCCGCCCGGTTAATATGCCGAGAAATTTGGGGAATTCATTGAGGTGAGGTTTATATTTCAATTTTCGTGTAATTTCTTTTAATTTTTTCTTTTTTTCTTTATTTTTTCTGATGGTTATTTATCATCAAATATTCTTTTCTGATATAGATAATTTGCTTACAGATCAGTTTGGCTCACAAATGAAAGTCGAATAGTAACGATCACTTCAGTTCAGAGTCGACGAGGAAGTAATAGCAATCAAGTGGTACCCTATACACCCCAGATCTCTGATGCAGTTTCTAATTGATTTAACATCTGAGTCACTTTTAATAAAGTTGCATAATGACAAATTATACAAGTTTATTAAATCGGGCTATTGGCTTAATCAGTCGAGTGTTCACCAATTGTCCGCGAAACCGCGGTTCAATTCCAGGTCGTAGTTCATACCAAAGACTCAAAAAACGATACTTGATGCCACCTTGCTTAACCCTCAGCATTATAAGGTACGGATCATAGGCAAAGTGAAGCAATCCAGGGAAAGGAGTTGCGCCCTCCCCAACATTTTGGTGCTGTAGCTATTGAAAAGGGAGCCTTTGGGTCACCCTCGATTAAGGTTGCCACCTTTACTCACTTATTTATAAATATTTACCATCGTCTTCGTGTTCAGGTACCTACCGTATATTTTTACCAGTTGTGTGTCCTGACAATGAAATATTCCGGGAAACAAGGTTAATTTAGAGCTTCACTCATGCTCCTCTTAAGACATTCTTCACAATCATACACTTCTTAAATATGTTCAAAATCTTCTACGTTGATGTTTAATGATGTTAGATTCTTTAAATATTCGTTTAAAAACTTTGAGACTTCTCTTCATCCCATAAAGCTTAGAACAGAACAGGAAGTCGTGAATCTATAGTGGGCAGATACCCACAGCTGGTACATCCTGATTTAACTCTCGATTCTCTTCATTTTGGCATATTTCTAGATTGAACTTATATCAATACTTTTTAGCTTATTGTATATAGCTGCCTACCATGTGACTTTCTTTGACCTTCATTCAGATATTTTGTAACAGGAAATTGTTGGCCTACCAGTAGTAATTTACGAAGCTCATTGCTTCGATGCAGCACAAGGCCAAGTGAATGGGGCACCCAATGAGACTTTGGCCTACCAGTTGACCAAAGCATTGACTTAATCAACTATTTACATACGTTTTATCTTTATCCCACGTACGGTTTGAACTCATATTATTTGGCTACATATCTCAGAATAGCGCTTTAAAATCGGGATCTTTTTTTATCTTTATAAGATAATTGTTTCCTTTATTAAAAAAAGTTATACGATTATTTCAACTTTATTCATTGTATATATAAATCGTATTCATTTTTAAAAGCTAACTTCTCGCGAGCATAAAACGTAGAGGTATTTAGCAATATCTCTTTGTTAAAATGCAGTTTTTTGATTAGGCGATTTTTGGTTATTGTATATCAATGCGTTTGATAAACTACAGAGGACAGACAATCTCTTACCAATTATGGTTGGGAATAATGCAACACAAGGTCAATTTTAAGCCGAAGTTCCTGGTCCTAGATCAGTTGCATTCCTAAAGTGGCCCAGCCAGGTACGTCTGCAGAATACACTGACTGCGTCTCTGCAGAGGAGTAAGACATCCCCCAATGAGTATCCAGATTATGACACTAAATAATTTGAAGGTGAGGCTTTCGTAATACTGGAGGTTTAGGGAATGTGGAGTACCCCTTCATTGTCATCGGTCCCAGGTCCACTCTGAACTGTTTGAAATTAACTGTTTTTTACATTTAACCGTGTGTAAACAAAAAATGAATTGTCTGAAATAGAACTGTTTTTATATTTAAAAATAACTGATGCCCCAGTCAGCTGAGGCTGCAGAATATACCGTCTGCTTCTCTGCAGAGGGGTAAGACTTCTCCAACGAGTGTCTTAGGTATGACACTAAACAATCTGATGGTGAGGCTCCAGTAATGTTGGATCTTCGGGGAATGCGGAGTACCACTTCATTGCCATCGGTCCCTGGTCCACTCTGACCCGGAGTGGTAGCACCTGATAGGGTCAAATATAACTAAACTATGTAATTACACTAAACTGTATGGTTTGAAATTAACGGTTTTACATTTAACTGAGAACTTATGTTAAACTGAATTGTTTGAAATAGAACTGTTTTTAAATTTTAACTGAAGGTAAACAAAAAACTACGCTTATACTAAGCTGAATTGTTTGAAACTTTTATCAAAATAACTTAATTCGGCGTTAAATGACCCGAAAAACGTTGATACGCTATAAAGCAGAACAACCAACCAAGCCTTCCAAGAGTTTAAGTTTAAATAGCACCACTAATGTTCTTCTAGAAGAATGGATTTGGCATCAAGTAGCCCCAGAAGGTTGATATGTCATTAAAAAATAACACCAGCAACAGCTGTGTTGTTTCAAATAACTCATAATATTCTTCTTGAGTGAAAAGTTCCATTAGATCCACAGATGGGACCCTAACAGGTACTACCACTCCTGGTCTGAGTCAACCTGGGAGTAATGACAATGACGCAATACTTCATATTCTCCAAATTAGATTAGAGCCTCACTATCAGATGTTCGTTGGAGGTGGGGGGCTGTTTGCGTTTCATTTGAGATAATAGCGGAGGAAAAGCAAGAATTTTGTCCCGCTCTAGCAACGGGTAAAAAATAGGATAGAGTGGGTCCTTAAACTTTGCTAAGGCAACCAGTCTAGGAGAATATTAACTCTGAATTCAAAACAGTTGTACTTTCTCCAAAGAATGATCTTATGTTGTGTCCAGTGTATTGAGATTCTGGTAGTTCTACATCAATATATTTGATTGACCACAAAAGATAGACAAACAATATCCTACTATTTATTGATATAGGTGTACTGGTAATATTTCTACTAAAGATACATTGAAAAATTGGCAGCCCTACATCAATCAATTAGGCTGTCTATAAAAGACAGACAAACCGATTTTCCCGAATAATTTATATAGGTTAGGACAAATAGAAAATCAATTCATATGTTCAGCAAATGATAAGATAAGCCAGGAAATTCGACAAATAAGATTTTATTACTTTGGATAAAAATTTGAGATATTTTCTTCCGTAGTGATTCACTGTAAAGAATGATTTGTTTGGATTTCTGTCTGATTGGGTGCGTTTTACTTTCAATATGTATCCTTGTTTGGTTGATCCAGCGTCGAGATCCAGACTGCTGGCTTTTTCTGACCCCTACGATTTTGGTATCGTCTGCTGCAACAGAAAATAGAGATGAAGCAATTAAGAACAACCAAAGAAAAATGTCACATACGTAAAGAGCATTTCCTCCACACACAGACATATGTATACATATTGTATTTTATCCTGAATAACGCCGGGTACTTCTGCTAGCATATATATATATATATATATATATATATATATATATTTACTAATCTAATATCTACCAGCATTCACGGTTACCAGAAAAAAAAAGAAAAAAAACCGCCAAGAACAAGAGATAAAAATATCTCGAATAACCGCCCGGGGGAAAAAGAAAAAAATATTATAGGACAAAAAGAAAGAAAAGGCCAACCCCGTCACACCAGTTGAAAAAAATCAAGAGATACGCAGTCAGTTGGTCAAAAGAAAATTAAATCCCACCGTAAACACCGCAATGCTACAATTACAAAAGTGCTCAACACGAGTGGAGCCAATTATAAAATTAACTTAAATCGCGAGTCGGAAATCTCCTAAAGTTTCAACTTAACGGATCATCAAGAAGTCTAATCCCGACTAATTAGACTTCCTGATGATCTGTTAAGGTAAAACTTTAGTAGGAGATTTCCGACTCGCGATTTAAGTTAATTATATATATATATATATATATATATATATATATATATATATATATATATATATATATATATATACCATGTGCATATGATAAGTTTCCAGACTTTTTTTCGTATGGGCATTTGAAATTGTCGTAGACTCTTGAACATTTAGTATGTTATTGCTATACATCTTATGAGATAACTGACCAATTTTTATGATTTCAGGTTCAAATGAACAGCTACAGCAGCAATTGGAATACACCCTACTAAAGCCTGATTGTTACAGCTGGTGAATTTCAAAAATGCAATCTGACACTTTAGTAGAATGGTATGCTATAAAATTCTATTTTAAAGTTGGAAAAATGCCACAGAAGCGTATGGAATGCTTCAGACTGCTTTTCAACCGCCTTGCATGAATCGAGCATCAGTTTTTGAGTGGCATAAGAGATTCAAGGAAGGCAGGGATTCTGTGAGGTATGATGAGAGGTGTGAGAGGAGTAAGGAAGTCAATACACCAGAGTTGATTGGCCAAAGGGTTAGATTAGGGTTACTATGTTGAGGTTTTAAGGGAGTTCAGGACGAAGAGATTCATAGGGAAAAGGTCAGCACTCTTCAAATCGGGTCAGTGGTATTTCTAGCAGGACAATGCACCAGCCCACAAGTCTATCCTTGTCACAGACTATTTGACCAAGATGGGCATCGAGACAGTTCATCTCCCTCCCTATAGTCGAGACCATGCTCGCTGTGACTTTTGTTTATTCCCTAAGCTCAGAGGCTGTCGTTATGAGACAATTGAGGAGATGAAAGAGACTGTGATAAAGGTTATTGACACGCTCACGCAAGAGGACTTCTATGGAGCCTTCCAGAAGTTGTTAGAATGGTACAATAAGTACATTGCAGCCGGAGGAGATTACTTCGAAGGGGACTAGAGTTTCATGTGTGTAATATCAATAAAAGTGCCCATACGAAAAAAAAGTCTGGAAACTTATCGTATGCACCTCGTATATATATATATATATATACACACTTAGCATCCGAAGACAATGGATGTGGATTATTCGCGTATAGAATGTATGAGGAATTTCGTATAAATCTATGCGAGAGCTAGATGTATGTCTAGTGTTTATATATTCTATACCCAGGTTTATATAATAAAACTCACATAGTGTATACAATGTAATCAGAAGAAAACTCAAATCTGGTTAGATTATCATTATAAATTTATTTGAGCGAAGAATATAATCTTTGTCTCTTCAGATGACATACACCCTCAAATTAAGCGTTTATGTCTTCTGAGGAGACTAAGCTTCTCTTCTTCGCCGAAATGAATTTATAGTGACAATTTAACCAGGTTTAAGTTTTCTATTAATTATATATATATATATATATATATATATATATATATATATATATATATATATATATATATATACTACATTCCCCTGTAAAAATTATAGAATTAGCACTCTTAGATGACGTTCTTATTTTAGCTGTAAATAATCTAATTACAGAAAAGACGAAAAACGTTTTTATTTTATGGATGAACGTTCTGACTTCATGAAATATACCTTAAAAAACTAGATTGAATTATCTAAATTAATGATATGGATTTTTAAGCCATGAAGAGGAAAACATAATATAGCCCAAAATTGTGAGTATCCTTTTTTTTTTGCCTGAGTAGTAAACACACACACACACACACACACACACACACATATATATATATATATATATATATATATATATATATATTAGCAGACGTACACGGCGTTTACCGGAATAATAAAAATATCCTTAAAAAATTGTGTTAAACAGATTTGTTGTACGAGTTCTTTGGAAGATTTTCGTCTGAAGCATAAATGTTGTTTCTTGTAGTGGGGTGTATTAAAGTAAGAATTTAAATCGCAGTTCTAAAAGTATTTTAAGTAAAATCATCCCGAATCAAATGAAAACATACATTTAAAATGTCAAAGTTGTGGGTTGCAAACAAATGTCACGAAATACTTCGGTTTAGAAACAAAGATTCCCAGATCATCACACTTGCTCGTTAACTACTTCGTAGATAAGTCACAAGAACAATGCATCATTTTATAACAATTCTCTATCCCTCATGATCTGATTACTGAGGCCAAGGATATTTTTCGGGATCAAAGCATCATTACAAATTTTCATATGTTCCATAACCTCTCATTTAGCCCTCCATGCTTTACCCATGTGTATGTTGATATCGTTTTCATTCGATGAGATATTGTTACCGCGGTATGAATTTAATGAAGATATGTCACCATATTGATTAACACAAGAACTCTTTTTTAGCAGAATTTACTTATAGACCAATGTCTCTTGTGACCTGCTCCAAACTATTTAGCAGACATTCAGCTTCTTAAACAAAACGAGCCGCAAAAAAATCGAAAAGATTCACAATAATAAAAACAAAAGAGCTTTATAGTAACTGATGCCAATAAATAGATAAATAAAAGTTTGAAATTCATTAAAATTTTATTCTAAGCGGAAGTTCAGCTGTCTATGCTAACTTGTATGAACACATGTATACCAGCGGAAGTGGTTAGCAGAATTCGAATTCCATTTTTAACTGTTTATATTCCCTTCCACTAAACTTCCTTGAAAAAAGTACGAGTTCGTTGATTCACTATCAGATATCTTTACGAAAGATAAGTGGTCACTTGCATGTCATGATGGACAGTCGAAAACTAGACAACAATGGCTTCTAAATAATACTGGTATTGCAAGAGTCACTCTAATATACTCATTAATTAAATCATCTGGGTTAATAACATATCTTGACAATTATTATTATTGTTATTACTTGAGAGTTTTTCACATCAGCGTTAGCTAATGGTATTTCACTGAAGTTTGAGTGATAAGTTACTGAAAGTCTCCGGGATCTTCTCAGTATTCTAGCCGATCTCGACAATGCTGTAGTTTGGAGTGTCTTTACTCGTCCTCTTATTTCCAAGTCATTCAGCATTTTTACCACTATTTTGTGACTGTACCAAGAGCATCAATTACAATTGGTGTCACAGTCACTTTCATGCTCCTCAGTTTGTTTTTTTTTATTTCTGTTGCTAGGTCGAGGTACTTATCCCTTTTTTCGTTTTCATTCAATTTTATCTGTGGTCAGCCGGGATTGCAATTCTGCAAATTCTCTCTTTCTTTTTTTTTTTTTTTTTTGTTGATTATTATAAGGTCTGGTCGTCTGGCCGATAGTAGGTGATCCGTTTGTATCTCAAAATCATTATTTTTATCATTTACACGTTGCAAGTTTATCCCACCAGTGTTAGATGATGGTCTTTCACTGGAGCCTGAGTAACATTAAGTTTCTTCAGATCTCCAGGAAAAATCTCTGTATTCTGGCTAATCTTAACAATACTATTGTTCCAAAGGTCTCGATTTGTCCTATTTACCACACTTTTTGCCCCTTTCCAAGCCTTTGTGAACCATTTAAAGTGCACAAATCACAATTGGTATCGCCATCACCCTCATCGACCACTGCCTTCTTTATTCTCTTGCAGGGTGCAAGTACTAGTCTCTCTTTACGCTTTCTTTGATTTTCACTCAGTGGTCACCTGGGACAGCAATATCCACTATACAGCAAAACCTCTCTTTTTGGTAATCATCACGAGGTCTGATCTTCTGGCCGGGATTTAGTAATCTGTTTGTATCCCAAAATCTCAGAGAAATTTGTGCGTCTCATTCTCCAGGAAAGATTCTGGCTTGTGCAAGTACTATTTGGTAGTATGGTCAAAGTTCAATTTCTTGCACGATTCCCAGTGGATCACCTTTTCCACTCTGTAGTGTTTAGTCTTGCACTCGCTTTGTGCTTTTGCTACTTTCGGTTATTATTATTATTCATTAGAGTTTTCACATCAGCGTAAGTTGTTGGTCTTTCACTGGATATTGAGTGACAGCAAGTCTCCTCAACTCCCCAGGACTCTTCTCAGTATTCTGGCCGTTTTCAATAATGCTGTTGTTTGGATGGTCTCCACTCGGCCGCCAACTTCTAAATCTTCCAAGCACTTAAATAATCCTTAAGTTACCGTGCCAAAAGGACCAGTCACAATTGGTATAATTGTCCCCTTCATGTTCCATAGTTTTTTCAATTCTCTAGCAAGGTCGAGGTACTTATCTCTCTTTTCACATTCTTTCAGATTTATGCTGTGATCAGCCGGGATAGCAAAATCAACAATTTTGCAGATTTTCTTTTTTTTTTTTTGTTGATTATCATAAGGTCTGGTCTTCTGGCCGAGATGAGGTGATCCGTTTGTATATCAAAGTCCCACAGGAGTTTGTGCGTGTCATTTTTTAGGACAGGTGCTGGGTTGTGCATATACTATTTGTTGGCATGGTCAAATTCAGATTTCTTGCACATTTCCCAGTGGATCACCTTGCACACCCAGTCGTATCTAGTCTTGTACTCCTTCTGTGCCAATTTGCTGCATTCGCTTATTATAGGATTATTATTTTACTCTTGCCTAAACTGGGAGCCTTCAACTGAAATCTGAGAAACAAACAGTCTCCTCGGGTCTCAACAGTTCTTCTAAACAACTGGTTGGGACAGGTGATTTAGTGGGAATTGAGCTAAAGCTTAAAGTTTGATACACTACCAATTGGTATATGCATAAACCAAAATCTGTCCAAGAAAATAAGATACACGAAATTCCCTGGAATTTCGAGACACAAACAGATCATCTAATCCCACTAAGATGACAAAACCTAGAAGTAATTGTCAAAAATTACTCTTCATCTCTGTAACGACAAAAGGAAAAAGAAAAAAGCGAAAAGGCAGACACATGCTTGGATTTTGACAGAGCGCTGAAAAGGCTTTGAAACCCAAAGGTGACGTTAATGACAATCATAGTTATTGTGCTTGAAAAAGAGACCGACAGAATTGGATATCAGAGAAAGAATTAAGACCATCCAGATCTCTGCACTGTTAAAATCGACTTGAATACTTAGGAGAGTCCTTGAGGCCAGAAGAAACTTGCTGTCACTTATAATTCATTGAAAAATCACCCGTAAAAAGCTTGAGTGAAAGCTCTTCATCTAAAATAGAGAAATATATAATATTTGTTATTTCATCTCAAATGTTTGAGTTCACAAATCAAACGTATGGTTTACAAGGTCATTTGGTACTATAGAGAAAAGTTATCTCATAGTTCGAAAAGAGTCAGTGTGGCGTGCATTTTTGTCTCGAAAGACAAAATGGACGTACTTTGGACCGGAAGTAAAAGTGACAGCGTGGAAAAGAAAATGGTCGTTCACAGACCAGCTTTTCTCACGCAATGCCACTTTTGAATGACCAGAGAACCAGTCAATCAGCACACGGGACCTGCCTAGATAAATTCACGAGTGTCCAAGGCTGGAGTTCGGATTTGAGATCTTCAAAGCGAGATCTTTGTGATTCGTACATAATTGAGAAATGGTGTTGGCGAATATGTTCTGAGGACCGAGATTAGCTTTGACTTTTTTCCTTTCTATCGTTTTTCCTCCAGACACAAATCGAACCGATAATCAGATCACTGAGAACTAATATATATATATATATATATATATATATATATATATGTGTGTGTGTGTGTGTGTGTTGTTACCCGCTTTCATAAAAATAATGTTTTGAGTTGGTTATGATAAAAAAAGTACTTTTTTTTTAAATGATGAAAGAAAATTCAACTCAAAATAAAGGAAAAATAATTAATGAAAAATGATCATCTAAAAATCAAATATATGAAATAATTTTTTGTTCCATTTTATTATTATTATTATTATTATTATTATTATTATTATTATTATTATTATTATTATTATTATTTGTTTTTGTTCTTTTGCTACATTTTTCACCACATTTAGCTGAGCGGTAGGATAAAGACAATAATTCTAAAGATAAATGAACACTAGAATCTCTTATTCTGATGACTCATATTTTATACAGGTTTGCCAGCTAAACTAACAAATAGTGAAAGAGAGTTCGATTCATGTTTGCCCAGTCGGCTGGTGCTGTAGAATACACTGACTGCACCTCTGCAGAGGGGTAAGACCCCCCTCTAACGAGTGTCCTGGATATGACACTAAACAATCTGATGGTAAGGTTCCAGCAGTGCTGGAGCTTTGGGGAATGCGGAGTAACCCTTCATTGCCATTGCTCCCAGGTCCACTCTGGCTCGGAGTGGTAGCAGCTGATAGGGCCCTGTCTATGGGTTAAATAGAACTAACAGCATACTTATGCTAAAAGTAATTGCTTGAGTAAACTGAATAGCTGGAAATAGAAATGTTTTTAACAATTAAACCGTACTTACATTTTAACTGCGTGCTTATGCTTAAATGAATTATTTGAAATAGAACTGTTTATTGACATTAAAACTGTATTTACACTTAACTGAATTGTTACCTATAACTACTTAAATAGTTTGAAATGGAAATGTTTTTGACAATTAAACTGTGTACTTATGCTAAACTGAATCGTTTTAAATAGAACAGATTATTTACACAAAAATGGATTTGGCGTTAAATAACCTTAAAAGGTTGATATGCCATAAAACCCAACAAACCAAACCAAACCAAACCATCGATTCACGTATGGTGTCACGTAACGTTGAACTTGGTGACCATTTCATTCATTTTTCATATATCATAGTTAAAAAAATGAGGCAATTTTGTAGTAGAAACACAAATTAATAAAAGCTGATGATTATATAGAATGCTTTAAGGAATTACATACGTTTGATTTCATAGCATCTTCGTGTATTTTCATTTCTTTGTATCTTTCCAAGGCCCCTTGTAACTGGACCACCATGTTGGATTCGATCTTCGGAAAGAGCTGAAATTTGAATAAAAAAAGACATATATTACAAAATTTATTTTTGTATATATATATATATATATATATATATATATATATATATATATATGGAAACAACATTTCAATAATTTACATGGGAACCCTCCGAAAGTTACATATGAACCAACCATGAGAATTATAAGTAAACAATTGGACTTCAAACTAGGTTCGTTTACCCAAGAAGAACTCGACTCGGTACTCAGAAAATTAAAGATAGAAAAGCTGCCGGACTTCATGAAATAGCTCCAGAAGCATGAAAGACCAGGGAATTCGACGACATACTGCTCCGACACTACAATGCCGTATATAATCAAAACCCAATAAACAGCTGGACGAAGTGATGCATCCTCTCCTTCCATAAAAATGCAACCTTAGATTAGCCAAGAACTGCCGCGGTAAAACCCTTACATCCATAGCGGCCACGATAGACAATGCTCTACTACGCAACCGCATAGAACCCAAAATTGAGAACATGCTTAGGAAGAACCAAAATGGCTTCCGGAGAAATAGTGACCCTGAAGACCTGCCAGAAGTAATGGACGATAGAGAAGGGTGGCGATTAAGGGCCAGAGATAGCCGTGCTGATGGCGTGACATGATATATATATATATATATATATATATATATATATATATATATATATATATATATATATATATATCACCGAGAAAAATAATTAAGAATAAGGAGTAAAGAAGTTGTATGAGGAAGAGATAAAGAGAACATGGACAAAGTTTGTGCTATGAACTATAGGATTGCCTAATTTTAAGTGATGAATTATTTTCTGAAGGGTTGAAAGTAATTTTTGGATTTTTAAAAGACAACCGAGGGAATTTTATCAAACATTTCGAACTCTTAAGATTCTTCATTATTCAGTCATAAAACTTATACTATCACAATCACAGAATATTTGTAAAATTTAGTATTGGAAATATTGCAATATTTTTTCTCATTAGAAAATTATAAGGGAACAAAGTAATTACAAAAAATAAAAGGTTATATTAAAACCGTCATTTTTTTATCTCTTTCTTTAAATATTTATTATTCTGTGAGTGATTATAAAGTGCATCTGATTATATGGATCCAGTTTTACAACTCTGAAGAGCGTGGAAAACTACTTTATTGACATTACTCGTAAGTCCACTCTGACCTGGTGTCAGGGCCCCAATTTAGGGTCAAATTGATACGTTTGACAATTATTATTAGTTAAAATACGAGTAACCATATAACAGTATGCTAAATAGCTGTATTAAATAGGAAAACTTGATACTATATAAATGTGAAAGCAAATAATATTTACTGACATCCTTTCTTTTTTTTCTTTTTTTTCTTTTTTTTCTTTTTTTTTTTTTTTGGCTTCTCCGTCCTCGCTGTTCATTATACACACGCTAACTATGTTAAAAATTTGTACAAAAGCAATTAACCCCGCATAATACTGATTTCAGTACGACGTATGTCGAACGCGGAGTCATTAGTAATATTTGATATTGGGACTATTTTGATATAAAAGATTTTTATTGCTTTGCGGGGGATTCTTCCAGGGCTATGTATTTTCACGGCCCATCCTGCTTAATTTCTAATCCACGTTGTTGTCTTTCATGACAGTTTCCGATCAAAATGCATGAGTCCAAGACGGACCCACAAAGGAAGAAAAAGACAGAAACAAAAAGCTGAAAAAGGGGTGCGTATAATGATAGTTTGTAGTACCGTCACTTTCGCTACGTAGGCGGCTGGCAAAGTTCCGTTAACGTCTCCCGCCCATCCGCCTGTGTCTCTCTGCTCCTCTCTATAGCTTTGCTGCTCTTCACTCTATAACTCCTCTATTCTCTTGAAGACTGACTTTGCTAGGAAAAATGCAGGAGTGAACATTACTATTTCCAGATTTTCGCACTCTCGTAAACTGTACATGAAAATATTGCCCGACTGTATGTCTCCAGGACCCAAAAAAGGAGTGATGATAGAATCTTTCAAGTTGAGATTCCACTTTTATCTGATCATCTTCACTTTTAATCGCAGGGCTAATTTAGTTGTTCCTATATAAAATACATATGGTTACACCCACGCTCAACATAACCACACAAATATGTACAAGCCCCTATATGGACACACATATGGATACCTATATACACAAATTTTGTAGATAACATTTGTTATCATCAGCTCATTTCTTTTACACAATTAAATGGTTTAAAGTATTTTTATCTAACATGAATGAATGTTTTTACTATTTATCATTTGTTTAAATACAGTTAAATGCTTTCAAGTATTGCTATGTAACAATAACAATTCAACATCAGACTTTCGTTTGCACAAATTCAAACCGATATATATATATATATATATATATATATATATATGATTTGTGAGAAAATAAATAGTTTGTAGTAATTTCATCCTTAAATGAGTTACAACTAATTTGTTTGCACGCTATAATTGATATTGTTTTCCACACAGTTCAATGGTTCCAATTATTGCTATCTAACACTAATAATTAAATTTGCTATTAATAATTTATTTGCACACAGTGATTTGGTTACAAGTATTGCTTTGAATCACAAAAATTTAAATGTCAAACGATTCTATTTAACCCATACTTAGGATCTCATCAGGTGCAGCCACTCCGGGTCAGAGTGGACCAGGAAATAATGGCAAAATAGAGTACTCTACATTTCCCTAAGCTCGAGGAGTCTCAGTATCAGATTTTTTTGTGCCATATCAAGGCATTCGTTAGGGAAGTCCTAACCCTCTGATGTGATGCAGTCGCTGTATTCTACAGCCGCAGGCGACTGGACAATACCTACCCTAGAGATAGTTCAATTAAACCTTGATCATTGATACAACGTAGGAAATAAAGATATTCCCAAACTACAAAATATTTGTGTGAGGTTGCATCCGCGCTCAAATCGATCATAATAAATACTGAGTTATGCAGACAGATTATTTACCGTAATAAATTTATTTGTTATTATAAATACTGTAAGTAGAATACGACTTGACGCCGGACTTAATGGACAAATAGGGCAGCTTTTAACTGATTAATAACAGCTATGATAATGATTGCTTGGATAGTTTAAAGGTTTGTCAACATTTGAAGGGTTATTTCATACCAAAGTACGATATATATATATATATATATATATATATATATATATATATATATATATATATATAACTCCACATCATTTTAAACAGGTAAACACTTCATAATATCAAAACAAATCTTGTTAACCCTAACTGGTACTTCGACTCTACTCCAGTGTAAAAATAAGAGTAATGGCTATTAAGGAATGAATACACACATATATACTAGCCGCTCATGTTCTAAAGTTTAAAATTAGAATAAATTTAATATTTTAATGTAGAAGAATATATAATTTTTCCTTTCATTTTTTTTTTTTTGGTTTTGTACTTTGAAGGTTTCTTGGGTAACCAGTAAAATTAAAGACCCATTTATTTATAGAATGTATTTTGCAAAAATTTACAAGAATGCTGCGAGCAATATTGAACAAATCCTGGAGACAGAACCCCACAAAGCAGCAGCTGTACGACCACCTACCACCCATCACAAAAACTATCAAAATTAGACGAGCCAGACACGCAGGAAACTGCTGGAGAAGTAGGGACGAGCTCATAAGTGATGTACTCCTGTGGGCCCCTTGACATAGACGAGCAAAGGCAGGATCTCCAGCTCAAACCTACGAACAGCAACTCAGTGCCGATACGGGATGTAGCCCTGAGGATCTACCGAGAGGAATGAACGATAGAAAGGTGTGGCAAGAGAGGGTCAGGTATATCCGTGCTGATAGCGCGTCATGATGATAATGATGATAATGTTGCAAAACTTTTCTATTAGAGAAAAATGATACTGGGGAAGTACTCAACAATGAGCTTTCTATTGAGAAGTTATAATGATTAGACACCCCATACAATTATTATTAACTTGCAAACATATTGTTTGTTTGTTTGTTGGTTGGTAAGTTTTACGGTGTGTTAACCCTTGTTTGATTATTTATAAACAACTCTGATATTAAATAAGATACAGGACAAAAATGTATCTTCACAATCATTTTGAACCTTTCATCATCATCATCATCATGTGGTGCTACTAGCACGTATATACCTGACTCTCTCTCGCCACTTTTCCCTATTGTTAATCGCTTCTGGCAGGTCTTCAAGTCTACATCCTGTATCCTCACATAGCTGCTGTATGTATGTTCGAGCTGGTCGTCCTGCTTTTGCTCGGCCATATGTGGGGGTCCATAGGCGTACATCCCTTATGAGCTCGTCTCTGCTTCTCCAGCAGTGACGTGCGTGTCTGGTTCGTCTAACCTGGATAGTTTTCGTGATGGGAGGCAGGTGGCCGTATAGTTGGTGCTTCGTTGGGTGTTGCCGCCAGGACTTGTTTAATATTGCTCGCAACATTCTTGTGTAATTGCCGTCCAGCTTCTTCTCCAGCCGTTTTGTTAGCGTCCAAGTGGTGCATCCATACAGCAGTATCGACACGACCGCTGCCTGGAAGAAACTGCGTTTCATTTTATCGGTCAGGTCTGATTTCCATATGATCGGTAGCTTATCGATAGCTGTCTATGCCTACGTTAGCCGCGTGTCGATGTCTTTTTCGGTTGATGAGACGCTGCTTCCTAGGTAGGTGAATTTGTCTAATAGTTTCAATCTCAAACAGATCTATTTTACACATTGATGAGACCCAAATAGGTACTATAATTCCGGATCGGACTGAATCAAGGAATAATTGCAACGAAGGGGTAACTCAACCCACTCAAAAGCCACAGAACTAGACCAGCCGAGTCAACTTGGACTGAAGAATACACCGACTGCATCTCTGCAGGGTGGTAAGCCTCCCACCCACAACTAGTGTGCTGAACACGACTCTAAACAATCTGATGGTGAGTCTCCTGTAATGCAAAAGCTTTGAGAAATGTGGAGTACCCCTTCGTTGCCATTCCTCTCAGGTCCACCCTGTCCCGGAGTGGTAATACCTGACAGAGTCCTATCTCTGGGTCCAATAAAACTGTTTGAAATTTAAACTTAACAAAAACAAATAACTCAAGCTAGATTGAATTGTTAGAAGTAGAACTGTTTGACTGCTTAAATGTATGTAAACAAATAACAGTCTAATTGAATTGTTAGTGTTACATAGAAATACTTGGAATCATTTAACTCTGTTCAAACGAATGAATAATGTTGAAGAGAATTATTAAATGTGAACCTAAATTGAATTATTGGTATTACATAGCAATATTTAAAACCATTTGATTGTGTTCAAATTAAGGAATAGTGTTGAAAAGAGTAACCACTTCACTGTCAGCAAACAAGTGATTAATATTGAACAGAATTATTAATGTTTGATTGCAATAATTGAAACTATTTAACAGTGTAGAAGCAATAGCGATACAAGTGTTCAAACAGGTTAGTTGTAACTCAATTAAAATTGAAGTAACTAACTAAAAAACTATTCACTAACAAATCATATATACATATCCGTTTCAATGTGTGCAAAGAAATGATTAATAACTGAAAATACTTGAAACCATTAAACTGTTTATTTGTCGCTGCATCCCACCAGACACGACTTGACACAAGGTCAAAAGCCCGGAGGCCGATTAAAGTGGGGATGAAGGGGAGGGGAAGGTCGGGAACGAGCCGAGACTCGAACCCTGTTGGTCTATGCTGCTCATCGGCTTACTTGATGCAATGTGAGCCTGACGAGGCAAGCAGTTTCACGAACCCAAATGTGGGTCCGGGCGCGTATGCCCTTGAAACCATTAAATAGAGGGAAAAAAATTAATTAATAAATAGATCAGTAAAATAAAATTATAAAAGTAAAAAAAAAAATGAGCTCAGGCTAGTTTAAAGACGTTATATACAAAATCTGTTTACGAATCATATGTATTCAATATATATATATATATATATATATATATATATATATATATGTTTATATGTGTGTGTGTGTGTGTGTGGTAGTGTGTGTGTAAATAATAATACCTTCAACATATCTTTTTCTGACCGATCGTTTAGAGTTTTCCGTTAGGTCAGTATGGGATTGTGTTTTGAGGTGTACAGTCTGTCTGGACTGCTTGACCGTCCCCCTGGATTTGATCCCACCTCGGTGGGGCTAGGTTTATCGCCTGGCGCCCAAGGAACCCATTTTTAGGGAAATGCCGACAGGGGCCAAAACATTTTTGTGCCTGCCAGGCGTGTTTTGGCTTCGGTCCTGCGTCTTGACTCACCTAAAACTATGCCTTGTGGTATCCTCGCCCGTTTGGTGGGGCGAGCGACAGATAATTGTATATGTATAAACAGGATTTGGCATTGAATAATCTTCAATAGTTGATATGCCATAATCAACATCATCATCATCATTATGATGTCGTGCTGCTAGCACGGATATCCCTGACCCTCTCTCGACACTTTTCCGTATCGTTCATCGCCTCTGGCAGGTCTTCTGGGCGATATCCCATATCCTCACAGAGCTGCTGTATGTATGTTCGAGCTGGTCGTCCTGCCCTTGCTCGGCCATATGTGGGGGTCCATAGGAGCACATCCCTTATGAGCTCGTCCCTGCTCCTCCAGCAGTGTCATGCGTGCCTGGTTCGTCTAACTTGAATAGTTTTCGTGATTGGAGGCAGGTGGCCGTATAGTTGGTGCTTTGTAGAGTGTTGCCGCCAGGACTTGTTTAATATTGCTCGCAACATTCTTGTGTAATTGCCATCAAGCTTCTTCTCCCGCCGTTTTGTTATCGTCCAAGTGGTGCATCCATACAGCAGTATCGAAAACGCAGTTTCTTCCAAGCGGCGGTCACGTCGATACTGCTGTCGATATGCGATACAACCTAACAAAACCAAACCAAACGGAACTTGACTTTCATCTCTGGGTGCAGTTTTTATCATACAAAAGAGACCCTTTTTTATGGATAGGGTCATCATATACCTCTGCAAAGGATGCAGCTGGCGTATCCTTGTTCCTTTCGACACGGTGACTTTTAATGATTATTAAAGCATGAAAGTGATTAGTGAAACAAGGAATAATGATTATAACTGTATATTTATGACCAAATGAATGTCCGTTGCGTCGTCGGTGACGGATGTTACGTAGATGAGGGCGTATTGTCGAATGGGGAGTAAAAATATCAAAGTACAACTTGTTCTAGAGTTAGAATTTACCGTTGTTTTATTTCCGTTCAGTCTCTGATACCGAGTAAGTAGGAAGAAATAGACAGCAGACACCACGAGGACAGCATGCTTCCTAGTTCTTCATCGAACAGGTCTTTCAAGTATCTTTGTTTTGTTTTTTTTATCCTCGTTTACATAGAGAGTTTGTTCCTCACACCCCAGTCACCAACAGAGAAAAACAAGCCCAATCACGAAATCTGAGATATATATTGTTGTATCGTGGTAAGGAAGAGACACACAGTGAAATAAAGAGTTAATTCTTTTGTTTTTCATCATACAACGTGTGAAAGCACGTGTGATACCCTGCCCTCATCAGCCGCAAACCAGGGGTGATAAAACAGTTTCAGTAGCTCAAGGCGGTACTGCCATTCCTGGCGCTAGCAAGCAGCTTTTGCCACCGGACAGGGTATTTAAAAGAATTATATATATATATATATATATATATATATGCCAGAACAACTAAAAGCAGAGATTACATTGGACGTTCGTTCATCTTCATTTTTAGTGTGCAGTTTGTGATTTTCTTTTAAAAACGCATTTACTTTTGGCCGATGATATCATAGCAACCGTTTATTGATGTTGCATAATCACACGGGAATGGTAGTTCTGCGTGCATTTCATTCATGCGGAAATCCCTTCTGTATCCGTCGTCTATTCGGTTCGTTTTCCTTCATTTTTATCTTTTTTATGCATTACTGCACAAAAGAACTCCAGACAAACACCATATATGACTCGGCAGAAAGATTTACTGAAGTGATACAGTCCAAATAATATCATAAGTCTCGCGCTGTGAGTGTTACGTCCGAAGTTAGTCTTACTACTGACCGAGATCTTGCAGAACCCCCGTGCTTAAGAAACAGAACGTCTTTTATACTTCTGCGATACAAGAAGTCACGTGGTACGAGCCACTATACAACATATATATATATATATAGACAGAGATTCTCACAACGCTGGTCACAGAGTACTAGATCGAGCGTATCATGTTACCACAAGCGCAGTGGAAGAGAGATTCAACATCTCCTCTGCAATAATGCGTTATACTAGTTCGTAAGGGTAAAAATGATAAGTACTTACTTTAGCGACATTTTCAAACATGGGCAGTAAGACGAACTTTATAAATCCTATTTGTGCAGAAGGTTTTGTGACTTTCTCTCGGTCCATAAATGGGGCCACCGGAAGTCCCTCCAGCTTTTCCCGGTCAGCTTGGTTGAAATATTCTTCCAGAAGGCAATCTACCCACGGCTCTGATACCTCCATCGGACGCACCTCATTCGAAATATCGCAGCATTTTATCAGTACCATCTTTAACTGAAATATAGACAAAAGAGACAATATTTACACATGTTTAAAGAACTTCAAATTACAAAGCGTTGTTTAATTCTTTATCAGTACAAAACAAAACGATAAAATTGTCTTGGATGATAATTCTGGTAACAAGGGAAAGAACAAAAGATATTTAGTAATAATTTTATTGAAATGTATATATATATATATATATATATATATATATATATTGAAACCTGAGATTGAACTCAGTTGCGTTATGACGTTAACTTTCCGACTAAAAACCAACATGGAAATATGACTTAAATCGTATCCCTGCTGTCCATCTACAAGGATCGCTTTGCGATTAAACCACCCACCATAGTTTACATGCCATTAAACAAATCATCAAAACTATTAGATGACACGCATGAAAAAAATTTCTTAGCTTTTGATACAAAGTTTTTGACCTACTCATTCCCACTCTCTTCTCTTGATGTCACACAAAAAACCATCTGGCCCAGTCGGTTAACCCTGCATCTTGGAAGAAGGGTAAGACTCTCCCAATCTGATAGTGGGGCTCTCGTAATGCTGGAGCTTTATTGTCATCAGCCCCTGGTCAACTCTGGCCTGATTGGTAGCACCAGATAGGGTCCTATTTATGGGTCAAATAGATGGAAACTGTGCACTTATGCTCAAGTGAATTGTTTTAAGTAGAACTGATTTTACATTTAACTGTGTGTAAACAAATGACTGATGCTTAATTGAATTCTTAGAGATATATAGCACTTAACTTTGTGGACTAAACTGAATAGTTTGAAATAGAACTGTTTTTGATCATTAAAATGTACTTATGCTAAACTGAATTGTTTGAAATAAAACTGTTTTTACATTTATGCTCTGCATAAACAAAAAGAGTATTGAATTGTTAGAAAGAGGACTTTTTATATCTTTAAAAATGGATTTATCCTTAGATAATCTTCAATTGTAGATATACCATAAAACCAAACCAAATCAAACAAAACCAAAAACTTTCCAAATGATTCTGTAATCGCTAGTTGTGAGTTATCGCCCGCATGTCACAATCAGGGACCATTTTACACAGGCTTCTTACTGGAGGCAAGTGGATGTATTATCACACCGTTATATATATATATATATATATATATATATATGATTACTGCTACATCTTAATAGATGATAGCCTTCATAATCACAAAAATTGCAAATAAAACATCCTGATTGATAACTAATTTATCTTGTAAAAAATATACAAGAGGCGTAAGATGATAAGGTAATAAGATGTACGTACGTCTTTGGATGAAAGTGAAATAAGCTTCTACGACACTTATGCAACAATCTGGCTCTACATAGCAGCATCAGAATAACAAGCACAGTAACTTAACTTGATGCCTAAGAAAAATGCAGGTTTATTTCGGAGAACATTTTCTTTGACATTTACTGTCAAAGGATACGTACTAATCAGCAGATGTTTGATGCTGGAGGATCCTTCTTCAATTTTGATTTTGGAGTTAACGTCTCTCAGAAGTGTGGCCTTCAATAGGGTTTTTCATAAGACTAGATCCGCTTCTACTCTTATATATATTATTATTTTACAATGAGTAGGTCCACGAAGAGATTTGTATCTTTTTAAGAATTTATCTGTTTATATTGTTTTTACATACGTGTATGTTTCCATCTTGTTACTTTCGTCAGAGAACATATATGGCATAAGGCCTTGTTAATAGGGTACTCAATGAGACTTGAACTCACTCGTGTTTGCAGTTTGAATAGTTTTCCTCTCTTTTCTCTGAGTGTTTTTACCTTACACTGCTTTGATATTTGGTCTTTAATACGTTTTTTTTATTGTTGTTGTGTGTGTGTATGTGTGTGTGTTGGAGTTGTTTCGGACTTCACTTTCAGTAATCTTTCAGTGTGTGTGAGTGTGTGTGTGTGTTGAGACTTTTTTGTGTACGCTAGTGTCTTTTGAAATTTACTGGAAATTATTTTTTACTAAAATGACCAAATTGCCCAGTCGGCTGGAGCTGTAGAATACACCGACTGCTTCTCTGCAGAGGGGTAAGATCCCCCCCAACGAGTGTCCTGGATATATGACACTAAACAATCTGATGGTGAGGTTCCAGCAATGCTGGAGCTTAGGGGAATGCGGAGTACCCCTTCATTGCCATCGCTCCCAGGTCCACTCTGGCCCGGAGAGGTAGCACCTGATAAGGGTCATATCTATGGGTTATATAGAACTACGTGCTTCTTTCACTATACTGATTTTTGCATTTAAACTGCGTATTTATGCTTAACTGAATTGTTTAAAATAGAACTGTTTTGACATTGAGACTGCGTATTAGTGCTGAACTGAATTGCTCGAAATAGAACTGTTTTTGACGTCTAAACTGTGTACTTATGCTGAACTGAATTATCTGAAATAAAACTGTTTGACATTTAAATCTGTGTATTGCCCAGTCAGCTGGGACTGTAGAATACACTGACTGCAAGATCCCCCCAAACGAGTGTCCTGTAGATGACACTAAACAATCTGATAGTGAGGTTCCAGCAATGCTGGAGCTTAGGGGAATGCGGAGTACCCCTTCATTGCCATCGCTCCCAGGTCCACTTTGGCCCGGAGTGGTAGCACCTGATAGGG
This sequence comes from Sepioteuthis lessoniana, assembly GCA_963585895.1. Taxonomy (NCBI): domain Eukaryota; kingdom Metazoa; phylum Mollusca; class Cephalopoda; order Myopsida; family Loliginidae; genus Sepioteuthis; species Sepioteuthis lessoniana. The sequence goes on along the minus strand of OY757915.1, from coordinate 75,926,975 downwards.
CCCTATCTATGGGTTAAATAGAACTAACAGCATACTTATGCTAAAATGAATTGAGTAAACTAAATTGCTTGAAATAGAAACGTTTTTGACAATTAAACCGTACTTACACCTTAACTGCATGATTATGCTTAACTGAATTATTTCAAATAGAACTGTTTTTGACATTAAAAATGTATTTACACTTAACTGAATTGTTACATACAACTGCTTGAATAGTTAGAAATGGAAATGTTTTTTGACCGTTAAACTGTGTACTTATGCTAAACTGAATTGTTTTAAATAGAACAGATTATTTACATAAAAATGGATTTGGCGTTAAATAACCTACAAAGGTTGATATGCCATAAAACCCAACAAACCAAACCAAACCAAACCTAAAATGACCCAAGTCAACTTTACTAGCTCTACAACGAAAAAGACTTTAAAAATTTCCTGTGAATCTAACTGTAGAAGCAAAAATGTAATTCATTAACTGAATAGCTCACGCTGTCGAAACAATGCATTGGAAAGTCACAATGGCCACTTTACTTTTGATTAATTATAATAGACACAGAATGAAATACAAATAGCAAACTAATACTTGTAGAACATCATTTCCGCTCAGACGGTGACGATTTTAGCAGAGATGCAAGGTTAACCCTCATAGAAAGAATCGAAAAAGAAAAAAGCAAACCTTACCGCCAAAAGAAAAAATAAAACAACGTATTTGGCGATGTTACAGCTTTAAAAGATGCGCATGATGATAAATGGATAAAACGTCTGCAAACACTGATCAAGAATGGATATAGCTTAAAACTGAATGACACTGCTATGAAATAGGATGGACAGACTTGGGGTGATACATAAATACCTAAATAAACAAATAAAAAACCCAAGCAGTAACGGCTAATTTGAAAATTTTGAATATTTCTAATATTTACCAAATTCTGGAGAAAGAAACGTTGGATTTATAACATTCCAAAGAGTATTAAGATTATTTGAAATGCAAACAGTCTCGTCCATGAGTCGAACTCGTGTCATCATGTCCATTTCCTTCAACAGTAAACCGTTTTCTTAGGAACCTCTCTCTCTCTCTCTCTGTCTCTCTCTCCCTATATATATAGTTTAGAAACCTTTTAACATACATTATCAATCAGCAGGTTACGTTGACAATCTTTGACATTATTATCATAAATTTGAAAAAAATTCTTTCTATGTTCAGATGATATATTTCGTCTAAATGTACATGAATTTTTTGGTATTTTTTGTGACATTTTATTTCCTGGGCGTTTAAATAATCTTCGACTAAGGCATATGGAATTTTATGATATAAGTCATATATTCACTCTGATAAATGTCATATCCTTGCCTGGAACTTAAAGATGATTTTTAAAATGTTTACACGATGCCTTAAAAGCGAAGATATATCGATTAACTTAATGTTAAATTATGTAGCTTTCCGTCGTACAGGCTTAAGTTCTCTCCATTGATTATCCGGTTCGCATGAAACGGAAAATCTTGTTTGAGAAATAGTGCATATAAAAAAAAGAATAGTGCCTGTTTGAGTGAAGTTTGTAAGCTGTCTCCTTCAAGATGGTTGGATGAATTTTAATAAAACAGCGTAAGAATACTTATCGTGGTGAATGGAGCAACCTTAGGGTGTTGCCGTTGAATAAAATGCCTTATTGATTGTTGAAATCGATTAAACAATTACACATGCATTAACAGATTGATTGAGATTAAAGAGATGCAGGGAAGTGATAGTAATAATATTCTTAACGAAAATTGCGGTTTACCTTTCGACCTTTTAAACCTAAAAATATCACTATAAAAATAAGGGGTCGACTGATATGACAGGGCTAAAATGCAAAACTTCCACCTGCGGAATTTCTCTTCTCTTCAATCAGTCAATATACACCGCTTACGTAGGTCCAGTAGACTACTCCAAACATTTCCAAATTAAACTCGTGTTGGGGGAACATAATTAACGAATTAACACATAATCAATAGAAAATAATTATTTACATTGATATAGAATGATAAAACTGTAATACAAAATAAGTATTATACAGGTTGTGTCAAAATAGGTGCAACGCATTAAAACGATAAAGATTTATTTACTAAGACAAGCACAATGGCGGTCATTTGGAATACATCCTGTAAAAAATGCATCCTATGAGCTAGAGACATGAAATCCATGTCTTTTTTAAATTTTATTACATCACATTCCAGGATAAGCATTCTTTTTTGTAGTTTCTTGTCTCAGTTATAAATTATCATCTTGATAAGTTGCATTTATTTTAAGACAGTTTTGAATGACTTTGTGTCCTAATAGTGACGTAAAACATTTTTTTCTTTCTTGTTCAAGACATAGTGATCGAGGATTGATAGTTGTTATCTTATACTATTTTCATATTTTCAAATCTGAAACAAAAAAGAACTCAACATTATTATTATTAGAGTTATTAGCAGTCACATGGATCCCATGTATATTAAGACACTCTATATCAATTCTATATTACGCGCTATTTTCAACAGCTGATGCAATGACTGTAAATACTTACCTGACCACCACAATACCCAGGCAGCCAGTCAGACAACTACCGTATGTTGTTTATCTTCTAAATTTCATGATAGCGGCAAAGATTGTGAATTCATATGATTTGGCCAAATGAGTAGAGTATTTGCCGATGGTCCAGGAGACCTGGGTTCAGTCCCAGGTCGAGTTATATCAAAGACTCAAAAAATGGTACTTGATTCCACCTTGCTTAAACTCAGCATTGTAAGGTAAGGGTAAAGTGGAGTAATCCAAGGAATGTAGTAGCGCCCTCCACTACACCTCAGTTTAGTAGCTATTGAAATGGGAACCTTCGGGTCACCCTCGACTAAGGTCGCCAACTTGACTTATATTCTACCAGTAGGTTATTGCATGTTTTGGGCTCGACCTTTTGAGCAGGCGAAGGTTTACTTTGGAATTCTGAGCAATAAATATTGAGGTTATCTTATATGCCCGGTCGACTAGTTCGTTTTAATTTACAGCATGTTTATTGAATGATTTTGGATAGTTATTTGCTAAAAACAACATTTTTGAAAGCATTAATTTATATATATTTTTGAATGATTTATCTTTTAAATTTATTGCTCCGTTGGTTTTGTTTTCTTGTTTTTGCTTTATTTTTTTTTTGTTCTGTTTTTATTTTTTTCTGTGAAAATTTTACCAAATTCTATAATTCTTTACAGCGAGAGAAATGAAGAATTCGTCTTAAAATTCAAAAGAGACAATTTAGTCTCACAATGTAACATTTTTTTAAAAAATTCAATAGCCTAAATTTAAACGAGAGCCTTCGGTTGACTCGTAATCAAGTTAATTAGGATTCTGCGAGGAATCGATATGCAGCCTTATAATTTACGGCATTGAGACAAGAGTTGGGTGAGCATTTTTGTACGCAATGAAATGACAAAGCATTACGTCAACTTTATGACACGCTAAGGAATGCCGGAATTTACGGTGGCCGAAATATAATAAAATAATGGGTATAATACTGGGACAGACACTAAAAAAATTCAATGGCACTGCAAACCTAGTTCTTTTAATAACAACAACCATTGGGGATTAGATTGCGACAGATATATGCCGTAATTTTGGGAATACGCAGGCCAAAGTGTTGGAATAAAAATAGCAATTATAGGGATAATACTAGAGTAGGCGGAAATTATACACGCTGAAAAACAGTGGTATAATCTTACTTACCCACATAAACAAATATAAAATTTTACTGAAGGAGCCACACATTTCTTTGAAGTCTTTTAAAAGGAAATATTCAAAGGGTGTTGAAAAGCTTTCGGACTGACGAGGAAAATTACTTTTGTTAAAAGTTCACAAAAGTTTGACAAAATAAAGAGCTATTGGCATAATAGTTAGAGTGTTCGCCAATGAACCAGGAGACCTTGGTTCAATCCCAGGTCGAGTCATACGAAAAACATGGTACTTGATGCTACCTTGCTTAACATTATAAGGTAAGGATCAAGGGTAAAGTGGAGTAATCCAGTATACCTTGGTGCAGTAGCTATTAAAAAGGGAGCTTTCGGGTCACCCTCGAGTACGGTCACCAACTTTACTTTTTACATCGAATCAAAACCGGCTCATTAGTCTAGTGGGTAGAGTGTTCGCCAATAGTCCGGGAGACCTAAGTTCAATCCAAGGTCGCCTCATACCAAAGACTTTAAAATGATACTTGATACCTCCTTACTTAACACTCAGCAATATAAGCTACGCATCGAGGGTAAAGTAGAGCAATCCAGAGAAAGGAGTAGCGCCCTCCCCTACACCTCAGTGTAGTAGCTATTAAAAAGGGAGCCTTCTGGTCGCCCTCGACTACGTTCGCCAACTTTACTCTTCATCGAATCATATCTTGGGAGCATTTACGAAAATATTGATCTTCTACAGATAATTTTTAATTCAAAACTTTCCTTCTCCTAGACCGGCTGCTAAGTAAGGCTAGAGAACCAACTGATCTTTCTTACTTTTCACTCGTGTTCAAACAAGTCTCCCGGCTTTTCTGGTGGTATTTCTGCAAAGTGAACGCAGCAACAACATGTCGATTCCACTTTCCGTGCCAATACGCTAAACCCATCTCTTGACAGCACGAAAAATCATTATATCAGAGTATAATATTACCAAATAAAGCCAGACAGAAAATGTGAAATGTATATGTGTGTGTGTGTGTGTGTGTGTGAGAGAGAGAGAGAGAGAGAGAGAGAGAGAGAAAGAGAGAGAGATCAAATTAGTATTAAGCGGTAAAAAGCACTTGTCTAGAGTTGATGGCCGTGTGGTCGAGTCTTAGCTATAATATGTTTTTAAGATGAACAATTATAAATATTGCAAAATGAATAAATAAAATGAAGATACGAAATTCCAGCAAAAAGCATCATGAAATAAAGAAAGCAAAAGAATAAGAGCCATAGTTGTTTCACAGAAAGAGAAAATGAAAAAAAAAAGGAAAAGGCGTTGTTTTTCCTGAGAAAACGAAAGCTCATAAAAAAAAAAAAGAAAGAAAGAAAGAAAAAAAAAAGAAACTTAGTTTTGCCACTAGAAAAGAAACGAAAACGGAAAAAGAAATGAAAAAAAAGAAAGATGTATTGCTTTTTCCACTGAAAAAGAAAAAGAAAAAAAAAAAAAAGAAGAGGTGTAGTATCTTCTAATAAAAAAAGGGAAAAAAAGATAGAAAAAAAAGTACTTGTCACATCTATCTGTTAAAATATTATTAAAATTCTGATAATTTTCTTACATACACATAATCCCCCAAAATACTCCCATAACAGTTTTTTTAATTTTTTTGTTAATTTTTTTAAAATCAAAGATACCAGGATTTTATCATTTTTAATTGGTATAACGTAGTGACCAGCTCTCTTAATTAGTGACCCTAATGCCCATTTGTGTGACCGACAACAAAATGCCAATCACAAGAACTTACGCTGTAGACGCGAGCGATAGTCAGATACGAAATTTTGGGAATTTTGAATAGTGTCAGACAAGTTGGTTGCCAGAAGAATTACCTAAGTTTTAGGGCTAAGCTAATGCCCATCAAATTCTAGGGGTAGACCATAAATTGTCAAAAACTGGTTTTTCCATCTTAGTGTTGAAAATACCACTTCATGTCTCCTTATCTTTTGTGACCGGTCCAGATAAAAGTAGTTATTGTGGCATTAGAATTAATGAGATTTTTTTCTGTTACCACATGTCTGATTTTTTTTCTTTCCTTATATGAATAACTTCATCTCTTCATTATCACTTCCTCTCGACCTTGTCTCTTTGTCTCCTCGAACTTGTCTTGTTCGAGACAACCGGAAAACTACAGTAGGGCATCATGCAATCAAAATGACTATTATTAGGTATAATTTATAGTCAAACTCTACAGCACTTGAACTAAACATAGTATGTGACAGTTCAAATTCAAATAAACCTCGCATATATATATATATATATATATATATATATATATATATATATATAAAGGCACACACACACACACACACACAAATACTCACACACTCACACACACACACACACACATATATATATATGTATATATATAAGTGTGTGTGTGTGAACTTGTGTCTTTCTGACAACGTGTGTATATATGTGTAAAATCTTTCAAAACTAAGAAAATAAATTAGGCATAACATCTGTGTTTTGTTTCTTCATAGCTATTTCAGTATGTCTTTGTTTATACTTCACCATGAAATCCTTCAAGCACTGTACTTCCTATGGGATGCCTTACACTCTTGATCTCCTGGTAGACAGAGCTGTGATCAGACAACCATTCTTAAGACGTTTGACAGTGAAGCAGTGGATTGAAAGCCAATCTGGCAGACCACTTTGATTTCGATTCTCATTGGGCGAACTGTTTTATGCCAGACTAAGCTAAGCTTTGGGGAAAAAAATGTAAAAATAAAAAATAAAGAAGAACATTTACTTACGGTGTCCACGTGTTCTTTGTTCTTGAAATCAAATACAGGAAGGACACTGCTAAATTTATCCATAATTTCAGTATGTCTAGCCATGTCCGTAGCTAGTATTAACATGGTCATACCCTGCAAAATAAAACAACGGTAACTGTTTAATAATACTAAAGGAGAAATAGATGTTAAACTTCAGAAACCGAACGACCGGTATTTGTGTCGCTGCATTGAAATATAATGACAACAAGTTCTTTTCAAGGTTATTTTTTGTTTGTCAAACTATGTCATATTTTATAAATCTGAATATTTGATTTAAAAAATAGGTGCCATATTTTTAAATCAATTTGGATCCCAGTTTACAAAATACTAAAATCTTGTCAGTGGGTCATGAAATATATAGACTGTATTCCACTGCATAGGAGTAAGGCCCTCTCAAAAAGGGGTATACTGGGTATGGTACTAAAATGTTCCTGATCGTGAACCTTCAGTTCTGGAAATCTAGTTTGTGTGGATTACCAAGTCACTGACATTACTCCTAGGTCCACTCTAATCCTGGAGTTGTGGTACCTGTTTTGATACCATGCGTCAAAAAGATCTGTCTATTTTTTTTTTCATATTCGATTGGATCGTGAGCAAATAAAAAAATTAAAAGAAAAAAACTCTATCGGTACAACAACACAAAAAATTTAAATATGAACCTATAATGATCGCGATTCCCTAACTTCTTTGGATCAAATTACCCTCGTTGAGTTGATGAACTGTTATAAATCACCCCATAGAGAATACTTAATGGCCTTAACAAGCTGGAGAAAATAAGAACGATATCTGAGCTTGATCAAATATTTAAAGTCATCACTTTCTGAACATTTTGTGAGCATTACTCGATAGAAAGACCTGCTCATAAGTATTTAAACCAGGGTTTTTTTTAATTACATATTGTAAAAAGGAAGATAACAGTGGCTCAAAAATGTTCTTGGAGCCTCACCTCACCCCACATATTTTTGTTTCCGGGCCATCTACTGTAAACACACTAACGTTATGTCAGTGATTTATTTTTATTTTGGTTGTTATTATTCAGTGTAATTCATTTCCCCGTTCTTGTTGGGATAGTGGGGGGGGATGGGAAGGTTGCTTTATCTGGGTTTTTTTCTTAGATTTTTTTTGTATTTGGAACATCCTATTGTCTCAGGCACATAACAGGAGCAACTTAGTACTTGATACCCTGGGCGACTGCATGTGTTACTGGCATCTTAGACCAACACAACTGAAAAGAAAGCCAAGTCTACAAGTTGGTGTAAAAAATAAATAAATCAATCAATAAAATACGATGAGATCGAATAGAATAAGCAGGAAGGAAGAGGTTGTAAATGGAAAAATCAAATACCTCGCTTGAATGAAAAAGAAAAGGATTTTTCTCAAAGCTATATACAGTTCATCAACAACAAAATATATTTCAAGAATATAAAAAAATATTCACTGTGAATCAACTAATGTCAAGGACACCTTCTATTCTAGAAGTTTGCTACGGGTGGTGTAATGGTTAGCAAGCTAAACTGACAAACCTTCATGAGGTAGTGCGAGTCTCATTCATACAGCCTAAGTAGATTACAACCTTCTATACGGCAAGATAATTGTTTGAAAGATTAGAAGTAAAAAAGGGTAGACTAAAATATTGCGAGTGTAATACATATCATTGTAAGCAAAATGTACCAAAACGTGAAGAGATAAGCCAACAGCCCAAAGAAAAGCAAAATGACTGAGGTTAATATATTTCCAATGGGTTAGGTGTAACCTGATACACGAGCATTTCAGTAGCGATCTTGCTGAGGTCAGTACTTAAGGTGTTACCCACCTAGAGAATGGAATGTTTTGTAAACCTCAGTATATATATATATATATATATATATGATTAGGACACTTTTTCTCTTTTGGTGGCTGAGATACGAACAGAAAAATATTCGCTGTGAACAGTGAACGAAGAATTAAAATACGAGAAAAGTATCATTCACCGAAGAATAAAGAAACTAATCACGTGGTGTCCGTTGTCGATTTCTTCTGGTCTCCACATCCTCAGAGATTAAACTGAGGTTCTAACGCTAAAACAAGCCGTGTTTTTGTGTTTTTACTCTTCAACCAACGATCAACCATTACCGAATTGCAGTCATCGGTGGACAGACAACAAGCACCCTCCATATTCAATTGACTTTGATCAGTGTGATTTTTTTCTTGGCTCTTAAACTGAAGATTAATAGGAAAACTATGATTTGAGGACTTGGAGAACATAAAATTAAATACGAGCGTGCAACATCAAACCATATAAAAAAAGACCACAGGTGCTTCGGACAATCAGAAATCTCCCTTGAAAGAGGAAATTAATCGTTTTGGGACAATCTAAAAAAATCTATCTTGATAAATACAACTTCAGTCCCGATAGTTTTTAAATGCAACTCGGATGGTTGCAGATGGCAACTTGTGACAGGTGCCGATAGATAGATAAATAAAAGTAAGTAAAGTTGGCGACCGTAGACAAGGGCGACCTGAGGGCTCCCTTTTCAATAGCTACTACGCCGAGGTGTAGAGGACGCTACTCTTTTCCCTGGATTGCTCAACTTTACCCTTGATACGTACCTTATAATACTGAGTGTTAAGCAAAGAGGTATCAAGTACCATTTTTGAAGTCTTTCGTATGACACAACCTAGGATTGAACCCCGGTCTCCCGGGCCATTGGTAAACACTCTAGCCACTAGGCCAATGAGCCGTGTTTTTTATTGATAAATAGATAGATGAAATGACTTAAAGATAAAGCTTAGCGTTACGGTTATTCCCGTAAGAAATGGAATCGTCGATGCGAGTTCCAATCCTGACGAGGCTATTGATGTTTCAGTTCGCTCTCATACTTTGGGGAAAATCATGAACCTATATGAACTTGTCTCATCTAGAGGTAAAGGCAAAATGTAGTGCAGACTGTGTTCTTTAGCCCTAGTAAGACAATGAGTCTTCATCATCATCATATCGTGCTGGTAGCACGGATATACCTGACCCTCTCTCGCCACTCCTCCCTATCGTTCATCACCCTAGGTAGGTCTTCAGGACAACATCCCGTATCCTCACATAGCTGCTGAATGTATGTTCGTGCTGGTCGTCCTGCTTTTGCACGGCCATGAGTGGGGGTCCATAAGAGTACATCTCTTATGAGTTCGTCCCTGCTTCTCCAGCAGTGTCCTGCATGTCTGGCTCGTCTAACTTGAATAGTTTTCGTGATAGGGGGCAGGTGGCCGTACAGTTGGTGTCTTGTGGGGTGTTAACTCAGAATATTGGTCAACTTAACTCGATGTAAAATGTCATTGTGTCATATTCTGCCTGTAGTGGAGAGGCTCGGTAAAGAGTAACAAAAAGATGAACAGGCTAAAGATAAATACGCCGATTAAAAGATAATGTGACTGATTTCCTTTCCTTTTCCTATTGCCAAACCTGACAAAAATCAGCCATTGATCTCGAACACGTAAGAAGGCATTCAGATCCAATTTGACAACCTGAATCCATCTTTAGCAGCGTAATATTGGATTATGAATTGTGTACTTGATAAGTGAATCACGATAATGGAAGATAAGATCATTTTCAGTCACGAAATTCAGGACAATCCGATAGAAACACTTAAGTAATCACAAGCTTAATGCGATCAAGTTCTACGCCAAACAGACGTTTTCTTAGTTGGCGCAATGAATTTTGTAAGGAACGTGAAACAAGTTCTGATCGACTGGTCACTTCACATGCCAAGAAAAATGCTACAAAAGGCAGAACTCAAATAAGATCTGATCGAATTTTATAATCAAGAATTATCAATTATAAATGATGAATTAATATTGATAATTTCATTTTAGTTAGGATTGTCAGCCACAAAAATTGTTTTTATTCGGTTTTATGGCATATCAACGATTGTAGGTTATTTAATCATATTTACCAACACCTCCGCTCGGGCAGGATATGAAACAAGGTCCATTTTTAAGCGGAGTTTAGCAGGTTCGAATTCAGAGTTTTCCTTCTCCTAGACTAGTTGCCTCACTAAGGCTGAAGAACCTAGTCTGTCCTACTATTTACCCATAGGTGGAGGTAGAATAATTGGATTCATACCTTTCCTAAGGGTATTAGAGCTATGTGAAATGCAATCAGTCAGGTCCAGAATTTGTGTCGCCGTGTCCATATCCTGCGACCATAACCATTACACCACGGGGTTATTTAATGCCAAATCCTGTTTATACATATATATTAAATATCTATGATTCGAAACACATTTTGCATATTACATTCTTAAACGGGCTAGAATGGACCAGGAAGAAATGGCAGTGGAGTACTCCAGGGCTGAAGCCACACCACCAGATTGTTTAGTGTCACATCAGGACATTCGTTGGAGGCTGGGGGTTCTTATACCTCTGCAGATATCCAGTCTCATTATTTAAAAGTCTAGTTATTTTTAAATACACTATCAATAAATGAAGCATTGACGAAAAAGAATATTCTGCTTGTACCAAAGCCAGCTTACTCGAAGATACGAGTTTTTGTCACTATTTCCTGGATCTAAAAGTCAAAACCCAGTTCCGTGGCCAAGTAAAAGCAGTATTAATTGGAGACTTTTGAGACTGATTCAGAGAGTGATCTACCTAGAGTACTATTTTGAAAGATTGCTTGGTTTTACGGCATGCCAACCTGTTGAATAGTGGCCCGTACCACGTGACTTCCGGTATCACGGGGGTTTAAAAGACACTGTGTTTCCTAAGCACGAAAGGTCTGCAAGATCTTGGTCACTAGTAAGACCAACTTCGGGTGTAACGCCCACAGTGCGACTTATATTATTTGTTGGACTGTACCACTTCAGTTAATAAATAATTAACTCTTTATTTCACTGTGTATCTCTTCCTTACCACGATACAACACAACTCTTGTTCTGTTATTTCATTGTTATCGATTTAGTACTAATAATATTCCTTTGTAAAAAATTATATCTTCAAGTAAGTATTTTTAATACAAATAAATTATACAGTTTTGTGGTTTCAAGTATTCCCATATAATACTAGTCATTTTCAATTGCACCAATCTGACCGAAAAAATGGGACTCAAATAGGAACTACCTCTCCAAATCAGAGTCGAGCTAGGAGTAATAACAACAATGTATTACTTCACACGCTCAATGAGAAGAACCAGCGCTGTGGTATCTAATGCACTGGACTGTAACATCGGGGCAAGCGAATTCGACCCCCAGTCCTGCAATAGCGTTTACAGTCGGACTAAAACTTTTGTGAAAGGTATGAACCCCGCTAACCCCCGGGTATGGATTAAATAGTACCCTTTCTGTTCTTCGACAATGGTGGCTTTGGAATTTTTTTTAAAAATCTACATTTGTGAAAATTAAATTGTTAGAAATCGAAATATTTTATCATTTAACTGTGTGTAAACAAATGACTGATGTTTAATTGAATTGTCAGTGATATATTGCAATACTTGGAACCAGTTTACCGTGTGCAAATAAAACTATTTGTGTGGAATAGTTGAAACCGTTTATCTGTATGCAAAACAGAATTATTGGTATCACATTGCAACACTAGGAACCATTGAACTATTTGCAAATGAATGAATAATGTTGAATAGAATAATAAGTGTTAAATAGCAGTAATTGAAACCACTTCATTGTAAACAAAGGCTCCCTTTAAATAACCACTATATCGAAGTGTAAGGTAGGTCACTACTCCTTTCCTTTCATTGCTGAATTCGCCCTTGATCCGTATTTTATAGTGTTGAGTGTTGAACAAAAACCATCAAGTACTTTTCTGAGTCTTTTCGTATGACTTGACATGGGATTGAACCCCGATTTCTCGGGCCATTGGCCAACACACGACCCAATAGGCCCTCAGTCAGTGTATTATAACTTTTACTGGCAGGACAACTATTCTCATGGAAATAAAGTTGATTTGTCATTAATCTGATATTAAAAATGTTTACTCAGTTAATTTCATTAAAGACTTTGTACTGTATTATACACTACAGAGTACAAGTACTGGGAGTAATTGTCTTCTTTGATGGCTTCGAAGTAGAAAGAAAAAACAGAAACACCAAGTCTTATCAATAAATATAGAACATTTATTACTTTTAGAGGCCAGTGTGAAACGTGGGTTCATCGGTTTTCAGGTGAGGTATTTGCATGAAAGAAATTATTTTTCAGTCACTAATTCTAACTCTGGGTAGTCCCGTATCCATTAAGATGGCTTCTTGCAAGCGACATGAGTCTCGTTCACTTTCGATCCAGATTTGCGTAAATCTTATGCCCCCAGCATGAGAGACCCGTATTCACTCCCGTTCGGTTTTCGATAGAAGACATCTTGTTCGCCTGAAAATCCCTCTACTGCTATTCTTCAATGACACTAGTTCTTCCACACTCTGACGACATCAGGTAATTTCCAGTTTATCACACTACACACCAGCTGTAAGTGAGGATACCCATGTTTGAAGAAAAACTGCCACCAGTACATAAGATAATTTTGTTAGTTGGTTGGTTGGTTTTACTACTTATCAACTCTTGATGGGTTATCGTTTACCGAAGACGGTTTAAAAACTATGGCCTGCAATCATGTACGTGGCAAAAAATTATCTTTACAAAGACTTTTGAATAGGTCAATGCTTCATCATATCAAGCGGATCTATTTTATTCAAGGATGGAACCCTAACATATTCTACTACTCCGGTTCAGAATAAACCAGGGATTAAAGCAACGAAATGGAGACATTAAATTTCTCAACGTTCCATAATTAGAGCCACAACAGCTGGTACATTATAGTGTCATATCCAGGATACCATAATTTTAATCGAATTCAATGTCATACTAAAATAAAGGCTTCAGAAGTGGGTCTATTTGAATTGAAAATAAATTGATGACATACTGTTGTATATTGACCTCCGACCCAGCCAAGCCGTCAAAATAGGAAATGCACCTGTGTAAATAACAGGTGCATCCGGTCGAGGAATATCAGGATATGACCTTGAATGTCGAGGGGTTGAATTGAGTGCGAAATTGTGACGCTCGCCGGAAGAAGAGTGGGCGTCAAATTATTATATAACCCCGGCGACAGGAAGTTCAAATCAGTTGGAGATCAAGTCAGTTGGAGAAAAGATGCTGGAATGAGGACCATGTCCCAGAGAGGCTGGGCCCCCAGGCCCCCGGTTGAGCAGCCCAAGAGAACAGGAAAGAAACGCTGTTATGGCCATAAGAGTGGGGGTCAATATGTTGCAGTTCTGTTCAGCCTCTAACTCACCTCTCACACAGTAAAACCTTTAGTAACCCTTTCGAACCCTTTCAAATAAAGTGATGGGTATATTTTTCTAAAGAACTGTGTCACTCGTTTTTATTGTGTCGTCGTTATGATTCTGCATGCATATGTATATGTATTATGTGGCTATAAAACAATACAAAATAAATCAGAAATCAGAAATATACGAACCGCTCGTATACGCTTGAATTTCTCTTGGTCACAGTTAGAAAATATATTGCATTCTGGGTTGGAGAGAATCTGGAATGCCACTGCGCAATGATGATTCTCTAAAGGAGATATGTCGTTATATCGTATAGCTAGCACTGTGCGGGCGTTTATTTGGTATCTGAAATACAAAGAATAAGTTAAATCATTCCCGAGCGATTCAGATGATTATCAAAAAGAATCTTTACTGTCTTTCAGTATTTTGAGTCTTGTTGAAAGAGCTTAGACTATTTCGTTATTTGCATTTATATCATATACTAAAATTGCATCAATTTGGAAAACTTCTTTTAAAAAATGTACATTTTTCTTTGATGAAAATATATTTAGGACTTCCGTCTGAAAGAAAATGTCTACGCGCGTAAATATACAATCTATATATATGCAATTATGTATCTTAGAGAGGATTTTTTATAAAGCGTTTATTTTGTATCGACCCTCTGAATGATCATTTGAGTCGTTAACTATAATTCCTAAAATGATTATTTTGTATCGTCCCTCTGAATGATCATTTGAGTCGTTAACTATAATTCCTAAAATGATTATTTTGTATCGTTCCCCTGAATGATCATTTGAGTCGTTAACTATCATTCCTAAAATGATTATTTTGTATCGTTCCCCTGAATGATCATTTGAGTCGTTAACTATCATTCCTAAAATGATTATTTTGTATCGTTCCCCTGAATGATCATTTGAGTCGTTAACTATCATTCCTAAAATGATTATTTTGTATCGTTCCCCTGAATGATCATTTGAGTCGTTAACTATCATTCCTAAAATGATTATTTTGTATCGTCCCTCTGAATGATCATTTGAGTCGTTAACTATAATTCCTAAAATGATTATTTTGTATCGTCCCTCTGAATGATCATTTGAGTCGTTAACTATAATTCCTAAAATGATTATTTTGTATCGTTCCCCTGAATGATCATTTGAGTCGTTAACTATCATTCCTAAAATGATTATTTTGTATCGTTCCCCTGAATGATCATTTGAGTCGTTAACTATCATTCCTAAAATGATTATTTTGTATCATTCCCTTGAATGATCATTTGAGTCGTTAACTATCATTCCTAAAATGAATATTTTGTATCGTTCCTCTGATGATCATTTATGTCGTTAGATATCATTCCTAAAATGGATATTTTGTTTCGTCCCTTTGATGATCATTTGCGTCGTTAAATATCATTCTTGAAATGATTATTTTGCATCGAACTTCTAATGATCATTCGAGTCGTTAAATATCATTCCTAAAATGAATATTTTGTTACGTCTTTCTGATGATCATTTCAGTCGTTAAATATCATTCCTAAAATAAATATTTTGTTTTGTCCCTCTGGTGAACATTTGAGTCGTTAAATATCATTCCTAATATGAATCTTTTGTATCATACCACGGATGATTATTTCTATCATTCTTAGAATAGTTGGCTTATATTCTTCCTAGAAAGGTTATTTTGCTTCATTCCTTGAGGTGAATCTTAGATTAATTGCATCTATTTTTTGAAAGGTCGTGTCAATATGTTCAAAAACTAAACTGTTTCTGCCAACGCAGTGTAATTGACAGTTTAGGGTCAGTTGAATGATTGGCTTTCATTGAAAGAGTTAAATTCTGATGATGAAATCTAGGAGTTAAAAGTGAGTTTGTAACTTTAATTAGTCAACTGAAAAAACGCAGAAGTAGTAGTTGTTCAATTTTCATCTTTGGTCCGACTGATTCCCAACACGTACGATGGATGAAATGAATGTCAAGAAAAGCCGTTGATGATAATAAAGTATGTGTGTGTTTGTTATTCATCCTCAAGAAACTGCATGGGGTCACGACGAATGATGAAACAGTAAGAAGCAACCACCAACTCAGGAGACAAGATGGTGGGAAAAGCAAACATATGCCGACAGAAGATGATAGCTATACAACACTTGAATAATTTTATTTTATAGTATAGTATTAATTTAGAGGGTTATTGCAATGCGAAATAATAATTATTTGAGTTTAATTGATTTAAAAGTGAAAACTTCATTGTCATAGACCTTTTTATAAATGAACACGATGTTGGATGTTCAATTTTTTTTTTCAAAAAAAGGAACATCCAACACCATTTTTATTTATAAAAAAAGGTCTCTGACGATGAAGTTTTTATTTTGAGATTAATTTGACTCAATTTTTATTTCACATTGCAATAATCCTCTAGATTAATACAATACTATAAAATAAAATAATTTGTGCAATGCTTCAAGCAAATTTCAACTATTTTATATCATTCCTAGTATGGTTATGAAATATAATACTTGGTGTTCTATGATTGGTTATCGATTCGCCTCAGTTTGGTCAAAGAAAACTCAAAGCTGTATAAGGAAAATTATCTTTCTTTTTTTTATGCATACTATCTTTCAACAGAGAGCTTTGCGTGAAAACCAGAAGAGCGAAGACGATAGGCCTCTCTTCAGCGCCGCCGGAAAGCAAGTGTCAATTTTTCATTCGCCTATAACGTTATTTCGTTATTTAGTGCGTCACATGCGTATGTTATCTTGAGGTTACTTAGTGCATCATGTCTGTATCTCATCACATACAATCATTTTTGAAAACGTGCATTGAATTTGAACGCCAGTTACCTCGTTTTATCAGTACCCAAGGTCAGCCGTTTCCCCGTTCTTGTCGAGCCAATTCCCGTCGTCCAAGTTTCGTACAAGGCTCTCCGCTTCCAGCGCTTCTTTCAGTGCGCACGTTAAATAATAAATAGGATAATTATTTCTAATAATTCCTCGGTTATTTATTTGGAGCGATTCCTACGATGGGTTTTTTACATTTTTCATCAGTTTAGACGGAATTAATCTTGCCAAATTTGCTTGCAAGTCCCTTAAAAAGTAAATCAGTCAATCAACGTGTAAAACTCGTGATACGTAGATCAATTCCCTCGCAACAGTAGAATTCCATCTTTTTTAAAACCACTTTATATATATATATATATATATATATATAATGCAATTAGGAAAAAAACTCAAACCTGGTAAAATTTTAATTTTAAATTTATTTCGTCGGAGAATATCATTATACTCTCCGTCTCCTCTGATGACTATATATGTTTAACTTGAGGTTGAAAAACCGCAAACGTGGATTACAGGAAAGGAAAAAGATATATAACAATAGCCATACATCAAGCACTCAGAAAGATTTATATGATATTCCTCATATATTCTACACGTGAATAATCCATACCCATTGTCTTCGGACACTGACAGGATATATATATATATATATATATATATGAGGTGGGGAGTCCGTGTGGTGTTGTGGCTACCTTGCTTGACTGTAGCAACTGAGTTTGAACTCCTGTGTCGTTATTACTTTCACTTTTGGACTAATACCTTTAAGAAAGGGATAGTTGGCTGGTTGGTTGTTTTGTTTTACTGCGTATCAACCTTTTTGGAGTCATTTGACGCCTAATTAAAATTAAACCAGTCAGTTTAGCGGAAGTACGCAGTTTTAAATGTCAAAAAATTCTACTTCAAGCAATGTAGTTTAAGATAAGTACGCAGTTTAGTTCTCTTTGACACACAGATAGGACACTATCAGGTGCTACCACTCCGGGGCAAAGAGAATCTGGGAGCGATGGCAATGAAGAGGTACTCCTCATTTCCAAAAGCTCCAGTATTACTGAAGCCTCACCATCAGATTGTTTAGTGTCATATCCTGGACACTCGTTGGGGAAGTCTTATCCCTCTGCAGAGATGCAGTCAGTGCATTCTACAGTTCCAGCCGACTGGGCTAGAAGGGAATGGACTTCTGTATCACCCAGCTATGGGTTAAATAGCAGCACTACTTTTCATCTAGAAGTATGGCTCTGCATTAAATAACCCATGAAGTTTGATATGACGTTATTCTCTGAAACCAAAATAAACTATATATATATATATAT
Organism: Sepioteuthis lessoniana; assembly: GCA_963585895.1. Lineage (NCBI taxonomy): Eukaryota > Metazoa > Mollusca > Cephalopoda > Myopsida > Loliginidae > Sepioteuthis > Sepioteuthis lessoniana. The sequence continues at coordinate 75,909,097 of OY757915.1, read as the reverse complement.
ATATATATATATATATATATATATATATTGGCCGCATTTCTTCGTTAATACATATTTCGTTGAACATAATAGACATTTTTGTCTACATATTTTTTGTTGATCCTTTTATACTGCCATATTGATTTTATAATATTCGCGGGAATTGGTTGATGTATCTTCCATAATTATTTATTTCCCTACTACTTTCAGCCCAACTTGTTTTGGAGGAGGAGATCAGTTTGGCACGGGATATCAGGTCATTAATAATTGCCTTTTTTTTATATCTGAAGGGCATTCACTTTTAAAGTTGAGGGTACAGGAGTTATTATTAGAGGTTTTTTGTAAGTAGAGGTAGTGAAGTTATTATTGTTATTAGTATCAATGGGAACATCTAAAAAGGAAATTTTATTGTTTTTGTTTAGTTCATGAGTAAAGTTATGAACTGAATATTTTTGGAAGGTGTCTTGTAGTATGTTGATTTCGTTAATATTATTAGCAAGAATAAGGATATCATCAACATATCTTCGGTATATTAGAGGGTTTTTTTATGCTATTAAAAATTCTATTTTCAAGGTCAGACATGTAGAAATTACTGAAGATCAGGCCCAGTATAGACCCCATAGATACGCCATCTGTCTGAACGTAAATATTACCAACATGGTCATGAAATGGAACTTCAGTAGTGCATGTTAGGAGTAGTTTCCGAAGTATATATGGGTTGATTTTAAGAAGAGGGAGAGATGGGTTATCATAAATAATATGTGTGATAATAACTATTATATTAGCAGGTACATTAGTGAATAGATTTTCTGCATCCAGTGAGGCTAATATACCATTATTGGGTTAATTTTATGAAGAACTTGAATTAATTCATGTGTAGATTTTATGTTATATATATATATATATATATACACACATTTAGTTCGGTTTGGTTAGACATATATATATATATATATATATAATCAAGAGAGATAACTTACGTATTATTGTATCCAGGGTGATCGAGATCATGGCAAACTGCGGCAGTAAGGAGGATTCCCAAATCCTCTACTGGCATGAACTTGTTTAATTCGCAAAGATGAATCATTCCGTACATCATCTGCGCCACACAAAAGCAATGGCGAAAATTATGGAATGGATTGTTCCTGTAATTCTCTTGTACACATAGCTGCAAAAGAAAAGAAATAAAATTGATTAACGAAAAAATTACCTGAAGTGTCTTTTCTTATAATTATTTATGCAATTTTTAATACATTTATAAGTAGTAGTCACCAGATGGATATTTTTAATTGAAAGTGTTGCACACTCAATCAATAGATAAATTGTTACGTGTCTAGGCCTAATTAATACGTTTTTTTTAGATCTTCGGGGTCCATGTTCTATTACAAAGAGTTAAAATTAACATGAAAAAGTCACAATAATCATTAATATCTTTATACGTCTATTTTTGTTCTTTTTCTTCTTTTTTCCCTAGTTTTGTATTCATTTTAACAGTCGCTAGCAAAAATGCATAGAGAGAAATGATCTGTCTTGCAATGGGGATGGTTGGTTGATTGGTCAGTTGGTTTGGTTTTATGATATATCAACCTTTGTAGGTTATTTAACGCCATATCTATTTTTATGCAAAAAGTCACACTAAACTGAATTGCTTGAAATAGTACTGAGTACACACTTTATATGTCAAAAACATTTCTATTTCAAGTTATTCTGTTTATTCAAACAGTTCTAATTAAGCTAATTCAATTCAGTATAAGTACAGATTTTGTTTACACATACTTAAAAACAGTTCAATATTAAACAATTCAGTTTAGTGTAAATACAGTTTCAATGTCAAAAAGAGTTCAATTTCAAACAATCCAGATTTGCGTAAGCACGCAGTTTAAATCTTAGTACAGTTTAATTGTCAAAAACATTCCTATTTCAAGCTATTCAGTTTAGTCAAAGAGTTCTAATTCAAACAATTAAGTTTAGCTTGAATATGCAGTTAGTTCTATTTAACCCAAACATAGGGCCCTATCAGGAGTTACCATTCCAGGCCTGGGAGTTACCATTCCAGTGGACCTGGGAGCAATGGCAATGAAGGAGTGCTCCACATTCCCCAAAGCTCCAGTATTACTAGAACCTTACCATCATATTTTTGGTGTTATATCCAGGACACTCATTGTGGGGGTCTTACCCCGCTGCAAAGGTGCAGTTGATGTATTCGACATCCCCAGCCGACTGGGAAACAATGGGGATGGGCCTCGTGGCGTAGTAGCTAACGTATTGGACTGCGATATCGTAGGAAGCCAGTTCGAACTCCAGTCACGCTATTACGTTCACTTTCAGTCTAATGCCCATGAGAAAGCTCAAAACGCCTAAATAACCCCGCAATGGTCGATTAAATAGTACCGCTAATGTCCTTCTTCAAGGATTGCTTGAGCATTTAATAACCCACGAAGGTTAATATACCATTAAACAAAGAAACTAGACAAAAAATAGGCTGTCAGAGGCACCTCACGTAGTGTAATGGTTAGCAAGCTTGATTAGAAAACCATTGTTAGTGATTTTGATCCTATTTAGGCACCCGATAATTCTCTCCTTGTGCTTAAACTAAGCTTAATAAATAACAATGTGCTGTCAGTAGAGTTTATGACTTAATGCTCTCAGCAAAGCTCTGGAATACTGCCTTGTACCTGAAAACTTGCTCTATTCAACAGTATTACTGTATCTGTTTTAACTTTAATTGAAACTGATACTGTTACCGATATTTCTAATTAACATTATCCCAAATCTTATTTACAAAGCATTAGGGATTCAACTTGTACAGGTGTATTTGCAAGAAGAGCTTGTTCGTCTGTGTAGTTTGCGTCTGTCAGTGTTTCTGCTTGTTGTCATCTGTTTCTGGTCTTTTCACTTATGTGAAGCCATTTATTGATGTTCGTAGTACGTAATCTAGGCAGATTAAAACCTTATGTTATGCTTATGTATCGCCTGGAGCAAGAAACAGAAAGCATTTGCCTCTACGTGAACGCAAATAAAACAGAGCTGATTTTCAGTTGTCTAAATTTCTGAGACGAAGCTTGATGATTTTTATCATTAAGGGTTTTCGAACTATTGTCTTCATCTTTATTGTAATTTCCACAACGTTTCGATGGATATATCCTCCGGCCTTCTTCAGGTGTTTGTCGAACTCGGGAACCTTCACAGAACTTCGAACTACGTCCTTTATTGAATACACGGGGGTCGCCTGTTCTGATTCTGTTAGCCATAACAAGTATTGTTAAGTATTGTTAAGTATTCCTGCATGATTACTCGCCTACAGTCAGGATTGAACCTGCAGATAATTGTCTCCTTAGAAGCTTAGAGAACCAACGCCTATAACCGTTACACCATGTGTCCTGCTGGACAATTCAGAGTGAATTTTTGGGACTTATAAACTTAATGTTCTTACTTGACAAGAATTCCTACAATTATGTATGATTTTTTGTCTGTGCTCATATCCAGATTTTTTTTAAGTCCGAAAACCCTTAATGATAAAAGCTCATTTTAACTCCGAATTCAAACCTGTTAAACTCCGCTTAAAAATTGACCTTGTGTTATATCCTGTCCAAGCGGAGGGGTTGGTAAATATTGATAGCTTTTCTGCACAACTATGTACCCATAGCTGGGGAAGATAGGAATTCATGCCTTTTTCAAGGCTTTAGCGCGAAGAGAAACGTAGTCGTACTCATCCAGGATTTTAATTCAGAGCGTAGTTCTCTCTCTCTCTCTCTCTCTCTCTCTCTCTCTCTCTCTCTCTCTCTCTCTCTCTCTCTCTTTATTTCTCTCTATGAGAGAAAAAAAGGAAAATGAAGCTATACTTGCTGGGTGTATAGACAACTTTCCACACTGGCCCATGTCAGAATCTCTGTCACCAGCACATTGGAGCTCTATTCATACCCACTCAGTTTCTAGTTTTAGATGTTTGTTTACTCTACATCTACCCCGCACACGGTTTTTGTTCTTCCTCCGATGACATCGGGATCATTTCCAGGTCATTACACATCATCAATCTATAGTGATACACGTGCTCGGCCATATCGAGCGACCATGCTGAAACGAGGAATTGAACTACTAAGCTTTTAAGAAAGACACAAAAATTAGCTACTGTTGAAGGTAAATAGTGATTAACATGTTGGACTTCGTCATCATAGGGAGTGAGTTCGAATTCAACACGTGCTATTAAGTTCATTTTCAGACTAATATCCTTGGGAAAGGTATGAGCTCCCTTACCTCCTAGCTAAAAGCTAAATAGTACTACAACTCTATTTCTGCAAGGGTAGTTTTAGCATTAAATGACCCAAGAAGGTTGATATACCATTAAAAGAAAAACCAAACGAATCTACTTTTTAGTAAGCTACTATACCAGGTCTTAACGCACATCCCTAGGCATAGTTTGTCATCGTGAAAATCGATTCTTAACAGTAATATCTGTGCTTTCGGCTCAATAAAAATGATCGTTACTTATGTGAAGAAAAATATGCTAGTGGTAACTTGACAGGGACAGACTACATGGTAGTATTAGAATTTTTAGCATGTTCACTAATATAGCCAAAGCCAAGAAATTAGGGCATGGAGAATGGTCAGTCTTCCAATCAGTTAAACGAAGCATGTGACGATTTCATTTTACCTGGACTCGAAAAACTGATCCCGATGATATTTCTAGATAGGCAGATAACGGGTATGCATATTTAGATCGATAGATAGATAGATAGATAGACTGATTGACAGAGACAGATACGAACAGAGACATGAACTAAGATACATACACAAGCATGTTGAACAAGAATTGAGTAAAATGCAAATAGATCGATAGATAGATAGATAGATAGATATGAACAGACTGATAAAGATAGAGACAGAGAGACAGAGATAGAGAGATAGATAGAAATCAACTAAAATAGGTACACGTGCATGTTGAGCAAGAATTGAGCAAAATGCAAATAGATAGATAGATTGATAACTGTGTTTATACATACCAGCCATCGCTTTAGTGTGATCGGGTTGATATTAAACTCATCTACGAGGCCTATTTCGTGATACATGTGTTCTAGCAAACTGAGCATCTGCCGAAATATAAAATAAATCACATGATTTATCATATGTATTCGAATACATAGAAAAGAATTAAAAAAAACAAACACGTCTTTTAAGAAATTACAATTGTACAAAGCACAATGGAATACAAAAATTAGAATTGGCAGGGAAAAAACATTTGAAAAATGACATCCATTTTTACTCTCTCTCTCTCTCTCTCTCTATCTCTGGTTGGTTGGTTAGTTGTGTTTTATGGCATACCAAATTCGTTTGGTTATTTAATGCCAAATCTTGTTAACACATATAATTTTTAAATGACTTGTCAGAAGGTAATATCTTTTAAACGGACCAGACATCATTCGTTTGCTCACAGTTAAAAGGTTTCAAGTATTGCTACTGAACAGAAATAGTTTTATATGCATACAATTAGTTGGTTTCAAGCATTGCAATTTAATACTAACAGTTTAATTTAAAATTAATCATTTGTTTGTATACAATTAAATGATTTTAAGTCAAGTAAATGATCAAATATTTGATCAGTAGATGTGACACTAAAAGGTACAACCACTCCAGGTTAGAGAGGATCTTAAAAAAGTGACAATGACGGGGTCGTCCACTTTCCTCAAAACTCTAGAAATAACGCCTCACTATAAGATGGCTTAGGACATTCGATGGGGCTTCTACCCCTCTACGGAGATGCAATCGGAGTATTTTACAGCCCCATCCGACTGGGCTGTGTGTGTCTACAGGTTTTATTTTACACACACACGAACACACACACGCACACACAAACACACACACACACACACACATATATATATATATATATATATATATATGTGTGTGTGTGTGTGTGTGTTTGTGAGTGTATTAATGGGTTTAGCCATTTATAATTTCATTTTTAATGAAATATGATTTATTCATAAATTAATTTCAATCAATAGCATAAACACCATTATTTTTAATCACGTATTGCTATTCATCCAGTATCTCGTGCATTCCTCTCAAGTAAAATTAAAATCATCATCATCATCATCTTCATCATCATCATGTCACGCCGCTAGCACGGATATCCCTGACCCTCTCTCGCCACTTCTCCCTATCGTTCATCGCCTCTAGCAGGTCTTCAGGGCTACATCCTGTATCCTCACATAGCTGCTGTATGTATGTTTTGCTGGTCGTCCTGCTTTTGCCCGGTGTATATGTGGGGGTCCATAGGAATACATCACTTATGAGCTCGTCTCTGCTTCTCCAGCAGTATCCTGCATGTCTGGTTCGTCTAACTTGGATAGTTTTTGTGATGGGAGGCAGGTGGCCGTGTAGTTGGTGCCTTGTGGAGTGTTGCCACCAGGACTTGTTCAATATTGCTTGCAACATTCTTGTGTAATTGCCGTCTAGCTTATTCTCCAGCTGTTTAGTTAGCGTCCAAGTAGTGCATCCATATAGCAGTATCGATACGACCGCTGCCTGGAAGAAACTGCGTTTCATTTTATCGGTCAGGTCTGATTTTCATATCATCGAAAGCCTATCGATAGCTGTCCATGCCTTCGTAAGCCGTGTGTCGATGTATGGTTCAGCTAAATAAATTTTAAACGAATGTTTTCTCCTGAACTTCTTCAAAAAACTATTGTCATTCAGAGAATTTTGAGGAGAAAGAAAAAATGCAATATCAAGTAAATTTGATGGATTGGGTTGAATAGATAAGACTAAATCCAATACTTTCCTTCGGGATTCTTGTGGAAAGTGAAGTTGCGTTTTCAAAAGAGAAGCACAACGTTTCTCCTATTGACGAGTGGCGTGTGTTTTTTCAGTAAAGTTTCACGCACACGTTGAAGGTGTGGAGAGTATAAGGTTTCAAAATTCAAATTGAATAGTAACGTTGTGATCCCTCAATACGCACAGCATAAATTTTAACCCATGAAGCTTTGCCTTTGGGGTAGGCTGTTGAGATTCGTCAAGGTCAATCCACAATCTTTTGATTTTAACATTGTCATAAAATACCCATATTTTGTGATTTGTTATAATATTCATGAGAAACAGGTAATTTCTCTACTTTCAAAGAAGACTAGTGGCAATGTGTATAGGATTTTCCTAATTCTTCTCACTGAGAGTATAAGGAAACCAAACGCCTTGCTTTCTCACTTTTCATATCGTTTTTACTGACCCTGTGTGTCTTTAGTATATATATATATATATGTTCTTTTAAAACCAAACATGTTCATATACACGAACGTGTGCGTGTGGGAGCGAATCTGTATGGGACAGAGCATGTTTGGATAAAAAGAAAAAAAAACTGGGAGAAACTTTAATTTTTTAAAAATAAAATCCCAGAAACTTGAAAGCCCAATTGGATACGACATAAACAATCAGTAAAAATGAGAAGTGAAAATTTTATTCTGTCAATTTATTCTTCAATTGATAATTTACATCATGTTTCCCTTCATTATGTGCGTAAAACGTGATGTGATTCAAAATTTCTGCAAATGCTTTTTGAAGTTAACATTCAAAAATACTCTGAATTGCATTAGGTTTTCAATACAATGGGTTAACTAAAGATCAAGGTTTTGCATAAACTCTGGTCTTTCCATATCTGCATAACCAATTCAATAAATTGAAAGTTGGTGATCGTAATGGATATATATATATATATATATATATATATATATTTATTTATTCATATATATACAAGAATTAATCAATAAACTAAGTCAATATTGCCGAAGAAGTAGACATTAGGAAGCACAGTTGATAGTTACGCCTTTCTGAAGGAAAATAATAGTGATGAGTCCCTTTATATCCAAGAAGTATGTCAGCATTAAATTCTTAACTGACCGCTGCACCCGAAACTTTTATCTTACAATGGAGTCAGTATGTTTACACTCCATGGACCGTCTTTTCTACTCAGGCTCGTCGTTGGAAACGCTTGTTTAACTCTTTTGTAAACATTTTTTATCAAAAAATACTTCTGACCCGGTCGGCTGCAGAATACACCGACTGCATTTCTGCAGAGAGATAAGACTCCCTCAACAAGTGTGCTGGATATGACATAAAACAATCGGCGGGTGAGTCTTCAGTAATGCCGAAGTTTTGAGGAATGCGGAGTACCTCTTCATTGCGCTCACTCCCCGGTCCACTCTGGTCCGGAATGGTAGCAGCTGATAGGGTCCTATCAATGTGTCAAATAGAAATAAACTGTCAACCACATACTCTATGAGTTAAACAAGCGTTTCCAACTACGAGCAGGTTTACAGAGAAAAGAACAAAAACACAACTTGTGGTTAAAACGTCAAGGGAGGATGGGGAGCGTGTAACACTTTGTGGATAATTAATTCTAGTTTGAGTTTCGGCTGGCAAAAGATTATCTTAACTAACTGGGTCCGGCTGGTAATGTCGCTGATCGTTGTTTCTTTGTTCCGGCCTAATCAAGTTTCCTCGAAACCAAACTAAGTCTGACTGCTTGGACCCAAAATGCACCTGTATATATACAGAATGTTTCATTATTATTTCCGGCTAATGGAACACCCACAAATAAACCCATAACTTTTTGGGCAGCCATTTCTCTCTTAAAAAAACTGGACATAAAAATATTTCCTAGACTGGCCGTCTCCGATACATGGACATTAAATTCGGACCCTTTTAAGTTTTTGACCAGTACCCGACAACTACTTAACACTTACCCACGTCCTTGGCCATATGTAGAAACATTTTCTTATCTAGATTTCCTTAATCGAGTTAATGGGTTTTCCTAACATTTGAAATTTGATACCCAGGCCGAATCTAACACATCTTGTCACATATATATGTGTGTGTATATGTGTATGTAGGTGTGTGTGTGTGTGTGTGTGTGCACACATGTGCGTGGGCGTATATATATATACACACACGCACACATGCATGGGTGCACACACACACACACACACACGTGTGTATACATGTATGTGCATATATCCAACTTATAGTGTCACAAAATAACCATAAGAGAAGGTTACTAAACGAATTAAGTAGAAATAGTGGGGGATCAGATGTGGCGTCTTGTAATTGTAGAAGTAAAGGAGAATGCCCCACGGGCGGAAGAGGCAACTCGAAGAACGTCGTATACCAAGCGTGAATTTACCCCATTGAATATAATAATGATGGGAAGAGGGTCTACATAGGTATCCCCGCAGCAAATTGGAAACGAGGACTATATAATCAGATTCTTTCTCCAATCCACGACTTAGAAACCAAGCCGCCCAATCAAAATTAGGATATAAACAGTTGCTTAACACTTAGCATTATAAGGTAAGAATCAAGGCTAAAGTGGATCAATCCAGGGAATGAAGTAGTGCCTTCTCCTATGCTTTGGTGTAATAGCTATTGGAAAGGGTCACTTCGAGTCACCCTCGACTAAGCTCACTAACTTTACTTATTTTTATTCCATAATGAAATTATTTCGCTTTTTAAAGCTCATCTGATGGATTTCAGATCATTTGAAATCCATCTGAACAGCTTTAATAAGTGAAATATATTTATTATGGAATACAATTTCTTAATTGCTTGCTTTTTAAACACACTCACACACACACGCGCGCGCGCATATATATATATATATATATATATATATATATATATATCAGATCATTTCATAGATCTTCGACTGGAATACCTCATCTACTAAAAGCGATGGTAAGATATGAATAGGGAACCCACAGAATGCTATCCACAGACTGTAAATCATATGGAAATCTGATTACTCTTATCATATAAAACGAAATTTCTTCCAACTGTGGCTGTGTCAGTTTTACTGTATTGTTACACAACCCGTATTCTGAAGAAATGCTAAGAATACAAGCTCGTTAAGAAGTACATTTTGAACAAATCCTGGAAGTTGCACTCAACAAAATAACTGCTGTACGACCAACCGTTTCCCATACATATAGGTTGAATAGTAAGTCGTAGTTGGCCGACCGTAGTCGAGGGTAACCCGAGAGCTCCCTTTTCAGCAGTCACTACACCGAAGTGTAAGGGAGGGCGCTATTCCATATCCTAGATTGCTCCATTTTACCCTTGATCCATTTCATTTATTACTGAGTGTTAAGCAAGGCGGCATCAAGTACCACTTTTTGAGTCTTTGGTATGACTCGATCAGGGTGTAACAATTAGACTAATAGCCCGGTTAAATAGAACAACTGCTGTATTTCTGCAAGTGAAGCTTTAGCATTAAATGACTCACGAAGGTTTATTATATACCATTAAAAGAAAAACCAAACCAATCAACTGAGATGTGTTTTCAAGTTAGTCGGTGTGTGCATGTTTATTGGTGGGTTGATTGCTTTTATTTAATGGCATATCAACCACTGTGAGTTATTTAATGTTAAATCATTAAATGCATAATCGCTAAAAGGCTGGACTGCAGCCTCGAAGTAAATGAGTAAGAATTCCAGTCGGTCAATTATGTTCACTTTCGGACTAATACTCTTGGAGAAAAATATGAACCTCCTTATCCTTCGGCTATGGGTTAAACAATACGATGCTGTCCTTCTACTGTGGTAGCTTTGGCATTGAATAACCTACGAAGGTTGTCGTGCAAGTTGCATCACATAGATTTAAAAAGGGAACGCCAACAACGGAAATAGAATATTGAAGTTCTTCACAAACTATTGACTTTTAGGGGACAATCACAGAGACGAGCCTGAAATGATACTCTGTTAAATTCAAACGCCGCGTAATTGCTTGACGAGGACTGAAATGCCCGAAATACTCCTGACGTAGGGGTATGAAATAATAAAAGAAAACCCTAAATATCAAATTTAAAACCATTTTTAGACATGTTCATTTTAATATATATAAGTTAGCTGACTATAGTCGATGGGGACCCAAAAGCTCCCTTTTCAATAACTACGACATCGAGGTGTTGGGGAGGGCGCTGCTCCTTTCCCTGGGTTGCTCCACTTATCCTTGACAATTACTTTATAATGCTAAGTGTTAAGGAAGGAGGTATCAAGTGCTATTTTTTGAGTCTTTGGTATGACTTGACCTGATATTGAACCCCAGTCTCCTGGGCCAATGACAAACACTCTAACCAATACGCCCAAAGCCGGTTTAATATATACGCATGCAATGAAATTCTGTAACCATATGTCACAGTCCCAAAATAACTATATGTATATATAATTTAATTTTTGGTTGCTGAGTTTTGATGCTAAAGAGTTTATCAAAAATAATTCCTCAACATATATTTTTCTGATTGAAACACATTCCTTCCAAAATCTGGAAATCCATTTGTTTTAAAGAACACTAGCTTTTTATCAAAACAGTTAATAAGTCGTGTACTTATTTATGGACGATACTGTAAATCTTTTGTTTTCAGCTTTCTGGAGGGCACGTATTATTCACCGCTTACTCAAGAAGAATCGTCGTTAAAAAGAAAAGGAAAAAAAAAAAAAAAGAAATGTCATGCAAATAACATTTATATAAAGAAATAGCTGAGAAAGATTCAAGAGAAGAAAGATCAATTTGGAACTGCCCTCGGCTCTCATGGCAGAAAGATATAATCATTTTTTTTGCAGAAACAGGAGCTTCAGAAACCTGAACCAGCGCCAATTCTGATTCGTAGAGTCGCGTTCAGAGTACCTAAATCTGGAGGCGACATTTTTATTCGCAGTTACTGTAAATGATCGTCCCAGGCGTCTGAGTAATGTTTATGGAGAAGCATTAAGAGCACACAGACACATATATGACCACACGTAAGACCGCAAATATAAGAAGCCATCATTATGAAACGAGCAAGAATATACACACATATGAATATAAATAAGTGACGCAAATATATAACCACACACTTAGTTGTAAAGAAATATATACAATAAATGCCATACAATAGCATTAAGGATGGAAACTAGAGAACTAGTTGTATTTAATATCTAAAAACGTTGCACAACTGTTAGTAGTTAATACCAATGGCAAAGTCATAAACACATGAGTTAAATATAAAAAAAGATGACTAAACAATCATCATCATAATCATCATCAAGTCGTTCTGACGTCATGCATTTTCCTAATCTCTCTCTTTCCCCCTCTTTCTCTTTCCGTCTCTATCTCTCTCTCTCTTTCTCTTTCTCTTTCTCTTTCCATCTGACCCTATCATCTTTCGCTCCGAGTGGGTACTCAAAACTACACCCAGTTTCAGTACAGAGCTGATGTAAATAAGTATCTGTTGGTCGGCCAACACTGTATAGGGGTCCAAGAACGTCACTGATGAGTTCATCCTTGTTTCTTCAGCGAAGAACCACATGTCTTGTCCGTCTTACTTGGATATTTTTAAGATTGGAGGTAAGTGGCCATACAGCTGCTATTTTGTGACATGTTGCTTCAAGGAATCGTTCAAAACTGTACGAAGCATTCTTGTGTAGTTCCCATCTAGTTTTTTGCACATGCGTTTTGTTAGTGTCTATATGGTGCATCCACACAATAGCATTAACACTACTACATTTTATTTGATCAGATTGATCAGACGTCCATATGATCGATGACCTATTGATAACAATCCATGCCTTCATTTGGCGTACGCTGGCATCACTTTCAGTTGATGAGATATTGCTTCCAAAGTATGTGAACGTTTACTAATTATAAAGGCTTGCCACTACGTGTAGAAATGTTTCTTTCTTGTTTAAAACACATGTACTCTCTTTCACTAGCGTTTACTTGGAAACCAACAGTTTACAGTCATATCCAGAACACTCGTTAGGGGAGTCTTACCCCTCAACAGAGATGAACTCGGTAAATTCTGCAGTCCAAGCCGACTGAGACATCATTTGGGGTGTATTTACTCATTGGAGATAACACACACAAACATACCATACATATATATATATATATATATATATATATATATATATATATATATATATATATATATATATACACTGTAAGAAGAAGAAAACGGAAAGAAAATACATATAAATGTATGAGAAAATGTGATTAATAATATTGGTTGATATTTGTAAATTCATGATTCCTGTCCTGAAGATGACCTAAAATACCGTTCACCAGAAATTTTCGTTATTTCATATTTTAGATAACTTCATTCATATCGCCAAAACGCGTCAGTGGACTTGAACCAATGTTATTAATAAATTTTACCATCCATTTATATGTATTTTCCTCTCCGTTTTCTTCTTTTTACAACGTATCTGTTAGATTAAGCCTAATATCTTACTCATATATATATATATATATATATATATACAAATTATCGTAGAAGATATCGCAACATGAATTGTAACACTTTTGAACGTTAACATATCTCAATACCTCATGATAGTAAAAATGTAATAAAGAAAACCGTGTATGACGAGTTTCATGCCGAGAATCGAAAAACACATTGATACTTTTAGTCGTTATATTATTTATTTAACGACAATATGTTATATATATATATATATATATATATATATATATATATATATATATATAAATTATCCAATCAGTGTCCAAGGACAGTAGGTGTGGATTATTCTTTACATAGAATATATGAGGGTGATCATATAAATCGATGAGAGTGCTCAATGTATGGCTTTTGTTAGTTCCCTATTTATTCTCTTGTGTATAACAAAATTCACATTCAGAGTGTATATAGTACAATTTAATGGAGACTCAAACTCGGTTAAGCCGTCATAATAAATTTATTTCGGCGGAGAATATTGTTGGTATATTCTCTGTCTCGTCAGATGACTCTTTTACATGCTCTGTATTGTCACAGAGATGCGAAGAGCATGTAAAAGAGTCATCTGATGAGACGGAGAATATACCAACAATATTCTCCGCCGAAATAAATTTATTATGACGGCTTAACCGAGTTTGAGTCTCCATTTAATTGTACTATATATATATATATATATATATATATATATATGTGTGTGTGTGTGTGTGTGTGTGTGCGCGCATGTTCGTTTCTTTCTCTGGCATACCATTTGGCCCAGTCGACTGTAGCTGTAGAATATTCCGACTGTATCTCTGCGGAGGAGTAAGACTCCCCCAACGAGTGTCCTGTATATGACACTAAACAATCTGATGGTGAGGATCCAGCAATGCTGAAGCTTTGGTGAATGCAGAACACTCCTTTATTGCCATCACTCCCAACTCCATTCTGACTCGGATTATTAGCACCTGATAGGGTCTTCTATGGGTCAAATAGAACTAAACTGTGGGCTTATGCTTAGCTGAATTGTTTGAAATAGAACAGTTTTTACATTTAACTGTGAGTGAATAAATGACTGATGTTTAACTGAATTGTTGGCAATACTTCGAACCATTTAATTTTGTTGACTAAACTGAATTGCTTGAAATAGAATTGTTCTTGACATTTAAACTCTGTTGATATGTTAAACTGAAATGTTTGAAATGAAGCTGTTAATATGTATGAAAATTGATTTGGCATTAAATAACCTACTATGGTTTATCTGCCATAAAACCAAACCAAACCAAATAAATCAAAACTGCAATAGCATTATATACAGTTATATATATATTTTAACCTCTCTTCTGTTCCCCCTGTCTCTCTCTCTCTCACACAAACACACACACACACACACATACGCACACACACACTCTCTCTCTCTCTATATATATATATATATATATATATATATGTGTGTGTGTGTGTGTGTATGCGTGTGTTTAGGATGAATATATAAAACAATGGCCATAAGAAAATTTCTAGTGAGCTTCGGCGGATCGATCGAAGTACGACTGTCCGGAAATAGTGGAATATGTTGATATCAGTATACAGGAAGACGAAGACCAAAATGTGACGTTTCGGTAATATGAGTGAGACGACAGAAGGGCGACAGAAAAGATATAATTGGAGTGGACGTGAATGTGGACAAAACTGATGACAGGAAGAACATTTGGCTGACTCGCTATCTCTGTGTCGTTTGGCGAAATGAGAAATCATATTGTGCACAAATATAATTATGACAGTCGAATGATCAGGTGCCCAGCTGGATTCTAGTCTGTTATGAGTTAAGTAATGCAAATATCTGGACATATGAAGCAAGACAGGGTCATAAGAACTAAGTTGAATGTCAAATAATCTCTCTCTCTATATATATATATATAGAGAGAGTGAGAGAGAGTGAGAGAGAAAATGGTAATCCTTATTCAACCTAATTTCTTCCTACATTCGGTTCACCCTGTCCGAGTATAAATATATTTAAATATAGTATTGCCCAAAGTACACTTGCCCAGTCGGCTGGGGTTGTAGAACACACCGATTGCATCTCTGCAGTGGGGCAATACCCCCAACGATTGTCCTAGATATGACACTAAACAATCTGATAGTGAGGTTCCAGTAATGCTGGGGCGTTGGGGAATGCTGTTCATCCATTTATTGCCATCGCTCCCTGGTCCAATCTAGCCTGGAGTGGTAGCACCTGATAGGGTCCTATCTATGGGTCAAATAGAACTAAACTGCGTATTTATGCTAAACTGAATTACTTGAAATAGAACTGTTTTGATATCTAAACTGCATACATTAGCTAAACTAAACTACTTGAAATAGAACTGTTTAGACATGTAAACTGCGTCTTATGCTAAACTGAATTGTTTGAAACTGAAATTGAACTTAGGCTAAATTGAATTGTTTAAATGGAACTCTTTTGACATTTAACTGTATGTGGACATAAACTATACTTATACTAAACTAAAATGATTGAATTAGGACTCATTGACTAATCTGAATAGCTTTAAGTAGAAATGTTTTTGACAATTAAACTATGTATTCATGCTAAACTGAATTGTTTGAAATGGAACTGTTTATTTGCATAAAAATAGATTTGGCATTTAAAATATAGTTACGGTATAGATTTCGTTTTTCATTTATTAAATTTAGCATCCAGAGCTCTGAAGATCTATACATGAAAATTTCCCTGGGAATTTATAAGGACAATACATATATATATATAATTATATGGGTGTGTGTGTGCGCGCGCATGGGTGGTTGGGTGTGCGCATGCGTGTGTATGTATGAGTTCGCCCTTACTTATCCAGCAGAGCCCTGTGTGTCGTATTTGTCTTATATGGGTTGAAGGAAGAACGAACTCTTAAGCGACGTTCTCTTATCAACTCCTACACATGGACATGTCAGCGTTGGATGACCATCAAAGACATATATACATCAGCTCGGGAAAGACATTGGGTGCAGTCTCGATGGCCGACAAGGAGCGATAGACGATAAGGACGGATAGTGAGAGAGAGTCAAGAAACACTGTGCCAACAGTACAACTTGATAATGCACACACACACACATACACACACACAGGGTTGAGTTCTTTAGCGAATGAAGTAATCGCGTTGCCATTAGCGTTTGTTGCAAGGCTCTTTATATATATATATGAATTGAGCTCTCGGTAGCCGTTAAACGGGTGTATGTAAACAATAGTAATTGTGATTTATAACCGTTTAAAATTTACTTCGCTGCTATTAGTTCCTCGTGGTTGAGAGGTAGAGTCTCGGATTGGCGTTTGAGTCAACCGGGTTTCGATCCCAGCTACGGGAAGCTTGTATATCTAGCCACACGGATGAGTTCTGATTGAACGAAACAGATCTGTCTGTGGATGACTATATATATATAAATTATGGTAGCGCAAAGACTCAACGGGGCTTAATGACAGTCAATTATTTCGCAATGCGATCATCAGGTCCATTGATCACCAAGACGAGAATCAAATCGAGACCAAGCAACGTTGTGTCTATTCCAGTACTCCACAAGCTTATATATATTTATAGAGAGAAAGAGAGCAAGTTATCTATAAACACAGCAAATGTTACTATTGTTATTATTATCTGTACTGGTAGTAGCCGAAGTATATATATATACCCACCCTTCCGTACGAGCAATATGCGACACAAGATCAATTTGAATCGGGATTTTAAAGGTTTGAATTCGAAATTTTCTTCTCCTACACCGGTTGCCATTCCAAAGTTGATGATTTTCCCTACTATTTATTCGTAAGAGGAGGGAGACATGTATTTCCCTAGGGTATTATTATCTACAATGCAAACGGTCTCGTCCAGAATTTTAATTCCTGTCACCGAGTCAATTTCCTACAATGACTACCATTACACCACGAACGTTATATATATATATATATATATATAGTCATCAACAGACGGATCTATTTTGTTCTATCAGAACTCATCAGTGTGGCTAGACATACTAGCCTCCCGTAGCTGGGATCGAAACCCGGTTGACTCAAACGCCAATCCAAGACTCTACCCCTCAGCCACGAGGGAAACAGCAGCGAAGTAAATTTTAAACGGCTATGAATCACAACTATTATTGTTTACAAACATCTGCTTAATGGATACCGGGAGCTCAATTCATATATGAAGAGCCTTGCATAAACGCTAATGGTAACACGATTACTTCATTCGCTAGAGAGCACAACCCTATGGGGCTAGGGGAGCATATATATATATATATATATATATATATATATATATATATATATATATATATTCAATAACATGGATGTTTATCTGTGACTATTGGTTTCATGCCATCCTTATACAACAATCATCACGCAGAGAAGGCTTTCTCTGCCTGATAATTTTCGTACAAAGACGGCAAGAACACAATGGTCGCAGATTAGTATCCTTGCTATGAAATATATATAAGAAAAAATATGCATTGATTTATTATTATCATTTAATAGCTTTGGTCTGCCACAAACCGATCAAGTGAGATAGTGACTACCATAATGTATATATATATATATATATATATATATATATATATATATATATATATATATAAACAGATGCTGAAGAAAAACAACAACATCAACTGTGAAGCCAATAAAACGATCAGCAAATGAGAACTCTGGTGTCAGTCATGATTTTGTGACCAAAGAATCATTACCCCAAAATTATAGATGGATATGTTTTAAAGAAATTGATAATAATAATCTTTAGTAAACAATTTTAGATCTCAGCAACTTTAATTAACACAAAAAATTTGCACACAGTTAAATCATTTCAGGTATTCCAGTCTAACTTTAATAATTCTATTCCCAAATAATAATTATTATTATTTGTTTGCATAATATGGTTTTACGTTTTCCTATCAAATATTAACGATTTTTAAACAGATACATTTGGCCCATTGACGAGTCCATAGCAAATATTAGAATTCTGGTTCAGGATAGACCTGTGAGTAATGGCAATATAGGGGTACGTCACACATGCCCGAGCGCCGGAAATGAAGCATCACTATTGGATACAGTTTAGTGTCATACTCAGGAAACATCTTTTGGGGGTCTTGCTCGTTTCTAGAGGGTTTGTTGATGTTGGGTATCACCCACCTTTTTCCATTCAATGAACTAGCCCATCTGCCATTTATAGCAGTAGCTACTAATACCCGGTGAAGAGCAGCTTCTTATAGGAATAGTATTAGAGCGTTGGAGACTGGAGATCGCACCAGATCACCTTACTGGCTACCGTAATAACGGAAGCCAATACTATCGTTGGACTACATCTTTATTCTGTATTCACAAATCCTATTAACATTAATATTATTTGCACACAGTTGAATGGTTTCAAGTATTCAACTGTGTGCAAATAATATTAATGTTAATTAGAAGGTGAAGAGCAGCTTCTTATAGGAATAGTATTAGAGCGTTGGAGACTGGAGATCGCACTAGATCACCTTACTGGCTACCGTAATAACGGAAGCCAATACTATCGTTGGACTACATCTTTATTCTGTATTCACAAATCCTATTAACATTAATATTATTTGCACACTGTTGAATGGTTTCAAGTATTGCTATTAGCATTAATATTATTTGCACACTGTTGAATGGTTTCAAGTATTGCTATTAGCATTAATATTATTTGCACACAGTTGAATGGTTTCAAGTATTGCTATTAACATTAATATTATTTGCACAATTAAAGTGTTTCAAGTATTGCTATTAGCATTAATATTATTTGCACATTGTTGAATGGTTTCAAGTATTGCTATTAGCATTAATATTATTTGCACACAGTTGAATGGTTTCAAGTATTGCTATTAGCATTAATATTATTTGCACACAGTTGAATGGTTTCAAGTATTGCTATTAGCATTAATATTATTTGCACACAGTTGAATGGTTTCAAGTATTGCTATTAGCATTAATATTATTTGCACACTGTTGAATGGTTTCAAGTATTGCTATTAGCATTAATATTATTTGCACACAGTTGAATGGTTTCAAGTATTGCTATTAACATTAATATTATTTGCACAATTAAAGTGTTTCAAGTATTGCTATTAGCATTAATATTATTTGCACACTGTTGAATGGTTTCAAGTATTGCTATTAGCATTAATATTATTTGCACACAGTTGAATGGTTTCAAGTATTGCTATTAGCATTAATATTATTTGCACACTGTTGAATGGTTTCAAGTATTGCTATTAGCATTAATATTATTTGCACACAGTTGAATGGTTTCAAGTATTGCTATTAGCATTAATATTATTTGCACACAGTTGAATGGTTTCAAGTATTGCTATTAGCATTAATATTATTTGCACACTGTTGAATGGTTTCAAGTATTGCTATTAGCATTAATATTATTTGCACACAGTTGAATGGTTTCAAGTATTGCTATTAACATTAATATTATTTGCACAATTAAAGTGTTTCAAGTATTGCAATTAGCATTAATATTATTTGCACACTGTTGAATGGTTTCAAGTATTGCTATTAGCATTAATATTATTTGCACACAGTTGAATGGTTTCAAGTATTGCTATTAACATTAATATTATTTGCACAATTAAAGTGTTTCAAGTATTGCTATTAGCATTAATATTATTTGCACACTGTTGAATGGTTTCAAGTATTGCTATTAACATTAATATTATTTGCACAATTAAAGTGTTTCAAGTATTGCTATCAAACATTAATAATTCTATTTAACAATATTTAGTCATTTGCACTCAGTTAAATTGTTTCAAATATTGTTCTTTATTATTTGCCCACAGTTGAATGGCTATCAAGCACTAAGGATTCAATTTAATATTAACCATACATTGGGAAATCGTTAAATAGCTTCAAGTATAATAAATGATAAAATAGTTCTATTTTACCCACAGATTGGTCCCAAACAGATACTACCACTATGAGTCTGAGTGGACTTGGGAGCAATTAAAATGAAAGCGTACTCTGTATTTCTCCAAGCTGTAGGTTTTGTTTCCTTAATGGCATATCAACTTTCGTGGGTTATTTAATGCCAAATCCCTCCTTCTGGGAGAACAGTAGTGGTGCTATTTAACCCATAGCTGGCAGGGTAAGGGGGGTTATACCTTTCCCAATGGTATTTGTTTGAAAATGAAAGTAATAGAGTGACTGTAATTCAAACTCGCTTATTACGAATCTGCAGTCCGGCGCTTTAACCATTACACCACGAGGTGAACGTCTCTCTCTCTCTCTCTCTCTCTCTCTCTTGCTGCGTGTGTGTGTGTGTAAAGTCATACCACTTTCGATTGAAATTCGAAATTGCTGACTTGGAGGCCACAGTCCCGTACTTTAACCATTACGCCATTTTTATTATAGTACTGTCGTGTTGCTCGGATTCTATTGATTATATTCAAACCAGTGGCGACTCTAGCCTATTTTTGCTACTCGTGCCCCCCCGCCCTCTGTCAACTTCAGTTCCCAACCCGTGATCCGTGGACCTAAAGTAAGTCATCATTGTTGCTATTGCGTGATTCTCCATTGTATAGCACAGATTGACAAACGTACCTTGCATGGTGTTTTTTTTGTAAACAATCAAGTTACTATATAATTTGTAGTCTTGTTAATACAGTAGATAAGATAATTTTTTTTTCCTTTCAAAAGTATAGAAGAAAAGAGAAGATGTTCATTACTATGAAGAGAAAAATATGTTTATTAGAATAAAGAAACTGATGACAATATACACAGACACAGCTAGTAGTTTCAATTTCGCTTAAAATAAAGATTATTTGTTGAAAATGTATTCAAATAAACAAATTTTAGTTACAGAATGTAATATATGCAACATTCATTGAAGAAATAGACATCTGTCAGTGAAAAAACGAATTAAAACACGGCGTTTAACCAACATTTACCATAGCGATGATGATGACGTCGGCGACGGCTCTAATCTGCTATCCCCCCCCCTCTCTCTCTCTCTCACTCGGTCCCTCTCCCTCTTCCCAAGACAGCTGTCAGCAATCAGCAGTCAAAATGTGCTAAGATTTTTGAGCACAGAGTTAGGGTTGCTCTTGCTATTGGCTACAGCCAAAAGCGTATTTCTCTAACATTACTGTTATTATAAGGGTCTAGTGCTGGGCACAGATTGCGCGTTCAACATTATAGCCGATTTTATGGGATGTTCAATGAATCTGACGGTGGCCGGACAAAGACCATCCGTTCAAAACAGCATCGTTGTATTATTCCCAGATATATTTATGAACTTTTGGCTACTTAGTTATCGAAACTTGAATAGATACGTAATTTAATTGAGATCAGACTAAGTATGTTTGCTTGAAATTAATGGATGATTTTTAATCCATTTTGAATAACATTGACCGAGTTATTGGTCGCGCCGGGCACGAGTAGCACTAGTCCCGTCTCCGCCCCAGATTCAAACGATTGTGGTGTAATTGATAGCGCAGTAGGAAATGAACACAATGACCCGAATTCAAAGCCTAAACGAAACTGTTTAAATTCCACATAGTGCTAATTACCTTGGAAAATGTATCAACTATTCTACATCCAGCTATGGGTAGAGAGTAAACCAGTCTTTGCTCTTTAACTTTGGTGTGGCAACCGGCCTAGAAGGAAAACTCCATAAAACGTTTTAAACTTTACTTAAAAATTAACCTCCTGTCACATTCCGCTAGTGTTGGAACTGTGGTTGTAAATACGTATATACTGGGCCGCTAATTTAAAAACTTGTGACCGGAAATTTAAATTGATTTTTAGTACAAATTGAAAAGTTTCAAGATTTTTTTTCAACCAAATTTTTCGCTTATATTAATAATTCCGATCCAACGTTTTGTTGCTTGATTTTCTAAGATGAAGACAAGAGAAAGCCTTTTTTTCCGCACAGTTACTGTCATTGTATATGCCTTTTCGTCCATAACAGTCTACAGCCGCGTTCGTTAGAAGACCCCTTCATAAATCATGTCTCCCACGCGAATATTTTTTAATGTCTTCTTGCTATCGAAGTTGTTGTCAGTGGACACAAAATACTTGTGGCCTTGTGCCAAATCTAAGAAAAAGCAATCTCTCTTTGGTGTGTAATGGTTTATTTAACAGAACAATAACCACAGACGTGTTCCATCCTTTAGCCTTCTGGAAAATCTAAGAGAATGAACCTCTCCTGGCTGCAATGCTTATCTCACAGCTTTCTCCTATTTTTAACTATATAATGGGACTGGATTCTTTGTTTAATGGCATATCAACCTCTGTGTGCTTTTTAAAGCCAAATACGTCCATTTAGAAGAACAGTAGTGGTACTATTTAACCCATGGCTGGGTGACTACTGATGAGAGACTCGATCTCATTGGATGCCTGAGATTTGTGTCCTTGTAGCAAAATTAATCTTGCTTTGTATGAACAACATTTGTAAAATGTTTTTATGTGCATGCGTCTGGGAACATTTAATATAGTGACTCTGAAAATATCAACAAACTTAACATAAAGCAGGCAAATATAAACGGTATTGACGAAAAAAAAACGTGAGTGAACAATCGTGAAATGATTGAAAAGAAATAATCAAATATACTTGCCTCGTTAGGTTCCCAGTACCAGATGTCAAAGGTCGGCTGTTTTAAATAATCAATCGTCTCTTGTGATAACGTGTACTGAAAGAAATCAAATTTCAACACTTGTGAGAGGGTAAAGAGTCACTGAAGTAAGAAAATAATATAAGAAACAGAAGAAAAATAAGAGAGGAAAGTTTAAACACGATAATTGTACAGTTAGTCACAGTTCATCATGGCCACTTCCTTCAACACAAACAAAAGGAAAAGTGAATTTAGAAAGAAAAAAAAAAGAAAAAAGATATTTTGTCTTCAAAGTTTTTTGCTACAATGAAAACTAAATAATTTTGTTCAAAAATTTAAAGATGCATTTTAGTTCAAAAACAGTTCTTCAAAATTTTAAAAAAATCAGATATAATTCAAAATGTATAGGGACCAAAAGAGTTAGTATTTCCCGTAGGATTTGATAATAAAGTAATAATGATAATATTAATAATATCCCCTTGGCTTCAGGGAAAGACCATCAGCTGATGCATGTGTGAAAAAACTCGCTAGGAATAATAATAATAATAATAATAATAATAATAATAATAATAATAATAATAAACAACGCCTATGGGACACTGACAAACAGACGGATCACCTGATCTCGGCCAGAAGACCAGACCTTATGATAATCAACAAAAAAAAAGAGAACTTGCAAGATGGTGGACTTTGCAGTCCCGGCTGACAACAGAATGAAACTGAAAGAAAGTGAAAAGAAGGATAAGTACCTAGACCTTGCTAGGGAATTTAAAAACTATAGAACGTGAAAGTGACAATTGTACCAATCATGACTGGTGCTTTTAGTACAGTCACCAAAAAATTATTAAAGGGACTGGAGGACTTGAAAATAAGAAAACGAGTGGAGACCACCTAAACTACTACATGATTGAGAATGGCTAGAATACTGAGAAAAGAGTCCTGGAGATTGAGGAGACTTACTGTCACTCAAAACCCAGTGAAAGAAACTTCCGTGAAAAACTCTCAAGAAGTAAATAATAATAATAATAATAATAATAATAATAATAATAATAATAATAATAATTGGAAATCAGAGAACGAATCGAGCCCATCCGAACATCAGCACATTTGAGATCAGCTAGAATACTGAGAAGAGTCCTAGAGACATAGGGAGACTTGCAGTCAGACTCCAGTGAAAGACCATCAGCTAACGCTGGTGTAAAAGCACGAAATAATAAGAATAAGAATAAGAATAAGAATAAGAATAAGAAGAAGAAGAAGAAGAAGAAGAAGAAGAAGAAGAAGAAGAAGAAGAAGAAGAAGAAGAAGAATCTCTTTTGATAAAAACACTAAGACATTTTAATAGAAGCACAATATATATATATATATATATATATATATTTATTCCTGCAGGTACCCACCAAACTTTGTTCTCAGCATTTGCCATGAATCATGTCTTTGGCAGCCATTTAGTCCAATGTTGACTTACATCCTGTTTATAGAACTTATTTTATAATTAATTTTATCATCGGAGTTCAAATCCTGGATATGACTGTTTGTGCTTCACTTCGTGTAGAGGAAATATATGATACCTTCTCTTCTCTTTAGTGGGACAGAATAGACTCTTTAGCCTTGGTCAGGAAACCAAAATGTTTGCCACACTGTTTATCTATTCTTTAAAATGTCAGATTCTTTCAAAGCTTTCGCCACGATTAGTAAATTACTTGTGTTCACCGGCTAGTGGCTCATATCTTTAATTTTTGGTCACTCACTCTTCGTCTGTCATAAGAGAGTTTGATATATATCCAAAAAAGTAAAGAAAAGTACTTTGGAATTGATATTTAATACTTATCTTAAATGAACAAATAGAATAAAAGTAGGAAACATACAATTAATTTACTCCTTAAAAGTTTTCCTGATATAAGTTTACTTGTGTCTCCAGCACACTTTTGAGGATTCAAGCTGATTCTATTAGAGCTGTGGTCAAGATGACATCAATTCTTCTTCTGATCCCCAGTTCAAGCCATCTTTTTTCTTGGTCTTTGATTAAGGTTCCAAGGCCACCAAATACAAATGGTATCATCATCACAGTTCTTTTTTTTTTTGTTTTCCTTTTGGTTTTGTTTTTTGTTGTTTTTTTTTTTTATTAGTTTTTTTCGGTTCTCTTGTAAGCTCCAGGTGTTGTATATTGACCTTCGACCCGGCCAAACATGCCATTCCAAAGTGATGCACCGGAAGGAAGTGACACGTTCTAATGGCCAGTAATCGAAAGAAATCGCGTAGGCGAATTTGGCTGACGAAATGGAACATGGTAAAAGCCCATGATACACTCATAGACTGATGCACCGGAAGAGAGTGACCTCTGAACTGCATGACAGTTATTTCCGCTTGATGACGATCAAACATGCCATTCCAAAGATTGAGTGGGCGATTGAACTATTATATAACTCGGTGAGGACAGGAAGTCAGCGAGTTGGAGATCAGACGAGTTGGAGAGAAGAAGTGGTAGGGAAAGCCACCACCCAGCAGAATGGGCCCTCGGGACCCCCGATGGAGTTTGGAGACCCGTTGGTGACAAGATGCGGTAGAGAAAGCCCGCACCCAGCAGAGTGGGCCTCTAGGCCTCTGGGCCTCCAGTTGAGCAGCCCTGGAGAACGAGAAAGACACAACGCTGATGGCCATAAGAGTGGGGAGTCCATATATTGCAGTTCTGTTAGGTCTCCAGCTCCCTCTCACACGCAAATCTTACAATAAAGTGAGAGGTATATTTTTTTTAAAGAAGTTTTCCCTCGTCTTTATTATCGTGTCTTTATGATTCTTTCTGCGTGAATCTGCATATGAGTATACAACACAGGAAGCTGACTGCCTTTGCACTTTCTTCAATTTTCTCACAATCTTCCGCTGGACTGGCAAATCAACGCGATGACAAGTTGTTTTTTCTTAATTGACACAATTTCTGGTCTTCGGGCCAGGATTTTAGGGAGCCGTTTGTCTCTCAAAATCACAGAATTTTCAATCAGTAAAATTATCGATTTTCTATCCTGCACAGCTGCATTTCATCGTAACATGAAATGAATAGCAATGAATTATTTCCTAGTCTTAAAAAAAACTTTTCAACAGCAAACATTCGGTGGTCGCCTGTCAAAGCCATGATCGTAACCGTTCTCATTTGAAAAAAAAAAAAAAGTAAGATATAAGCTGAATGAAGCTAGCATTACAATTTGCTTTAGTTCATGTGCCCCATACAAATGATAGTTTAAAATATGAAAAGTATTCCTGTACTACTCTGTGTTAACTAAATTTCCGATCATTGTTATTATTATCATTATTACTCCTTTGAGAGTTTTTCACACCAGTGTTAGCTGATGGTTTTTCCCTGGAGTTTGAGTGACGCCAACCTTCTGCAAGTCTCCAGGACCCTTTGTAACGTGACATGGTTGGTCTAAATTATAAAGAGAGGGAAGGCTAATTTCTAGTGGGGACGAGATAGAGAAAAATACTTCGAAGAAAAAGCAGACAGAGAGTCTACGGAATGGCCAAGTGACCAAAATGAGTCAGGTCAAAGAAATCGTTGTAGGTCAGCCACTTACGGGAGAATGACTACGGTAATTAAAAATGACTTGAAAAAAAACAGAGGTCCAAAATCTTCTTAGTAGGTGTGGAATTATTGGAAATGGATATATCCTCCCTCCGACACAGGGCGGAAGTAAGGGGATGACTCTGGTTTGAAAGTTATCTGACTGAGAGACGGGACGAGGTAAAGACAGTTAGTGGATGATTAGATACGGCCATATGAAGACGACCCTGGGTTGCGGCTTCTATTTGGGGATGAGCTCCGAAAAGTGGTCTCACACAAGACACGCAGCTGTGGATAGGAAACCAGCGAACAAGTACGTTCAAACTGCAACAGAAAACCTGAATGAAAATTCACGGTCTGTATCTGCTCTCTCTTTCTCCTCATAACATATTGTTCCTCTTTGTCCAGCTAATGCGAGCGACTCACTTTTCATACCGTTTCTTTCTTTCGACGAGAGGTGTAGGAGCGAATAAACTATTCTGTTAGTTAATTAAGACAGGGTTTTGTGTGTTCGTCACTTTTCCTACGAGGAGGTTACAACCATACATATGGTGTGTAACGGTACGACATTCTATTGGGTGCTGTAACATTACTGCCGTCTATTTGGTGGCGTTATGGTACATCTTCTCAATATTCTGGTCGATCTTAATAATGCTGTAGTCTGGATTATCTCCACTTGCCCTCTTATATCCAAGTCTTCCAGTCTTTTTACCAATCCTTTGAATATTGTTCCTAGTGCACCAATTACAATCGGTATCACAGCCACCTTCATCTTCATCTTCAGGGTGTCCTCGTGGTGTAATGGTTAAAGCGATGAACTGCGGAATCGTAGTACGCGAGTTGTCCTGTGCTGCTATTAGGAGGGGTTCCGTTTCTCTCTTAAGGTTTCCTTTTCTTAGCCAGGTTCAGGTTTTCTGGTGTGAGATGTTGTTTATTAGACGCTTAAGGCGGTCATAAAGTTGTTTTCCTTCCCATTTTTGTTTCCTAGTTGTCATTCTTTCGTTTATCGTGTTGTCCGTATCGACTCTGATAGTTGTAATTAGTCCTTGTTCGTGTATTATTATTATTATTATTATTATTATTATTATTATTATTATTATTATTATTATTATTATCTACTCTTTTAGAGTTTTTCACATCAGCGTTAGCTGATGGTTTTTCACTGGAGTTTCAGTGACAGCAAGTCTCCTCATGTATCCAGGACTTTTCTCAGTATTCTAGCCGTCTTCAATAATGCTGTCGATTGGATGGTCTCCACTTGTCCACCAACTTCCAAATCCTCCAGGCCCTTTAATAATCCTTCAGTCACTGTTCCAAAAGCACCAATCACAATTGGTACAATCGACACTTTTATGTTCTATAGTTTCTTCAATTCTCTAGCAAGGTCGAGCTACTAATCCTTCTTTTCACATTCTTTTAGTTTTATTCTGTAGTCAGCCATGACAGCACTGTCGACAATTTTGCACATTCTCTTTTTTTGTTGATTATTATAAGGTCTGGTCTTCTGGCCGAGATTAAATGATCTGTGTGTATTTCCAAGTCCCATAGGAGTTTATGCGTGTTATTTTCTAGGACAGGTGCTGGGTTGTGCATATACCATTTGTTGGCACGGTCGAATTGAAATTTCTTGCACATTTCCAAGTGGATCACCTTACCCACCCAGTCGTGTCTAGTCTTGTACTCCTTCTGTGCTAATTTGCTGCCTTCGCTTATTATGTGATTGATGTTTCATCTCTGTCACCACATAGTCTACATTTGATATTTTGTTGGGTCTTATCTATTCTCGCCTTGATATGACTAGTTCTTATGGCGTTGTTTTACGCTGCCATTAGGAGATAGTCTGCTTCTCTCTTAAAGTTTACTTTTCTTAGCCAGGTCCAGGTTTTGTTGAGTGAGATGTTATTTATTAGTCGTTTAAAACGCCCATAGAGTTGTTTTTCTTCCCATTTTTGTTTCCTGATTATTATTATTATTATTATTATTATTATTATTATTATTTACTGTTTCTTGTCTTTATAAGGGATAACTTTTGGATATAGATTTCACAGTTCCATTGAAAAGTAATGAAATTACTTTCTTTTGTGTGGCACAAGTTTGTTAACGAAGAAATTTTACATTTATCTCATCCAGTTAATTGTTTCTTTGGATTAAATAAATCACTTCTTGTGAAATTCAGCCTTGACTGAGCTCTACTGTCATACAGGGAAAAGGGTGTGTTCTAAGACTTGCTTGCAAGATCTTGAATCGTTAAGTACCCCAAAGCGATTAAAATGTCATCATATTAAGAAATAATTGACATAATGCAGGACATAGTGCAGCGAGTGGTGAGAAGAAAGTAAAGTGTAACCCTCTGGGTAAAAAAAAAGTTCCTTCTTAAAAGAGAGAGAGAGAGAGAGAGAGAGAGATTTAGATGACCCTCTCGAGACTGAAAACTATAACCTTTGGCTTTTAATTCTAGGTGATAAGTTCTGGTGTGTACAGTCATTAACATTGCTGTTTATAAAGTTGCTATTGCTCGACTGTTTCTTTATTTTTCTTTTAATAACTCTACCAACTTTGCTTTGACGTCATCATTTCAGCTTTTCAGGAATCAACCAGCTCACTTCACTTAACGACCAGCAAAAGAGATTATTGAAAAGATGAATCGTTTTTGCAGTGTTGCAGCTTAGTTTAACAGCTGCTTTAAGTTATTACTATTCACCAGATCGATAGATTTTTGCTCTAATAAGTTTAAAACAGTATTTCGTAAGAGTTTGATTTCGTTTGGCTTTAAGGAATATCAACGATATAGATTATTTAATAGCAAATCCTCTTATATATATATATATATATATATATATATATATATATATATATATATATATAAGAGGATTTGCTATTAAATAATCTATATCGCTGATATTCCTTAAAGCCAAACGAAATCAAACTCTTACGAAATACTGTTTTAAACTATATATATATATATATATATATATATATATATATATATATATATATATATATATATGATTTGTAAACATATTTTGTAGATAATATTCTTAAACGAGCCTGCACTCTTTTTTGCACGAAGTTAAATGGTTTCATGTATTGGTATATAATAGTCACAATTTAACATCAGTCATTTGTTCATTTGTTTTATTAGACCGATAGACAGGACTCTATCAGGTGCGACTCTCTGGATCAGAGTCGACCGGGGAACAATGTCAATGAAGGAGCACTCCACATTCTCTGAGTCTCCAAGGCTGGAGCTTCGCTATTAGATTGTTTAATATCATATCTAAGACACTCGTTGGGGAGGTCTTACCCTTCTGCAGAGATGCAGTCAGCGAATTCTTGAGCCTCAGCTGACTGAACTACGTCTTAAGAGAGTGTAGGTTGTTTGTTTCGTGATAAAATAAGCAGTCCCCTTCCATAGCAAAAAATAATGATAATCAACCAGTGCTGAAATTGAAAAACTGGAATTACTAAAATGCAAATAAATGTTCATGAATTAAGGACTTTTGACCAGTGTTTCTCAAAGAGGTCCGTGTTAACCCTTGGGGTGAATAAAACTGTTATAAAAGTTTATATTAATTATTGACCACTGACAATACCTTTTATCGGTAAATGTAAACGAGACCATCTTTGTGTGAATGTATGTGAAAGGAATGTAATTTCTTATATAGTTAGTGCAAAATATAAGCTAAATAAACTTTATCTTAGGGTCCCACACTATCGGGGCCTCATTTATTTTAGATATATATATTATATTACCGATAGGTTTTATTCCTTAATACTAATTCATCAAGCATTTTTAGAGTTTATGCTCGTGGTGTAATGGATCCAGTCGTAGGAAATGGATACAGCGAACTAAGATCAAATTCTTGCACGAGACTGTTTGCATTTTACATAGTGGTAATACCCTTGGAAAAGGCATAAATCCAACTGTTCTCTCTCAAGCTATAGGTAAATAGTGAGTCATACTGAGCTCTTTACCCTTGGTAAGGCAACAAAAAAAAGGAAAATTCTGAATTCACACCAGTTAACTCCGCAAAGAAACTGACGTTGTGTCAAATCCTGCTTGTGCAGAAACGTTAGGGAAATACTCGTATATATATATATATATATATATATATATATATATATATATATATATAAAGGAAAAACTCATACACACACACACACACACACACACACATATATATATATATATATATATATATAAAGAAAAAGCACAAAGAAGACTAATAATCAGACTCTCTAAACTGTTTGGCTAAAACCCATTATGTACCTTTGATGAAGAAATATTTATATAATTTCTTAGGTGTACATGATTTGCTATTAGCACACACACACACACACACACACACACACACACACACTATATATATATATATATATATATATATATATATATATATATATATTAGTAAAGGACCTCAACTTACATATAGCTTCGGGTCTCAGCAGGTGAAAATCCTACCTTGTATATATTCAAAAGATTGATATACGCACGTACGTATTTTGATATATTCACTCATGATGAGAAATATGAATGTCTTTTTTTAATGTGTGCTTTTCAAGAAATGTTTTTGACTTTTTAGCATTTGTTGAAGGCATCAGTAAAGATTCGGTTTTGCTTTTAGTTTTGCTTGATTTATTCATTTTATTTTTTGTGAGATATCTGCTTTCAAAAAGAGTGAATCCCACAGCTTAGATTAATAACAATGTTCTACTATAATAGATTGTAAGAATTCATGACTGATTGATTTTAATGACATGTAAAACGATTAAGTTTTTAATATTCAAGTCTTGACAAGCGTTCTTATTTACATTTTTAGTGTTGTTGTTCTTTACGATTTTT
Source organism: Sepioteuthis lessoniana (assembly GCA_963585895.1). Classification (NCBI taxonomy): domain Eukaryota; kingdom Metazoa; phylum Mollusca; class Cephalopoda; order Myopsida; family Loliginidae; genus Sepioteuthis; species Sepioteuthis lessoniana. The sequence continues at coordinate 75,877,873 of OY757915.1, read as the reverse complement.
TTTGTTCACGGTTATATCGAATACGAACATTTTTGAAAAGATATACATGACCCGTAGATGGAACCTAATAGTCTATATAACTTCCAATCAGAGTGGACCTGGTAGTAATGAAAGAATCCATGAGATTTCCTTCATTCTAAGACTTGTAAAGATATACTAAGGTCGGCTGAAAAGTTCATAGTCTGACCAAAATTCTCTTATAGTATGTGACCAAATAAAGTTTTTCTTCGACATTGTTTCCCTTGCAATCCACAAACTTCCTCTATCGGCGTTTCAGTTCTTGGATCTCTGGGGTCAAAAATTCATCCAGGGTAGATATGACGATATCGTAAAAAACATTTCAGCCCATGAAATTTTTAGCCCTCCCTCGTATAACGGATATATGACGGTGAATCAAGAAGTCTATAACATAGCAAGCAATTATTTGCTGAATGTTCATTTTCAATATTGTCATACCACATGCTGACACCTTTGTTTGGCTAAGGTCCAAGGTCTATAAACAATCACCAGCAGACTGATAACTTTGTGAAATCAAGTCGATTTGTAATGTCAAGTCGAAGTTGTTAAAAGTGATGACACCACCCGACTTTAATTACATTTAAGTTCGATTCACCTCCATATAAATTAATTGGATATTGCCAGCATTTTTTTTTTAGTCTCACTGGATATCATGATCAAAGATGCTGAATTTCTAAAAATACTTTCGGTTTCTAAATTATTTTTCTTTACAAAATGCAGAATCCATAAGAAAAGAATCAGTAAATAACAAATGCAAACGCACCTTTAATTCTTTAATTATTTTTAATAGGAAGGATAGGTTTGGTGGGGTTGATTTTTTAACTGTTTCAGATTTAAAGGTCTTTTTAAAAATATTATGCGGAAAAAAATATTATATGATTTACTATTCAATTTATAACAACATCCACATCAACAGTTACTGAAACTGTCTGAACAAGTGAAGATCCGCAGCTTCACGGTTGGAGCCGGATTTTTTGTCATAATCATTTGATTCTAATTTTATCCACGCTTAATCCATTGCCATGGATAAGAATTAAACGTTTAGGCGTTGTGTTTTAATTTTAATTGTCCATTTATTTTCTTTATTCTTAAAATTTATCCTATTATTCTTCTCATTAAATGATTTTTTTCTAGAAACATCTTCTAACCTATTACAAAAAGCGATATTTTAGAATTCAGTATTTTTATAAAATGATTCGTTTAAAATATAATAAAATGTTTTCCATCGTGAAAATATAGTTACATACGTCGTTAACGACACCGAAAATTTCGGAATCTATTGTGTCAGAACCAGCTTGTTCGTTGATTTAAATAACTTAAATATTTATAAAAGGTCATATGTGAACGACGGAGTACAATCGGCTGACACCCCCAATCACGTATCAATTAGACATTCTGCAAGGTGTAGAATATCTGACAGCTAGTCAACATGATCTAGCCGGTTTTCTCATTACATAAACGGATTTATAAATGCATACGAGTAAATTTATTTTTTATTGACCTCTGTTCACCCAACTAAAATTTGATCCTGCCCCAGGAGTCTACATGAAACATTTTGAAAAGCCCTGTTTTAGACGTTGGTGATTCCATTATTTTCTCGTAATCCTAAAGATGATATGGTCGTTTCTATTTATGAAAGGTTGAAGTATTTTCATTGTTATTTCTTTTTTTTTTTCGTCAATTTGGTTGATTAAAAATATGACATTCATCGCAAATGCAGATTCTACAAAATTATAGTTAAACCGGAATATGGCTCAGAAACAGAGCGGGAGTTCAGGTTATGTTCACACCCAAATGAATTTGGGAATCTGGGTACTGTTGATACAACCCTTATGGTGGAACCTATTCACGTATTGATCTGTATATGTGATCATTTTTCATAAAAAAATCAATATTATGTGAATATCTAATCTTTAAATTTAGACACACATTCAATAATCTCTAAGAGCATTGTGAACAAAATTTACGTTCTCTTTTTCTGTTTTTTTTTCTGTGTTACGGTGATATATTCGATGACTGTGAGTTTGATTTCGAGTACGACCATAGACTCTTTTGTGTCTGCAATCTTCTATGACAAATGATCTTCAAACTAACAAACACACACACCAAAATGAATAGGTCCACAAAGAGATTTGTATTTTTGAAGAATTACTTTTTTTGTTCAAACATACGTGTATGTTTCCAGCTTGTTGCTTTCGTCAGAGAACATATGTGGGCTTTAAAAAATACGAATCTCTGAGTGAACCTATTTATTTTGAAATATTAACTTCCTTGCTCTCTTTGGACACACTACGAAAAGTTTTTACACACACACACACACACACACACACACACACACACACACACACACACACACACACACATACACCACACACACACACACACACATATATATATATATATATATATATATATATATATATACACCCAAACAGTTGTAATATTTAGTTTATGTTGTTTTCATGCTTGGCTCTTAACTGAAAAATGTTTAAAATCTAAAACGTAATCTGTTAGTTAGCAGCCTGTAAGGCTATTAATTATAGTCAATAGCGATGGAGAACAAAAAATACTTTTAATAACGATACGGCTAAAACCGCTGCTGCTGCTGCTAATAATAATAATAATAATAATAATAATAATAATAATAACAATAATGGCTACGTAGGATTTAGGACGTTATGATAAATCTACTTTAAGGTAGCAGACAAAATAATGGCAGTTTATGTTCTTTCAGTTATAACCTACATATTTAGAACCAACCAACCAATCAACTAACTGCGTAAAATCAGTTGTAAACAATAAGTATTTGATTAACCCTTTTTTGGTCGCATTTTATTTGCTCTCAGTGACACATTTTTTCAGAAAAAAAAGTTTACCAAAAGAACATTATTTGAAAACTTTTAAATCACCATAGAATGTTATTCTGACAACTTGATGTTTGTCCTCACTTCTAGACTAGCTTACTTTACCTATATGGCACATTGTCTGTGTCTGGGTTATCGTGACCAAAATCAACTTCGTCTCGTTAATTATAAATAAATATCGTATTCTTTGCTTATAGTGTGTATCGACCATATCTAGGTCATGGAGACCAAAGTCAACTTTGCAGTCGGTACTCATCTATAAATGGTATATAAGTAAGTAAAGTTAGCGACCATAGTCGAGGGTGACCCGAAGGCTCCCTTTTCGATAGCTACTACACCAAGGTGTAGGGGAGGGCGCTACTCCATTCCCAGGATTGCTCCACTTTACCCTTGAACCGTACCTTATAATGCTGAGTGTTAAGCAAGGTGGTATCAAGTTCCATTTTTAAAGTCTTTGGTATGACTCGACCTGGGATTGAACCCAGGTCTCCCGGGCCATTGGCGAATACCTTGCCTATATTGTTTATAGAATGTACACTTGAGTCATCATGACCAAAGACGAGATTTCAGTCTTTAAATTCTCTTAATTCTAAGGCTAAATCACGCTTAATTTCTTTCAAAACCTCTCGAGTACATAGTGACTGATATCGTCTCCCAACACATTTTCATAGAGTATCATCTGAAAAATTTATCAAAATAAAGGGAAATTTCTCATAGTAATGAAATATTTACGCAGTGAATCTTCCCAGTAGGCAGAAAAAAGACTAATAAACAAGACATAGAGTGAAATTCAACTCATTTGGAATACAGCTGAGAAAGAATTTAGATTGTGTCTCATTTTGCTACTACGCACAGTGGAGCAATAACAATTTTCATTTTATAAGAAAAAAATTCAATTTTCCAGATTAATACAATTATCAAAAATTTAATTAAACTGAAAACAGAAAATGGCGCTGATATCTAAAAAGCGCTGCTTTTATTTGGATTTACAAAAAATCAAATCTTAACCGGACTTTAATAAAAATTTCCTTACTTATGTAATAAAAGACAGGTTTTTAAAAAGAAAATTCTACACGAAATTTTGGAGACTAAATGATTTTTTATGAGCCAATCAATTTAATTGAATAGTTTTTAATTAATGTTTTTGTAAAATAATTATGCTTTTTTTTAAAGATAATTCATTATAGAAGTAGGTTTTGTTTACCTTGTTTAAAAATTGTTTCGTTTTCGTAATGGAAGCATTACTTTTCTGGAATATAAAAACGTGAATAATAAAGTAAATATTCCTCTTCTTAAGGCAATTTTTTCGCTTATATGTTTATTTCTATTTTCAGAAATTTAATCAGTAAAAAGGAGAAAACATTATTCACGTTAATTTCTTTGTTTAGAGATGTTTTTCAAATTGACAATTTTAACTTAATTTTTTCACTCTTTGTTACAGACGGAAACGCTCTTACATAAATATAACAAAGCTAATTAATAATGATAAATAATCCTTCAAAATCTCAAATGTATTTTACTGGCCATTTTTTAAACAAAAATATTTTGTTTTAACTTACCAGCTAAATGAATATGACTGAAATAGTGAAAACCTATTTGTTTGAAATATTTCAGTATATTTTCACGTATTTTTTTGACTCACCCATTCTATTACATTCATTTTACGACTAATACCCTTGGAAAAGGTATGAATCCCCTAATCTTCTCAGTTGTGGGTTAAACAGTACCAGTAATCTCCGTCTAAAAGGATGTCTTAAGCATAAAATAATATACAAGGATCGATATGCTATTTTCAAAAGAAACCAAACCTTGGACGATATTTTTGTTATAGACGTCTTCTCAAATCATAAAACATCGAGGCATCAATCCATTTTTTGATATTGCCGACTGATTGAACTTATTTATCAACTGCACGAAAAATTATCAGTGTTTTTTTAATATTTCTTGAATTTATTGTCGTTTTTGCAAAAAATACTTGCCTGTTTTTTTTCGAGAGTTTTTTTTTTTCAACAGATATTTCTTTTTAAGAGCATAATCGTCAAATAAGAAATAGAATTTTGCTCGGCGTGTTCATATTAATGATGCACGAAAAAAATAATAAGGGGGTTAGTTATTTCAGGCCCATCAAAATCAACCCTAGAAGCAGATCTTTCAAATGAATGGACACGGGTAAATGATAAAAAATAATCATCAAATTTTCAAATTTGATTTCTCCCAAAGAATATAATTTTGTTCCAAATTAGTCGATAAATTTTTACTGTCGATTTTTTTATTTTCATTTTTTATTATATTCTTTTGGATTGGTTTGGTTTGGGTTTAGGGCATATCAACCAATTGTTGGTTATTTAATGCCAAATCTTGTTTATACATATATGATTTTAAATACATTTTGTAGATATCATTTTTAAACTAACTTGAATTCTTTTTTTGCACTGAGTTAAATGGTTTTAACATCTACGCCGACCATCGTATACAAATATATATATATATATATATATATATATATATATATATATATATATTTATGTGTGTGTGTGTGTGTGTGTGTGTGTGTATATATGTGTGTGTGTGTGTGCATTTACCAATCCCCGCACGTATGCGACATGACACAAAGATTTAAGCGGAGTTTCAAAGGTTTGAATTCTGAGTTTTCCTTCTACTCGACTGGTTGGCAAAACTAGATCGAAGAGCCCAGTCTGTCCTACTATTTACCCGTAGCTGGAAGAAGAATTGTAGGATTCCTACTCTCCCGTAGAGGATTATCTCCGTATGAAAATGCAAACAGAATCATTTAGGATTTGATCTCTGGTCGCAGTGTTAATTTCCAATAACCATAACTATTACACCATGTACGCGCGTGCGAGTGAGTGTGTGTGTGTGTGTTCCGTTGTCAGCATCTTTTATTCTAAAGGTTATTTTTCTTTTATGTGTGAAAGTTGGTGGCGGGGTAGGAAGTGATGATTTCTTGGTTTCTGGTGATTTGTCCAAAATAGAATGGCAGCAGATAATGTTTTCTGACTTAATGAGTAATAATATTTTATTACACTTCTATAATCGCCCATAGAAATGGCAAAGCACAGATCGGTGGATGTTTGCGCTGATGCGCGGGAAGAATAGCTTTGAATATCAACTTCCTTTTATGGCCACGGTGCACTGTACTTGGAAGGTCAATTTAATGCCTGACTAAAATTACGGTTCTATTGATGACACGCTTTATCTTATTCGTTCTGCGAGTTGGAAACGATAAACGATAAATCAGTCAGATACTTTTGGAAAAGAAGAACCAAAAACAAAAAAAGGAATATAGGAAGACGCAATGACAAAGACACGTTTCATTTCCGGTTGTTCATTACAAATAATCTATGACAGCTGATATTTGTTAATTGTTTCCAAAGAATATCACTCTTTGTGATATAAGTTGCTCCTTTTTTTCTTTAGTTAAATACTATAAAAGTATTAAACTGTTTGAAACGTAATTGTGTGATGGCGAGGGCAAGGCTGCAAGACATCATATTTAACTTACGAAACTCAAAAGAGTCATAGCTCTCTCACCTTGGCTCAAAATATGCTAAAATATTTCCAGCAGAAAAAAGCTCCCCACCTACCGACTACCACCATCAATGAGGTGTCCAGTTAAGGACTCTAAACTGTTTCAAATGGTGAGGCTTCAGTTCTGGGAATATGAGGAATAGAGAGTACTTCTTCCGAGTCATTCATCCAAAACTTTGATTTACTAGTTTGACGATATATGGACCATCTGTTTCTTATTTAATGCCAAAATTAGATTAACTTGTAAACGTTTGATTATAATTATACATATTTACCAACCCCTCCGCTCGGGCAAGATATGACACAAGGTCAATTTTTAAGCGGAGTTCAACAGGTTTGAATTCAGAGTTTTCCTTCTCCTAGACTAGTTGCCTCACCAAGGCTGAAGAACCTAGTCAGCCCTACTATTCACCCATAGCTGGAGGGAGAATAATTGGATTTATATCTTTCCCAAGAATATTAGTGCTATGTGAAATGCCATCAGTTTGGTTATAATTATAACTATTTATATCAACAACATTCGATTACAATCATTTTAAAACTACAACTTTTTATTTGATAGAGTAGATAAGTAAGTAAAGTTGGCGAACGTTGTCGAGGGCGACCAGAAGGCTCTCTTTTCAACAGCTACTTCACCGACGTGTAGGGGGGCGCTACTCCTTTCCCTGGATTGCTCCACTTTACCATGATACGCACCTTATATTGCTGAGTGTTAAGGAAGGAGGTATCAAGTACCATTTTTAAAGTCTTTATGACTCGACCTCGGATTGAACCCCGGTCTCCTTGACCACTGGTTAACACTCTACCCCCTAGACCAATGAGCTGGTTCTATAGAATAGATAGTAGAGTGCTACTCGCCGTATTTGCCTCAATGGCTTGTGGCACAGCCTCGGAATCAACGGTTTTAATATTCCCTCATCCTCAAGATTTTTACAACCCAACAAAATTTCTTGAAGCATCTGGTTACTGCACTCTAATAAAATGTCTTCACCTTTCACACATGAAAGTTTTTGGTTGCTTCGGTATCTTTATAGACCAGTTGTAACTCATAAAGTGTCCAAATTAGATGACATTGTTCGTCTGTGCGGACTTCAAATCACTCACAGAGTAAAGCAATGTACAACGTGTCTGCGCATGGACAACCACAATACCACCAACCACTGCTGGTACCTTCCCCCACGGCTTGAACTACTTCGGTTGTATAATATAGGTATCACAAAGTAGCAAGTAATAAGATTTTGCAAAAGTTTTGACTTGTTCAAGCAGTTTTAATTTTCCATTGGTTGTTTTGTTTTAAGACATATCAACCCTTTTCGGTTTATTTAATGCCGAATTAAATTTTCAACATTTCAGATTGTTGTATATTGACCTACGACCCAGACGGGCTGTCAAAATATGAAATGCACCTATGTAAATAACAGGTACATCCGGTCGAGGAATGTCAGAATTATAACCTTGACCGTGGATGGGTTGAATGAGTGCAATTGTGACGCCCACAAGAAGAAGGGGGCGTTGAACTATTATATAACTCGGTGAGACAGGAAGTCAGTTAGTTTGGAGACCAGATCAGTTGGAGACAAGATGCGGTAGAGGGAACAGCACCCACATGAGAGGGCCCCCAGGCCTCCGGTTGAGTAGTCCAGGAGAACGAGAACGACACGCAGCTATGTCCGGAGGGGCTGGGGAGTCAATATATTGCAGTTCTGTTCGGTCTCCAACTCACTCTCACACACAAACCCTTTCAATAAAGTGAGAGGTATATTTTTCTAAGACTGTGTCGCTCGTCTTTATTATTGCGTCAATATGTATTCTGCATGTATATATGTATATATGTGTTATATTTTGACCTTCGACCCAGCCCCAAAAATGCTATTCCTAGGTGATACACCGGAAGGAAGTGACACATTCCAATGGCCAGTAATCGAAAGAGATCGCGTGGGCGGATTAAGGCTAATGATATGGGACAAGGTGAAGGTCTCATTGTGCCATTACAGTCATGCACCGGAAGAGAGTAACCTCTGAACTGCATGACAGTTATTTCCGCTTGATGACGATTAAACATCCGATTTCGAAGATCCAGTTGGTGATCATGTGGGTGTTGAGTTATTATTTAACTCAGTTGAGTGTGGGGTGCAAAAGCAGTTGCCAGTAGACTTCCAGAGAGTTAGAGACGAGATGTGGTAGGAAAGGCCACACCCGACCGAAGGGGACCTCGGAAAACCTCGATGCAGTTGCCAGCAGACTTCCAGACAGTAGAGACCAGATGTGGTAGGGAAGACCACACCCGACCGAGGCGGCCCTCGGAAAAGCCCCGATGGAGTGGACCCCAAGACCTCTGGTTGAGCATTTAAGAGAACAAGAAAGACACAACGTGACGGTCATAACAGTGGGGTCAAAATATGAAGTTTATGTTCAGTCTCCAGCATCCTCTCACATGCAAACCCTTCAACAACCCTTTCAAACCCTTGCAATAAAGTGAGAGGTAAATATATTTGAAAAGAAGTCTTCCTGCATCTTTGTCTTGCGTCTTCCTTCATGCGTCTATCTTTCTGCGTGCGTCTGTCTTTATTATTATTGAGTCGTTATGATACGGCAATATATTTATTATGTGGCTATACAACAAGATTACTGTAAGAATAGTTGTTGTTAACAAATAATTAGATGTGTAAGTAGTTCTCTTTCTAACAATTCAGTTTTGCATAGATGCATAGTTTAGTTCTATTTAAAAACAGTCCAATTTCAAACAGTTTAGTTTAGCATAGGTACGCATTTTAAATATCAAAACAATTCTATTTCAAGCAATTCAGTTTAGCAAAAGTTAACAGCTTAGTTCTATTTTACCTATAGATAGGAGCCTATCAGATGTGACCACTCCGGACCAGAGTGTGCCTTGGAGTGCTACTCCACATTCCCTAAAGCACCAGCATTACTGGAACCTCATCATCAGATTGTTTAGTGTCATATCCAGGAAACACGTTAGCAGGGGGAGGGCTTACCCCTCTGCAGAGAACCAGTCGGTTTAATCTACAGTCCCAGCCGATTGGGATACCTATTTCGTGATGCTTAATCTTTTCTTGGCCTAGCGGTTAGAGTGTTCGCCAATGGCCCGTGAGACCTGGGTTCAATCCCAGGTCGAGTCATACCAAAGACTCAAAAAATGGCACTTGATGCCGCCTTGCTTGACACTTAGCATTATAAGGTGCGGATCAAGGGTAAAGTGGAGCAATCCTGGGAAAGGAGTAGCGCCCTTCCCTACACCTTGGTGTAGTAGCTATCGAAAAGGGAGCCTTAGGGTCACCCTCGACTATGGTCGCCAACTTTACTTTTTTTTTACTTTACTTTACAAGAGACTTTTTTCTTTTCCTTTTTTTACAGGGAGTGGGGAAGGTATTTTTACAATGTTTTGTTTTAAATGCTATCTTAACCTTCTCCCGTTTCTGGAAACTTATTGATATTATGTTTGATGTTCAGCGGTCACGGATTCATTGAATAGAATTGACTTATGAAGTCCTGCCAGCTAGCCGTTACTCTTTTGTGTTGATTATTAGACAGGCAAAAGGCCACTGTGTCTACTTCAAAGTCTTTGACGCCCTATATATATAATTTCTATTGTCTTTTCACGTCAGTAGTTCTGTTTTACATTTCTTCTCCTTCGATTCGACCTTTACAATTTTGTGTATATTTCTTCTCACTTTTTATTTCTCTGTTTCGTTGCATCCTCTTGATTCCTTTCTTTCAAGATTACCCGATTCATTGATTTACGAGGGACGCGCCGAAATAAAGCCGCCAATTTACTTCAACGGAAACTACAACAGATGAAATTAAAACAATAAACACTTTGCGATTGCGCACGCGTTCAGTATCCTTGCCGATGAATTTTCGCCAACAATGAATTAGAAATCATCATTATCCTTATCATCATGATGTCATTCTGACAGTACATCTCTATGGTCCATCACTTCTGGAAGGTCTTATAGAGTGCATCTAGTGTCTACACAGAACTGATATATATGTCTAAGCTGGTCGGCCAACACTTGCGTGTCTATTTATCTGATCTCATGAGAATGACGTCGCTTATAAAGTCAACAGTGACATTTCTTTTCCGTCTTACTTGTGTTATATAATTTAGGAATGATTTTTTTTATATTAATCATTTTTCGTTAATTATATTTTATTATTTAGTTTGGTAAGGCTTTTAACTACTCAGGTCTCATAGTCAAGGTGCATAGTCAGATGGTTCACTCTTATGCCCGCGCGGAAAGGATACGACAATCATCGTATGTCAAAATAAACCTCCACACTAGAAATGGAGCTGGAGTGTGGATGACGTCATGCCCAGAAGGGATGGTTCTGAGAATTTGAGGATTTTGTAAAGAGATAGTTGAGGTCGACTGTTGAAGGAAGCGGTTGAGTCTTTTAGATCTCCACCGGCAAAGATCTTAAATACCATAAGATGCACAGTGCATGGTGGGGGGTCAGCATAGTATGGTTGGCATAGGCTTTTAAGAATTGTGTCTCTCTACTCGTATCGCCGAGGACCCAAAGCAGAAATTAATAAACCCGTTCGTATCCGAAACGACAGAGTACGCCCGTATATGTATCTGTATTTTTTATATATTGACCCTCGACCGAGCCATCAATCAAGAGATACACCTGTGTAAATAAGCGGAAAAACAGTGGAAGCGGGTGGACTTTAGAAAATAATATAACCAGGTGCCTTGGCGGTTCGAGTCAGCTGGAGACAGGATGCCGAAGTGAGAACCAGCTACAGACAGAGGGCTTTGTGCGCCCCCCCCTAGTGACCCACGGTTGAGCAACCCCAGCCAAGATGAGGAAGAAGTACTGCTATGGTTGAGGAAGAACTTGGGTTAATATAGCAGTCTGTCCTTGTCTCAACTCATTTCTCACACACAACAAACATCATCTTTTCGAAAATAAAGTGTGAGAGATCTATATTTTTATAAAGAAGTGTACTCGTTAGTTATTGAAGTCGTTCATTACCGGTTAATGACGTTTCCGCAAGTAAGGGTATATTTGTAAATGTACATGTGTAGTTGTATTGTGGATATACAACATATTATTACTGACATCACCAAATCGATACAATGTAATACAACACTTGGATGGTTTGAAAGATGCGAGATAGATGGTCGTACAACTGTCTTTTATGGGACGTTGCTTCCAGGATTTGTTCAAAACAGCATATCGCATTCTTGTGTAGTTCCGGTCTAGCCTTATCTCGATGTATTTTCTTAGCGTCCATGTGGTGCACCTATATAGCAGTATTGACAGGGTTACAGCATAAGAGAAGATTCGTTTTATTTTAATAGGAGTGTCCTTGTTAGCATATTTATCAACCCCTCCGCTCGGACAGGATATGACACAAAGTCAGTTTTTAAGCGGAGTTTAACAGGTTTGAATTCAGAGTTTTCCTTCTCCTAGACTAGTTGCCTCACCAAGGCTGAAGAACCTTATTTACCCATAGCTGGAGGGAGAATAATTGGATTTATATCTTTCCCAAGGGTATTAGTGCTATGTGAAATGCAATCAGTTTCGTCCAGGATTTGAACTCGTATCGTCGTGTCCAATTCCTACGACGATAACCATTACACCACGGCCTTATGAGTGTCCTTTTAGTTGGATGTTGATTACTTAGTTATATAGTTTAAGAGTATTTAGTTTTCGTTTATTCATTATGAAAGAGATTTTCACAACAACTTACGCATGAGATTTTTTCAAAGTGGGAAATCCGTTGCACGCTAAAGATCCTTCGCTATAAGGTCTTGTTTCTTGATTTTTTTTTTCTTCTTCACGTCACAACAAGCGGCCTTTTTATTTTTTCATCCATTTATCTATTTACTATTGCAAGGGCTACTAGAAAGGAGGTAAAGTTCACCATCGATCTGCTTTTGGAGGATTTTGCTTTTAAAAATTACGACTTGGTCCGCCGTTTCCTTTTTCCCTGTCGGTAACCGTTATATTTCTCAGCGCCTTATTTAAATTCAGGCTTTCTATACTTGACTTTCTGTTTGAAAATGTATATCTAATTAACTGTTATCAGAGTGACAGATCGCTCACTCATTTAATCGATAGATCAATATATATATATATATATATATATATATATATATATACATCGTATTTTTATGAACACGTAGATATTGACGAAAGAATATCAATATAAAGGAAGATTTTAAAAGATTTCTATGACTATCCTTTAATAAATAAGGTGAATTTTGCCTAAGAATCTGGCAATAAGAAATACTGTTTACAGTTGCACTTTTTTCAAGAAAGTCAATAGTGATGAGTCCTTTACAGAATGACTATCTTTACTGACTTCTACGCCAGAAACTTTTTCTTTACCAGAAAGTCAGTGAGTTTCAACTCAATGAACTTTCTTTTTGACACATGTTTGCTTGGACAATTTGTAAACATTTTAACTAAAACATGCTTCTCCGTGCTCATCATACTTTCTTCTCTAAATTGTACATGGTTTGCAATTTTTAGCTCGCGATAATCTGATGACAGACCTCTATTCAAACAAATATTTTTGTGACATTAAAATAAGTTTTGTCATAATTCCACCACTGCAGAGTGTATACTTATTTTTTTAAATCTACAATTTTTTTCTCTTTAAAAAAGAAATACCTTTTCTAATTGAATAGCCCTCACGTGTTTGTGTGTGTATGTGTGCATTGATAGAATTTGAAAGATGGAAAATGTGATATTTATTCTATATACTAGGTTTGGTTTGGTTTTGTGGCATATCGACCAATATAGGTTATTAATGCCAAATCCATTTTTTATACTTATAAACAGTTCTATTTCAAACAATTCGGTTTAGTATGAGCATAGTTTTTGTTTGTACCCAGCTAAATGTAAAAGCAGTTCTATTTCAAACAATTCAGTTTAGCAAATGAACCGTTTCAATGTCAAAAACAGTTATGTTTCAAACAATTCAGTTTTACATAAGTACACGGTTTAGTTCTATTCGACCAATAGACAAGACCCTATCAGGTGCTACGAATTGTGTCTCTCTCCTCGAGTGGCTAGAGTGGACTTTGGAGCGATGGCAATGTAGCGGTACTCTATATTCCCCAAAGCTCCAGCATTACTGGAGCCTCACCATCGGGTTACTTACTGTCATATCCAGGACACTTGTTGGGGGAGTCTTACCCCTCTCCAGAGAAGTAGTCAGTGTATTCTACAGCCCCAGCCGACTGGGCAACATATACAAGCGTAGTTCATCAATATACATAATAATACATGGACAATCCACTTTCAGCGCCTTCAGCTAGAGATGCATATGACACAATATCCTGAATTCAATCATATTTTGCACGTACTGTGACACTAGAAATCGGACAAAAGTTTTACACGGTACAGTAGTTTTAATTTTTTTTAAAGATCAGTCTCGTATCGATCTGATACAAAATACTTTGTTGCATTCTGAGTTATCCACCCTATCGCTCCGATCCTCAAACAAACATCTCTACATTTCGCTTCGTTTTGGCGGCGGTCCTGTGTGTCATCTAGTGTCACTGTCTGCCTCTTTCGTGTCACCATCCTTATTCCTGTTTGTTGTCTACTGTCTTCATCTCCCGTTGTTCTAAGTTTTTTCCCGCTTTAATGAGGAATAAAACCGCAACCACATTTTTAAGTAAATATATTTCTGTTATCTTTGGTGACTTTTTCTTTCATCACCCGGATCGGCCAACGAAAAATCAAAGAGACGCTGGAGCATTCAGCCACTAATGTCGAGCATTCTTCACTGACTAACTTAAGTCTAATTCATAAAATAATTTTAGTCCCCCTTATTGAAACCATCTGATAAACGGTGTAGTTAGATTGACCTCGAGTTCAATAGCTGTCTGTCATACCGTTTGACTTGCTGTGTTTTTTTCCACGCGCTTAACTGCTCAGAATGTAATTTGAATACTACGCTATATAACACTAACAGATCTCAACAATCTGTTTTGTAACATTCTTCGCTTAATCATTTTAACATTCATAACCGTCAAGTTATGAATTCCTTTTTACTATCTCTCTTATCAACTTCAGAAGTTACGATTATCTTTTTCTTGATTATCTCTATAATTACTTTAATATCTCTATGATCTTTTACATCGGCCAGAAGATCATTCCTGACAAACAGTCATTTAATCAATCAGAAAATTTAACCACAAACATCACAAGGTTATCTGTATCCATTCGAAAACATCACAAAAGAACGGAAAATATTTATCCTATCCTATCCTATCCTGGTCACGACACCATTTCGGGCAGATACTGTATTCTGGGTTATATACATTCCTTACTCAGCTGATTCTCTCGCCACCATATCTTCTTTTTGCTTTATTCTTCAGTCGTCATATTGTCGCCTTGTATCACTCGTGTCTCATTAGTATCGCCATCATTTTTTTTTTGTCATCTTCTCTCGTCATCTACCGTTGTTCTGAGTTCTCAGCTAGATTGATGAATAACTACGCGACCACATTTTCATGCGCAGACATTACTGTTATTTTTGGCAGCTTTTTCTTTCTTAGGGGTAACCAGCGAGCATGATGGAACATTCAACCGCTCATGTCGAGTGTTTTTCATAAAGTGACCAGCTTATTTCTAACTTCTAGAAATATCCTGGACTGAAACTATCCAACAAGAGCCATGGTCATAGATTGACCTAGAGTACAATATTAATCAGTTGTACTACTTGACCTGCTGAGTTTTTCCACACGTTTAACTAATGGCGATATAATCTGAATGCTAAACCACCTATCATTCGAATATCTCACTTACCTATCATGTAATAACTTCATTAGCTCAAAATTTAAAACCAGTACCAAATTCGTCAAAAAACTCAATTAGCATAGATTTTTCTATTTAGCAATTAAACTGACGCATCTTTATTTATAAACAAAATAAGGGAATTTGATTTAATTGTTTCTCTGGCACATGTTTTATTGTATGATATCTCCACACGTTACATATTTTTAGAAGAAAGGTTTCGCAACACGACAGTTACAAAAATTATTTCTTTTAAACCTTTCAATCACAAAACTACTGCTACATAGTTTTCCATAAAAAAACAACAACAGGGTTTTAAAACCTTTCAATATTTATAAAAGGTTATAATAATCAGTGTAATTATAATGAAATGATGTTAAAACGAATATTTTATGAATATTTTATAAAATCAGTATATTCCCTTTTTTGCTTTGTGCTGCTGTTTTTTCAGGCTATTTTATTTATTTATTCATTACACACAATCTTAATAAAAAAATTAAGCTATTCGACGAAGTCATCGAAGAAAATGTTCAGCAAAATGTATTAATCAATGGAAGATTCGAACGAGTAAATGAAAGTTGCACACAGAAAACCCCAAGAATACGACAATAACGCAAATAATTTGAATATAGTTGTACACGGCACAGCATTTGGAATTTGAATATAGTTTCAAAAGCAATGAGGAATTATATTTACATATATATATGTATATATATGCATGTCTCTGTGTGTGTGTGTGTGTGTGTGTGTGGAAATGGAGAGAAAAAGAGAGAGAGAGAGATACCCATAATGACAGAGAGAACTTAAATATGGAGTATGAATAATACATAACAATATCCGTTTTTATCGCATAATGTTTCATTAGAAATAATAAAATCCAGACATATGATTATACAAATTTGACCAAATGATTAGTTTCGTGAAACTCTATGTTGTGAGTTAATAATCATTTTTAGTTTTTATGTTTTTATATCATTATACTTTGTGCATTGAGCACTTTCATTTTTTATTAAATTCACCGTAATTCTAGTTTTTTTACCCAACAGTGGACATTCTCTCTCTCTCTATATATATATATGTGTGTGTGTGTGTGTGTGTGTGTGCAGACAATGATAATTTTAGTAATAATTTGGCATAAAAACGATGCTCTAACAATACCGGAAAAGTAAATTGTAATGTACTAGAAAATAAATATGCCAATCAAATATAATACAGATATGTCCTTTTTTATATGATTATGAAAATAATTATCGGTGGAAATAGTATATTGATTTTTTATATGTTGCGTATCATAATAATTATATGAAAAGTCAAGGCATCTCGTGAGGTTTAATGAGATTCTGGTCTCTTTATTTCTCGTCTTCATCAATTTCTTTCTTTAATCTTTTGTTCTTCACATGAAATAGATAAACCGCCATTCACAATTTCTTTTTTCAATTTCATATTTATCTGTTTTCTTCTTGCTGACATTTTAGAATTCCCCCCGTAAAAGGGGGTTTTCAGAGTAAAAGAAGGAAGTGAGTCCACATTTGTTTGTATAGATTAGGCATGGGTCAGCTTTTTTCGAGAAGCAGGCCTCATAGGATACGGTGTTACTAATAAAATCCAAAGTCATTTTAATGTTAAAGGTATCCTAACCATTTTTTACTATAAAACAAACATATGCAAATACATGAACAAATATCTCATGATTATATGCGTGAACATCTCCTTCAGGAATATTTTATTTTCTCTTCAATAAAAAGATCCTTTCTATAAAAACGCAGTCCATTTAGAAAGTACCGAGGGCCGCATGCGGCCCGCAGGCTATAGTTTGCCCATGACTGGAACGGATAAATGCAAGTAATGGGTGGATGTAATGAGAATTGAACTGAGAAAATAATAAACAAAGAGCCCTGTGCCGTGTTTCCTCCATATAAAGCAACAACGATGACAAAAAAATCTTTTCTCAGATATCAACTCATTTTTATGCACATGCGTGAAGAAAGGGCACACTTCTTAAACAGATTTCTTCTGATTTCAGATGATAAATATGTTGGCAGGCATGACTTCAAGGATGGATTAGCTTTCTCGTAATATAATGAGGTCATCAGTCGTTTTCGTAAACAGAATTTTATTATATAAAAGCCTGCCAGTACAACGTGATTTGACAAGTAACACAGTAAACACTGAGGTTTATATTTGTAAGGAATTTCAACAGAAATATATCCTCAAATTAAATTGATTCAACACGTCAATCTGAACAGATACACAAATTCAAATCTTGGACGAGTTTCTTTGGATTTCCCATGGCACTAATACCCTCGGGAAGGTGTGAATCCATTTTTTCTCCCTCCAACTATGGGTAAATAGCAGGTTAGACACGGCATTTTAGCCTTAGTGAAGCATCTAGTCTTGGAGAAGGAAAACATTGAATTCAAACCTGGTAAACTCTGTTTAAAACCTGACTTTGAGTCTCATCCTGCCCATGCAGAGGGGTTGGTATATATATATACATATAGAGAGAGAGAGAGTACTTCAAGAGCCTAATTTTAATCTACTTGGGACATTAAGTAGGTTTATGTATTAGCTTTCGTAATTTTGTCGATATTTTTTTCTTTTGACTAGACATTGCAGTCCTGGTTGATTATTTTCAAGCGGTATGAACGTTTTCTGTATTTTCTTTTTTATTGAATTTTTTCCCCCATATATCAGTTTGTGTGCGGAAAGAAAGAGAGAGTGGGAAAAAGAAAGAGAGAGATAAGCATGTACTTACACGAGGGCTGTAATATATCAGCTCCCAACCCATTTTAACCTAATTCGTTCGTACGATATATTAAATATCTCTTTTTCCTGTAAAGTCAATAGAATTTTTCATTGAACTTTACAGAATTTGTATTTGTTACGATGACATAATAAGCAGAAGAAAACCTGCAGGTATTAATGGAATCCTTTTAACTTAATCATTCATTGGATCGGTCGTTGCAGTGAGTGAGCCAATGTGCTTTTTGCACTCTGAATCTATACTGTATATAAAGAAACCTATTCTTTTTATTTTTAAACCGAACTTTTTTTTATACAGTAGTTAATGAAAGTAGGTTCAAAATTGCTTTACGGAAAGAAACAGTAAAACTATTATCAATTATTAAAGCTTGCAGTACTTACCTGGGTTTTATGAGGTTCCCATGTGCATAAGATAATTCCTGCTAAAAATCTTTTCTATTTATTCATGCCTAATATGCATCTCTATTTCGGTATAAAATATCACAAGTTATTTTTATTTGATTGTGGAAGAACATCGTTATAGATAAAATGACGTGATATAAGCAAGAAAATGCCAAACGAAACTACGTTTTGTTAATATGGAAGCTGCTGCGTCTGCACAATCTTGCGATTAGTTCTAACCGTCGTTCAATAAATATATCGATAAGTCGGTGGGGCTTAGAATACTCTAACTTCATCCCCTGCGGAGGTTTAAGGTTACCCCTTAATATGGGTATTATGAGAATGACATCCGATGGTAAAGCTCCGGTGCTGGGGATTGTAGGATACTTTTTTATTGCCATTATTACAAGGTCCACAGTCCCGGAGTGATGATACCTATCATTATATACTCCTTCATATAAGTTTTAGCTGAGGGTTTTCCACTGTAGTTTGAGTAACTTTATTATTATTATTATTATTTGCTTTTTTGTTTGTTTGTTTGTTATGTTACTTTAAGCTTTTCTGCTATTTTCTAACTTCTCACATCAACCTTAAAAAAGAATCTTTGCTCTGAATATATATGATATTAGTACAATATCTTTATGATGGTTTGGTTGGATTTTATGGCATATCAACCTTTGTAGGATATTTATTGCCAAATCTATTTTTATACATGTTAACATTTCTAATCCAAACTATTCAGTTTAGCATAACTACAGTTTTTGGTTTACACACAGTTAAATATAAAAACAGTTCTATTTCAAACAATACAGTTTAGCATAAGTAAACAGTTTAGTTCTATTCGACCCATTGATAGGACCCTATCAGATGCTACCACTCCGGGCCAGAATGGATCTGGGAGCTATGGCAATGAAGGGGTACTCTGCATTCCCCAAAGCTCCAGTATTACTGAAGCCTCATCATCAAATTGTTAGGTATCATATCTTGGACACTCGTTGGGGAAGTTTGACCCCTCAGCAGAATTTCAGTCAGTATATTCTACATCCTCAGCTGACTGAGAAATTTGGACTAGGAGTGATTATTATTATTATTTGTTTGGTTGTTTGTTTTGTTTCCTTGGACATTTCCGCTACTTTCTAACTTCTCACATCAACCTTAAAAAAGAATCTTTGGACTGAATATATAAACTGTTAATACAATATCTTCATGAATATCAAATTCTATCAAGTAATTCATCTAACTTCGCAAAATTTCTCTCTTATATGCGTTTTCTTTCGATTTTTTTCAGAAATCATCCGATTCAATCTTAAATATTAGGGTTAGGTACACAGATCTGATTTGCAAGTTATGAGAATTGTAGCCTCAAGATCAGATGCAGTTTAGTGTCATACCCAGGACATCCTTTTCACGGGGGAACCTTATCGCTCTGTAGGGGATGCCGAGTATTTTAAAACCCACCAACACAATTTGGGATCCAATGGAGTCGAATTACTCACTCGTCGGATCTTGATAAGAGATAGGAATTAGGAATAAAAATGGATAGGTAAAAACGAAAAAAATAAAAAGAACTTTAAATTTTGTATAACGCTGAAAAGTTCTCAACCCGCTCCGTAAATGAATGACAAAGAGCTCATACAACGTCTCTATTTATCACGCCGTTCAACGTACTTGGAAAACCGTTTCTGTTAAAATTATTGGAAGATTCAAATCTTCCCAAAAATCCGATGTAAATTATTTTTAGAATGTCATTCACTTCTTGGCTAGCCTGATAACTTTTCAGCATAACCTATTTAGTCATTTTTGAAAGTTTATTGATTATCAACCAGGACGCTAGCTGGATGGATTTTGAAAAAAATCTATTTAGCGTCTATTCACTGATTTTTTTTTCCTTTTTATTAATTTTCCTGCAGCTGAATACGAGATGGTCTACAATTTTTTTCAGAGTATAGTCGAATGAATACAAAATAATGTATGACGATGACGGACATTTTAAGAAAAGCTAGTTCGGTTTCTTTGGATTCAGTTTCTTTGTTTAATGGCATATCAACCTTTGCAGGTTATTTAATGCAAAGCCCATTCTTGTAGGAGAACAGTTGTCGTACTATATAACCCACAGCTAGCATAAAGGGTTTCATACTTTACCATGAGTATTTGTCTGAATGGGAACATAATAACGTAAGGGGGATTCGAACTCGCTTCATACAATACCACTGTCCAGCACTTTAGCCATTATACCACAAAACTCCATCTTTAATAACCACTGCCTTCATCATCATCATCATCATCATGTCGTGCCACTAGCACTGATATCCCTGACCCTCTCTCGCTACCTCTCCCTATCATTTATCGCCTCTGGCAGGTCTTCAGGGCTACATCCTGTATCCTCACATAGCTGCTGTATATATGTTCGAGCTGGTCGTCCTGCTTTTGCTTGGCCATATGTGGGGGTCCATAGGAGTACGTCACTTATGAGCTCACCCTTGCTTCTCCAGCAGTGTCCTGCGTGTCTGGTTCGTCTAACTTGGATAATTTTCGTGATGGGAGGCAGGTGGCCGTAGAGTTGGTGCCTTGTGGGGTGTTGCCGCCAGGACTTGTTCAATGCTTTACTACAAGGCAATTAGTCACATTCACCAGAGAGATGCTTTAATGACGACTTTTAACGTCAGCATTTGAAAATTGATCACTAATTTAGCATGGAGATGAGCTAAATTAAAAATCAGTAATTGAGTCGGAAAATACATCACACAAACTACGGTTTGTAATTTGCTTCTCCTTGTTTCTTTTTTCCCTCCTTCTCTTTAGAAAATTCATTCTTATTCATTTATTTATTCATTTATATCGCTTATGTTTATATTTTTTTTTTTTTTGTGTGTTTTGTTTTTCATATATTTGATTTTTTTTTCTCTTTTCAATTTTTAATTCAAAATATCTAAATCAAGAACCATCGCTCGATAAATTGATAGTTATATTCAACTATTTTAGGCGAGTCCCAGTGGCGTCGTGGCTAACTTGCAGGGCTTCAACATCGTAGTAAATGATTTCGAGTTCCAGTCGCGCTATAACATTTACTTCAAGACTAATAACCTTGTGTCAGATATGAACTTCTTTATTCCCACCGCTATAGTACCACTACTGTTTTTTTCTGTAAGGATGGCTTTTTATTAGATGACCAACAAAAGTTTATATGCCATTAAACAAGGAAAACAAACCACGTATTTTTATGGAGTCTCTTTATTTTTATCGAGTTGCTCACCTAGGAAAACCTCTTTTTTAAAACCTAAATTTTGAAATGAAAAAAAATCAAAGCTTCAAACTTGATACGTTTTGATGGCACCATTGACCTAAAAATATTCCATGTTTAAATTAAAATATCATTTTTTCCTTCGTTTCTTTTTAATAGTAGATAGCTGATTAAAAACAAAATAATCGAAAATTTAAATCTGACTAGTCTAGTTTCTGTCCATACATCTAGACATCACAAATCTGGGATATGATGATATCTCACAGAATACTCCTCGAGCGCGATCAACAAAATCATATATTTCAAATATGGATCGTGACTGGATATAGAGTGACGAAAAAATAAGACGATAGAATTCTAAATATATCTTTCTATTTACTGATTCTTATGCTAATACTTGACACTTTCAGCTCCCCAAGGATCACTGACCAAAAAACTAGTAGAAAGTACGACAAATATCATTGATTTGGTCGGTGTTCTTTGATAAGTAGAAGGCATCAAGTCTTAACAGATTAAAACGTTCAGATAAAATAGCTGGATATAAATTAATGATCTGATATGTAGATCAATATGTACACGGGTTCGAAAATAAGGAGTATATAAAGAATATTAAGAGTTCACGTTAAAGTGACTCCATAAAAATAGTTGGTTTATTTTCTATGTTTGTGCTCTTTGGAATTTAATGCAGACCTTTATTTTACCATTCATACAATGAGATAATAGGAATTTTATCTATCAACCCCTCTGCTAACTACAAGGTTAATTTTTCGCTGTTTTAATTCAGATTTTTCATTCTCCTCGACCGGTTGCCATACAAAGACTAAAGAGTCCAGTCTATCCCTTGGGGGGGGTGTCCTCTTGGTGTAATGGTTAAATCGATAGACTGCCGAATCGTAGTACGCGAGTTCGTACTTCAGTCGCGCTATTACATTCACTTTCGGACAAATACCCTTGGGAAAGGTATAAACCCCTTATCCTCCCAGCTAGAGGTTAAATAGTACCACTACTGTTCTTCTAGGAGAATGGCTTTGGCAATAAATAACCTACAAAGGTTTATACGCCATTAAACAAAGAAACCAAACCAGTCTGTCCCATAATTTTACTCATTTATTATTTTTTCATCCAGACCGTTACTTTACCATGTATACAATGCGATAATAGGAATTGTATTTCGTCGCAAGGTGACAGACGACTGAAATTTTAATTTATTAAACGGTAAGTGCAGTAATTTTAATTATGTTTGTATATACCAACCCCTCCATACGAGTAGGATGCAACATAAGGTCAATTTTTATGCATAGTTTGAATTAAGAATTTTCCTTCTTCTAGACCGGTTGCCATAACTAGGCTAAGGACCCCAATCTGCCCTACCATTTTACCTATAGCTGGAGGGAGAATATTTGGATTCGTACCTTTCCCAAAGGTATCAGTGCTTTATGAAATGTAAACCACCTCGTCCAAGATTTGAACTCGGGTCGACGTGTCTATTTCATACAACGGAATCCATTACTCGATGATCGCCTCTAATTACATGTATGTATGTGTATATGTGTCAGAGGAGTATGTGTTAGGGGAGTATGTGTGGAGAGAGAGAGAGAAAGAGAGAAACTAAGAGGCAAAAAGAGAGAGGTTGGTGACGTAATGATCTCTACAAACTTCAGCATTATAGGGAGCGGAAGTTACAAACATCTGCGAAGGTATAATTTACTGGTGATTAATTTATCGCTGCTGACGCGAAGCTCTGAATCGCATGAGCTTCCGTTCATTGGTTAGAGGCAGTCACGTTGGATTTGGGAGATTTAATTCGATTCTAAAAGTCAGCTAGGATGAAGACTTAAGGAGAAGCAGTCTTGTATTTCGGGACAATTGAAACCGCGATACCTTAAAAGTGAAAGGGTACATTTTTTTCCATCAAGAGGGCAAAAACCTCTTCAAGTCTTCCCCTTTAAAACAAAGCAGAAGTACAAAAAAAAAATCGGGAAATAAACGTGAGGTTATCATTGTGGTCAATGTATCTTTCATTCTATTCATGCAGTTGAATTAAGGGACAACCCTTCCAATAGCCCCGAGTATAGTAAATAAACTGGTAGTATAGTAAGTAAATAAACTGTAAGTATAGTAAGTAAACTGATAGTAAATAAAATTGCAACAAACTGGAAATATGTTTCGAAGTCGTCAAGATTAAACGCACAAATAATATGCCTGAATAACAGTTAATGATTAAATGTACTGATCAATACACGCACGTTCTAATATCTGAAGAGGCAGGCTAGACGATAGTAACCAGCTGAAATAAATTTATAATAGCAAAATGACGGTCCATTGAATTTTTCTCTAAATGATATTGCAACTATAATTGCTCTTAATGGGATTTTTATATATTCTTATTTATTAATAGTGATACATTGAGCAGGCCTGGAGAATAAAATGAAATATTTCTTTTATTCTCAATTTGAATAATTCAAAACTGTTCGTTTCAGGACATTATATATATATATATATATATATACATCATCATCATCATCTCGCGCCGCCAGCCTGGATCCCCTTGACCCTCTTCCGCCATCCGTCTCTATCGTCCATCGCTCCAGGTAGTTCTTCAAGTCCATACCTTGTATCTGTACAGAACTGTTGTATATAGGTTCTAGCTGGTCTTCCTGGCTTTGCCCATCCACAAAAACAGCCATCGAAAGATTACCATGACCTGCACTCAAACCACTATATATATATATATATATATATATATATATATATATATATATATATATATATATAAAGGAATGACCCATCTTCCTTGTACCCTAACAATAGAAATAGTACTAACCATTATTTAAGTACACACGTCACTCTGCGCAGGATTTTCATCCATGGACTTCAGCGTGGGACTCACGTGATAGATCATTGTTTGGATTTAATACGACTCTTGTGAGGATAGTAATATTATAATTAATTTACTTGTTATATTTGTACACCCGCACGAATAAACCTGCCTTGTGTTATACCTACCTAAAGTGTTGACTGTCCTTTACCATTCGGACTAGCCTGTCATTGTATATCATTTACGATATAACAAAACGAAAGCTACTACTTAATGCCTCATAATGCCCGAGTTCACTTGTTTGGGTTGTTGGCCAAGCGGTACGATACGAAGTCTAACGTTAAAGTCGGGCGGGTTTCGATCCCAGCTTCAAACGTCCTACGTGTCTAACCACACAGAAGAGTTGTGATACAACGAAACCATCTGTCTGTGGTTGACTATATGTACTCAAAGTATAAATTTTAACAATTTGTCGAATTCCCAATCGATATTGACTTACATGAGAATCGGCCGCGTGAAACTTAGATTTGTGTGGTTTTATCCTGTTTGAATCTATTTTGTAGTTGAAATATTGTAATATTGCCCAGCACTTTAGAACATAGAATACTCTATTTTACTATTTTAAAACACTTTTAGCGTTAAATAAAACTGTTATATAAACACGGAATGATTTTTTTATATTGATCATTTTTCCTTGATTATATTTTATCATTCGGCTTGGCTGGGCTTTGAACTATTCGGCTCAGTGCAGGTACAGGTGCACACATTGAGTGCAGTTCACGCTCGCACGCAGAGGATGTGACAATCACAAATGTCATTATAAAAAACCCAGATAGGAAACGTGACTGGGGTGTGAATGATATCATGCCCGGAAGCGAGGGGCTGAGATTTTGGGGTATTTCGAAAAAGACGTTTGTTGAGATTTGACTCTGGGCCGGGCCAGACCCAACTGGGGGGTTGACTGTGGGCGATGTAGGAACAGTCCGCATAGTAAAAATTATGTGTCTCTCTCTCCTCGTATCGAAAGACTAAAACTCAAGAAGTGAATAAACGTTTCGTACCTGAACAACAGAGAGTCGTCAGTGTTTCGGTATTTCTCTGCATCTGACATTATTACAAAGCATAATATTTGTATATACACTTGGGGTTGAATCGAATGATTTCCGTCTTTTAAAAGCAGGTTTTTACAACAAATTTTAGAATTACAATGTTACAAACGTAACTAGAAATCTCCAGAGGAAAGAATTACTTCATTAGTCATTCTTATTTCAGTAGTGAAATTAATTAATATACGATCTCACTCTCTTAAAATAAAGGTGTACTATAGGTAAATATGGCTATTTGGGAAATGTGCATGGGATGTTCATTACATATATACATAAAGTAGAACACATAAGAACGTAGGAATCTCGAAATTCGAAAACACGTAACGACTTGTTAGTTCAGGTACGAAACCTTTTTATTAACTTTCAGTTAAAGGTTTCGACACAAGGAGAGAGACACAATCTTTTTATGTTGTCTTATTCATTTGGCCCCCATCTCGAGCAGCCCCCCATAGGGCGCAAGTTCGCCTCGCGTCTGCGAGCTCCAAAAGTCGAACCTCCTCGTTTGGCGTCTAGTACTCAACTCTCTTCTAACTTTCTTTCAATTCTACACAAACCTCTGCGCACTTCCGGTACGGGACTTCACTCGCACTCCGTCACCCGTTTCGTCTCGGACTATTGCGACATCTCTGAGTGACACCTCCATCCGCCCACGTTAACACTTGCCTCAAAGTTGCACTTAACTAACCCATGTGCTGAGCCGAAAGGTTCTCTGCCCAACTAAACTCAAAGGCATGAACCGAAATCCCTTGGCCATTACGTTACAAAGGAACTGAAAGGGCATATTTGATATACAGTGTTATGAGTGTTTAAGAATAACAAAAACGCTACAAAAATAGCTAAGAAAATGTGTTATGTTTATGACCTAGGTGTTATTACTGACCGCCAAGTCAAAAACTAGTTCAAAATTTCTTTCTGCTGATGCATCATTGAGAGACGAACCCAAACCAAGACGCTCATAAGACCTCCAACCGAACGCTTTAATTGCAATCTGTACCAAAATTCCCAAGAATTAGCTCTTTATCAAAACTCATTCCAATCCATAAATTGCTGCCATTTGAAAAAGATATATTTGAGCAATCCGGGCCATTGTCTTCCTGATACTCTTTGTGAGAATAATACGGAAGTTTTCGTATCCATAGCGACAGATTTTCTTTAAATACTGAGAAATGATTCATCTCTCTAGAATATCATGGCAGGTGGCGATAATGGGTCTTTTATGACAGTTATCAACGCAAAAAGTTGTGGATTGCCAAGGAAGAATCTTCCTAGATTTCACGAGTGGAGCTTTATGGGAAATTTTCCTATGTATATAGTGTGATCACAACGTTATTATTCCTTTTGAGTCTTAAAATTAGAGACCGTCAAAGACTTCAACTTTCATCAACTGCAATAGATGTATGAAAATTTTCTAAGAAAACGTCCCACACTCATCCAGAGGAAATATTTTTTTTATATAATTTTTATTTTAAAGTAGAGGAATTATATAGTAAATTGAATTTCTATGGCCAGAATAATTGATAAACACTTGAGCACGACATACGGAAACACTGGATAGTTGTTTCGATCTTATTCGATTTCATCAACAGTGTATATAATGATCTTCTCCACTAGAGATCGACAGCAGAATGCTGAGCCGAAACTCTACCACTGCGCCACCGATCCACATTGAAAACAAACTATACCAAATTATTTAATTTGGTATTGTACTTCTCTAAGATAAGGTCAAATTAACGAGTACATCTCTATAATAAGGCCAGATTAACTAGTACTTCTCTATAATAACGCCAAATTAACAAGTACTTCTCTATGATAAGGCGAAATTAAGTAGTACTGCTCTATGATAAGGCCAGGTCACATTCAGGTCACATTCAAAGGGGAAAGATATTCGATTTAGGCTGATTTGTCCTATCGCATTCACTGTATTCACCAGATTTTGCACCAAGTGATTTCCATCTTTTTTTTTTTTCCTTTTCTACAAAATGCTCTAAACGAGAAATAAATTCCCAAGAAAATCAGGTGAAAATGTTTGGGGAAAACTTGCTGTGCTTGAAGCCAGCTGGATTTTAATCGAGAGAGAAAACTAAAAGCTACCTGATAAATGTCAAGGGATGTTTCAAATTCTTGCGAAGACGAAATTAATTTCATGAATAAATTATATTTGACCAAGACGAAAATTATTTATGACTCAACTCAATATATATATATATATATATATGTGTGTGTGTGTGTGTGTGTGTGTGGCATAATTTAAACATATATATACATATAAAAATAATGATCTAACACACACACACACATATATATATATATATATATATATATATATATATATATATATATATATATATATATATAACATAATCATTGAGCACTCTAGTGAAGGACAGGGGGTGTCCTCGTGGTGTAATGGTTAAAGCGATGGACTGCGGAATCGTAGTACGCGAGTTCGTACTCCAGTCGCGCTATTACGTTCACTTTCGGGCAAATACCCTTGGGAAAGGTATGAACCCCCTTATCCTCCCAGCTATGGGTTAAATAGTACCACTACTGTTCTTCTAGGAGAATAGCTTTGGCATTAAATAACCTAAAAAGAGTTGATATGCCATTAAACAAAGAAACCTACAACCTCTAGTGAAGGAATATAACAGTTGCCACTTGCATAATGCTAACAGATTGAGCACTTTGACATCCGATAGCGCAAAATATAAACAAACGAAATTTGATACATATGCGTTAATTCCCGAGGTGACGTTGAGTCGCAAGTTTTGCCCAGGAGTATATAATCAGCCTAACTTAAAGTTAGGTGGGTTTCGATCCCTTCTTGGGGCGTCTCACGCGTCTAGCCACACTGAAGAGTTGTGATACAACTAAATTGTCTGTCTGTGGATGACCATGTATATATATATATATATATACGCATAACAAGTAAAGGGAACTCTTTATAAAAATACTGTTATTCTTTTATGTATGAATGTGAACTCTGCATCATTTAGAATTGACTGATAGCCAAAATTATGCTAATATCACAGAAAGACCTACCTAGGGCGATGAACGATAGAGAGGAGTGGCGAGAGAGGGTCAGAGATATCCGTGCTGCCAGCACGATATGATGATGATGATGATTTACTTTCAACAATTCAAAATAGCAATAAATCAACCAAGGTGTCGTCAAATTTTAGGGAGTTGGAGTGTAAACGATGTGAAATTTACAGAAAAATTGTAATGCGTACGTAAAAATATATTTAATTGAAAAACTATATACAGACGGACTTCATATGGGTGTGCCGCTATGAAAGTGAATCAAAAAGGTGTGGAGTGGAAAATAAAAGCACCCCTATAAAGAAAAAGATCAAGGTTCAATTGTCAGTAAAGAAAGACATGATGAGTGTCATTTGCGATACGAAACGACCCATTACCTTGAAAAAATGCATCTAAAAACAGCGCTTTATCGTGCAAATTCTTCTGCAAAATTCACCTCATCGATTGAATGACCCTCGTATAATATTTAACTTGTATATATTGCCAAATATATATAGGGTCTCTCAATATACACGGGACCCACATGACTGCTAATAGCACTACTAATGATAATGTTGCGTTCATTTTTGTTTCAGATTTGAAAATCGTATACTTAAACAATTATTAATCTTTGATCACCATACCTTGGATAAGAGAGGAAAATATTTTGCGTCACTTCTAATTTGGAGACAAAATCATTTAAAACTGAGCAAGCAAATTTCGCTAGAAGTTAAACTTTAACAATTATCACCAGATAAGCCAAATTTATGGTTAGTGCCCGATTTTAAAGCCACAGAGTCAGTAAACAACCTAAAAAACAGGAAGAA
Source organism: Sepioteuthis lessoniana (assembly GCA_963585895.1). Taxonomy (NCBI): domain Eukaryota; kingdom Metazoa; phylum Mollusca; class Cephalopoda; order Myopsida; family Loliginidae; genus Sepioteuthis; species Sepioteuthis lessoniana. Next base: position 75,848,504 of record OY757915.1, on the reverse strand, counting down.
AATCCCAGATCTCACAGTAAGTTGACTGCAAGATGTCCCGACAATGTGAATGCGGAGAGAGATTCTATCGGAAGGAGTCCGAAAAAGACACCCCGAAGACGTTTCCAAGAACTTGGTCTTTTACGTGTATCATTGCAAAGAATCTGAAAGAAGGATCTTCAGCTGTACCCATACAGAATCCAGATCAAGCAGAAACTCACACCAGCTGATGTAGAAAAACTTTCGGTGATGCGCTGGCGGTTCGCGAACAAGATTGGAGAAGATTCACTCGATTTGAATCCGCCAGATTTACAATGTGCATGAGAGTAATTCACAATCCATTACTGAACTCAAAGTAGCCACCAATCTGAAGATTTGTGCCATACCGAAAAACAAGTGCGTCAGGGTGACTGGCATCTTCGCTCGATGAATTTAAGTGTGTCATCAGCGCAATGGCGATTTTTAGAACACTCATTGTAAAAAATGCATCCTATGAGCTGGAGATATCAAATCAATGTTTTAACTAATTACTGTTATATCTGATTCCAGGACATGTAATCTTTCTTTGACTTTTTTTTTTTTCAGTAATAAATCATTGTCATATTATTGGGTTGCGTCTATTTTAAGACACCATATATATATATATATATATATATATATATATATATATATATATATATATATATACAGAAAAGTGAATTACTTCTCAATCAATTTCAACTAAAGGCATCATTATGAGAAAAATGTTTTAAATATTTTTTAATAAACGGTATACCGCAATATATATATATATATATATATATATATACAGTTGGTTCAGATTTTGTTACTTTTGTGATATACCAATTGTTTAAGATGTATTTAAAACATTCTTCTTATATATATATATATATATATATATATATATATATATATAGTCAAATACCTAGAAGCAACACATGCAAACTACTGGAGATGTACAATATGAAGAAATTTTATTGAAGTTGCAAGAGGCATTTCATCCGAGATTTCTCAAGCGACAGTCTTCGAAGTCCTTGTTTTGTTTGCATAGAAAAGGCCTTTTAAATAGAATATAAATGACCTTTAGTTCAATTGGGTTTTGCTTAATCCTCGCACGAGGTATTGTAAATCTTCAATAAAATTTCTTCATATAGTACATCTCCAGTAGTTTGCATATGTTGCTTCTAGGTATTTGACTATATATATATATATATATATCATATAAATGCTGCTATTCTGAAAGACAGTTTGTACTGCTGTATTTTCTTGCTTTTAGCGCTGTACCACCGCCATTTTTAAGACGCCATTTTTGAAGGCGTTGCTTGTTTTTAGTATTTCGTAATGGAAACCAAGCCGGACGATTACAAATTCCCATCATATTTTGTTTATCTCTGTCCAGTAATTAATTATTTAACTGAGCATCCAAATATCTATTGACAAAAAATGAAAAGAGAATATAAAAAGATAATATTCTTACCTTTGGGTAGGTTGGGATGTTTCGCTTAAGGCTTATCTTCTTCTCGTCACTCAAAGAGCTATAAAGATGATCGACAGTATTTAAAAACAGAACAGGCCTTACGGATGGAAGACAAATCCCCGCATGACGACGACGACAACGTTGACGACGACAAGGGGTGTATTGGCCATCACCAGATATATACAAAGTGTAGAAATTATTTATAGTTTCAGTATATAGATATATATATATACATATATACATTTTTTGACATTTTTTTTTTTTTGGTTTTAAATGTGTTTCAGTTACGTTTTAATCATTCATTCATTTTTTGATTTTATTTTTATTCATTTATATATATATATATATATATATACATATATATATATGCATATTTTAAATTTTTGATTGAATGACAGTAGTAGTGGTAGTGGTAGTAGTAGTAGTAATGTAGGTGTAGCAGGAGCAACAGCAACGGCAACAACAACAGCAGCAGCAGCAGTGAAGAAGTTATACACCGGTGATATAGTAGTGATGATGGTAGTAATAGTAGTAACGGTAGTGATGGTAGTAGTAGCAAATGTAGATGTGGACAACCAATAAAACATGAAGAAATGAAAAAACAAAAAACAAAGTATGAGTTATGCATTTCATAGACAACGAAGACAGGGGTAGCCATAAAAAAATAGATACAAAAAAGAAATATGTTTTTAAACAGAAAATAGCTTAAGGGGAAAAGAAAAACAACATTTAAATATATGTATAAACAAAAACAAAAACAGGACTCCAAAAGTTCATTTAAAAGCATAAAGGTTTTTGATTGGTTCATTGGTTTTACGGCATTTCGACCCTTATTGAATTATCTAATACCAAAATCAGTCCTTCTACGGGTGCTACAAGAAGACTCATTATCCCCACACTTGTTTATTATATGCTTAGACTACGTGCTTAGAACGTCTATAGACATAATGATAGAAAACGGTTTCAAGCTGGCTAGGGAAAGAAACAGATAACCCGCACGAACTATTAAGGATGTGGACTACGCCGATGACATAGCGCTTCTAGCAAATACGTCCAACCAAACGGAATCCCTTCTACCCAGTCTGAAACGAGCTGCAGGTGGCATAGGCCTCCATGTCAACGCAGACAAGACAGAATACATTTACTTTATTCAAACAGGTGAAATCTCCACATTAAAGTAGGAGCCTTTGAAACTAGTGGACAAGTTCACCTACCACGGAAGCCACGTATCATCAACCGAGAATGTCATCAACTCGCGACGGGCAAAGGCATGGACAGCTAACGATCGCTATCTGTTATATGGAAGTCAGACCTGACCGATAAAATAAAACGCAGTTTTTTTTTTCCAAGGAGCGGTCGTATCGATACCGTTCTATGGATGCACCACGTAGACGCTAACAAATCACATGAAGAAGCTTGAAGGCAATTAGACTAGAATGCTGCGAGCTGTATTGAACAAGTCTTGGAGGCAAAACCCCACAAAACAGCAGCTGTATGGCCACCTACCACCCATCACGAAAACTATCCAAGTTAAACGAACCAGACATGAGACATAGTGCTGGAAAAATAAGGACGAGTCATCTGCGATGTACTCCCGTAGACTCCTTCACAAGGACGAGCAAAGTTAGGATGACCAGCTAGAACCTAAATACAACAGCTCAGTGTCGATACAGGATGTAGCCTGGAAGACATTCCGGGAGCGATGGACGATAGAGATGGCTGGTGAGAGAGGGTTAGGTAGATGATAATGTACAAAACCCTCAGTGGGTTTTTTTATACTTAGTAATGGTGACAGATTTTTAACAAAGCAATGAAAAATACACTAAAATATTTTCCAAAATCAAATTGATCCAGGTATAACATAAATCTGTATCTGACAGTACGACTCAAGTCTTGGAGTTCTGGGAATGTGGAGTACCCCTTCATTATCATTACTCTCAGATTCATTCTCATCCGGAATGGTCTTATCATTACCCACGTTTATTTCGTAAAATTTCTTTCAGGGGCATATTTAATAATATTTCGTTTGTGTGCTTGTATTACTGTTGAAGAATATAGAGAGAGAGAGACAGAGAGACAGAGTGATTGATAGCGTAGACACGGTCAACAATGATTGGTGACTACCAGTTTCTCACCTATTCGAGAATCAGAGCAAGTGTCTCTTACGTGTTGGATATCCCCTTATATTTTATGGGTTGGGTACAATGGTAAGATTAATTTAACTTGTTGTGTATTCTAGAAAAGGCAACCAAGTTAATTTACATGGTTATATAATATCAATGTGGTGATTTGTACATCTATCTATACTATATCTTATTTATTAATTTCTTTTACTACAGTAATTTACTTCTTTTCGAGGTTTTCCCACCAGCGTTAGCCAATCATTTATCCTTGGAGTTTGAGTGCCAGCAAGTCTCTTCAAGTATCCAGGACTCTTCACGGTATTCTGTCTAATCACATTAGTGTTGTAGTTATTTCCGAGTCCTCTAGGCCCTTTATTAATCTTTCGGTGACTTTTTCAAGAGCTTTAATTTCAATTAGTATAAACGTCACTTTCATGTGCCACACTTTCTTCATTTCCCAAGCAAGGTCCAGGTATTTATCCTTCTTTTCACTTTCTTTCAATATTACTCAGTGGTCAGCCGGAATAGCAAAGTCCGCAATTTTTTAAGTTCCGTTTTTTTTTTTTTGCTGATTATTATAGGGTCTGGTTGTCTGATCCATTTCTGTGTCAAAATCCCATTGGAGTTTGTGTCTCATTCTCAAGGACAGATGTTGGGTTGTACATATACCATTTGTTCGTATGGTCAAATTTAAATTTCTCTCATAAATTCCCAGTGGATCACTGTGCTCATCCAGTCTTGTCTAGTCATATAATCTTTCTGTGCTAATTTGCTGCATTCACTAATTATGATATTGATCGTTTCGTCTCATTATTATAATTATTATTACGAATTTTTCACAGAAGCTTTAACAGGTTGTTTTTCACGGGAAACTGAGTGACAGCAAGTCTCCTTAGATTTCCAGGATTAGTCAAAATATAAGTGCTGATTTCAGCGGTGATGGGGTCTACATTGTGTAAATTCTTCCTCTAATCAACAGGATTCTTTTAACTATCCAAGCTTATTTTAACAGCGCCTTTGTCTGAATGATTACCATCCTTTCTCTTATCATCAATATTTCCAGTTTTATTTTCCAGATTCTGGGTGACTGTTCGAAAATCTTTAACTGCAATTGGTGTCACCGTTATCCTCGAATTCAATAATCATTTTTATTATTATTTACCCCTTTGAGAGTTTTTCCTATTGCATTAACCGATGGTTTCTCATTGGAATTTGAGTAACAGCAAGTCTCCTCAAGTCCCAATGATTCTTCTCAGTATTTTGGCCGATCTTAATAATGCTGTAGTTTGGATGCTTTCTACTTTACCTCATATTTGCAAATCTTCCAGTCCCTTTTGTTCTCTAGCAAGGTCTAATCACTTAATCTTTTTTTTTTTACTTTCTTTTATTTTCACTCTGTGGTCCGCCGGGACGGCAAGGTTCTTTTTTCTTTTTTTTTTTTGGTTGACTACCTCTAGATCAAGTCGTCTGGCTGAGATTTGGTGTTCCTTTTGTATCTCCAAGTACCAGAGAACTTTGGGTGTCTCATTCGTATGGTCAAATTCATATTTTTTGCACAATTCCTAGTGGATCAACTTGCTCACTCACTCTTTATGCGCTAATTTACTGAATTCGTTTCTTATTGATCGTTTCGTCTATATCACCACATCACCAACATTTGCTATTTTGTTGCGTCTTATCTATTTTTGCTTTAACGCATTTTGTCCATATAGCGTTGTTTTCTGCTGCTATCAGAAGAGATTCAGTTTCTCTCTTAAGGTTTCCATTTCTTAGCCATTTCCAAATTTTTCTCGTGTGAGATTTCGCTTGTTTGCTGCTTGAAATATCCATACGGTCTGTTTTCCTTCTCATTTTTATTTTCTGTTTTTTTCCTGTTCTTTTGTTAGTTTTTTTTTTTTCCCGCTCGCTGTAACCAGTCATTCTTGGCTCTTTTTGTGCTGTCTTTGAGACGTCTTATCGTTGTATTGATGCTGTCTTCAATGTCGGCGAGTCGTGTATCCTCCTTCTTTTCATGACTCATATAGCCGTTTACATCATCTCTGGGATGTAAGTTATTATTATTATTATTATTTACTCCTTCAGAGTTTTTCACATCAGTTTTAGCTGATGGTCTTTCACTGGAGTTAGTGAGCAAGTCTCCTCAAGTCTCCAGGACTCTCCACAGTATTCTGGCCGTTCTCAATTATGTAGTGGTTTGGATGGTCTCTACTCGTCCTCTAATTTCCAAGTCCTCCAGTCCCTTTAATAATCCTTTGGTGACTGTACCAAAAGCACCAACCACGATTGGTATAATTGTCACTTTCATGTTCCATAGTTTTTTGTTCAATTCTCTATCAAAGTCGAGGTACTTATCCTTCTTTTCGCTGGCTTTCAATCTTATTTTGTGGTTAGTCGGAACAGCAAAGTCCACAATTTTGTAAGTTCTCTTTTTTTCTTTTTTTTTTTTTTTTTTGCTAATTATTATAAGGTCTGGCCGAGATTAAGTGATCCGTTTGTATGTCAAAATCTCATTGGAGATTATGTGTTTAATAATCCAGGACAGGTGCTTGATTGCCCATATAACATTTGTTCATAAGGTCAAATGTAGATTTCTTGCACAATTCCCCGTGGATCACCTTGCCCACCCAGTCGTGTTTAGTCTTATAATCTTTCTGCGCTAATTTGCCGCATTCGCTTATTATGTGATTGATGGTTTCATCTCTGTCACCACATAGCTTAAATTTGCTATTTTGTTGAGTCTTATCTATTCTCGCTTTGGTATGATTGGTTCTTATGGCGTTGTTTTGTTCTGCTATGAGGAGAGGTTCAGTTCCTCTTTTAAAGTTTACTTTTTCTAGCCACGTCCAGGTTTTATCGTGTGAGATGTTGCTTATTAGCCGTTTAATGTGCCCATAGACTTGTTTTTCTTCCCATTTTTGTTTTCTCGTTATAGTCATTCTGTAGGATTTTGGGTTGTCACTGTCGTTTCTTGTAGCTGTAATCAGTCTTTCTTTTCGTTTTTCTAAGTAGTCCTCGAGTCGTTGTATCGATACGTCAACGTTGTCTCTTCTTCCTTCTTTTCTTGATATAGTTTGTCAACGTCATCTCAAGGGTGTAATGCCTTATGCATGGTCATTACTTTATTATTATTATTATTATTATTATTCATTAGAGTTTTTCACATCAGTGTAAGCCGATGGTCTTTCACTGTTGATTGAGTGACAGCAAGTGTACTCAACTCTCCAGGACTCTTCTCAGTATACTGGCCGTTTTCAATAATGCGGTAGCTTGGATGGTCTCCACTCGTCCGCCAAATTCCAAGTTCTCCAGGCCCTTTAATAATCCTTTAGTTACAGTGCCAAAAGCACCAATCAGAATTGGTAATATCGTCACCCTCATGTTCAACAGCTTTTTCAATTCTCTAGCTAGGTCGACGTACTAATCTATCTTTTCATATTTTTTCAGTTTTATTCGGTGGTCAGCCGGGGCAGCAAAGTCGACAATTTTGCAAATTCTTTTTTTGTTTTTTTTCTTATGTTAATTATTATAAGGTCTGGTCTTCTAGCCGAGATTAGGTGATCCATCTGTCTGTCAAAGTCCCATAGGAGTTTATGTGTGTCATTTTCAAGGACATGTGCTGGGTTGTGCATATACCATTTGTTTGTATGGTCATTATTATTATTATTATTATTATTATTATTATTATTATTATTATTATTATTCTCTTTGTGAGTTTTTCACACCAGCGTTAGCTGCTGATATTTCACTCTAATCTGATTGACTAGTCTTGGTCTTCTGACCTGCATGAGGTATTCTGTTTGGGAGGATTCGGGTTTGTGTATATACCATTTGGCAGTATGGACAAAAATCAAACCATTGCTCAATTTCTAATGGATCACCTTTACCACCGAGTCGTGCCTATTCATGTACTACTTTTGTGCTAGTTTGCGGCAATCACTTATATGTTATACATAATCGTTTCATCTCTTATTTCGCATGACCAACACTTACTCATCCGTTGTCTATTATCAATGTTCGCTTCATCATAATGTGGCTTTATGGCGTTGTTTTATGCCGCTATCAGAAAAGATTCAGTTTCCCTCTTTAAATTTCCCTATCGCAGCCATGACTTTTCGTGTGCAATCTCACCAGTTAGTCGCTTGAAATATACATTCAGTTGGGTTGTTTTTTTTTTTTTGCTTTTTTTCCGTTTCATTTTCCTATGTTTTTTCATTTTTCTATCAGTATCTAATTTGCCAATGCTATTATTGGGTGCTGAAATTAATCGTTCTTTGAGTTTTTTAATGTAGTTTTCAAGCACTTGTATTAAAGCTGCTACATGATCACCTGTGCTGGCAGGCCCTCTTCCTCCTGCTTTTCTTGATACTTGCAGTCTTTGTCATTTTTCGGATATAGAGCCTTATACCTAGCCATCAATTCCCTTGTCCTTTGACCCATTTCTGTGAGTTCCTTCTTTATCCGTTTTAAGAATAGTTCCAAATATCTTACAAGAAGGACTGCTCAGGTGTTTATCCCTTTAAGGAGATTTCTGCTGCAGAGCTAGATTTCGAGTAGCTCTCTCGTTGTTCTGAGGTACTCTTTTCTAATTTGTTCATTCATCGCCTCTTCTTTGATAGTATCAGCTTCCAATTATTATTATTACTGTTATTATTATTTTTTTATTATTTTACCTCTTTTGAGAGTTTTTCACATCAGCGTTAGTTGATGGTTTTTCTCTGGAGTTTGAAGGACAAGTCTCCTCAAGTCTCCAGGGCTCTTCTCAGTATTCTCTCGTTCTCCACAATGTAGTAGTTTGGATGGTCTCCACTCGTCCTTCAACTTCCAAGTCTTTCAGTCCCTTTAGTAGTACTTTAATTACTGTACCGAATACACCAATCACGATTGGTATAATCGTCGTCTTCATGTTCCATAGTTTTTTTTTTTGAATTCCCTACTAAGGTCTAGGTACTTATCTTTCTTTTCTCTTTCTTTCAGTTTTATTCTGTGGTAAGCTGGTTCAAAAAGTCCACAATTTTGCAAATTCTCTTCTTTTTTTTCTTTTTTTTTGTTGTTGTTGGTTACTACAAGGTCTGGTCTTCTGGCCGAGATCAGGTGATCCGTTTGTCAGTCAAACTCCCATAGGAGTTTGTGTGTGTCATTCTCCAGGACAAGTGCTGGGTTATGCATATACCATTTGTTCGTATGGTCAAATTTAGATTTCTTGCATATCACCTTGCCCACCCAGTCGTGTCTAGTTTTATACACCTTCTCTGCCAATTTGCTTCATTCGCTTATTACGTGATTGATCGTTTCGACTCTGTTACCATATAACCTACATTTGCTATGGTGTTGCGTCTAATCTATTCTCGCTTTGATTTGATTGCTTCTTATGGCGTTGTTTTGTGCTGCTATTAGGAGAGATTCTGTTTCTCTTTTAAAGTTTCCTTTTCTGGCCAAGTCAATGTTTTCTCGTGCGAGATGCCGTTTATTTGTCGTTTAAAGCGCCCATAGAGTTGTTTTTCTTCCAATTTTTGTGTTTTAGTTATTGTCAGTCTGTTGGTCACCGTGTTGTCAGAATCGTTTTTGATGGCTGTAATTAGTCCCCGTTCCAATTTTTCTATGTTGTCTTCGAGTCGTTGTATCGATGCATCAATATTGTCTTCAATGCTGGCAAGTCCTCTTCCCACCTCCTTTCTTGATATATATAGTCTGTCAACGTCCTCTCTGGGATGTAATGCCTCATGATATCCTTTATAAATAAAAATTGCATAGTTCTTCCTATGAAGAGATTGTCGTCCGTGAAACTGGAGATGATCTAGACCCTTTTAAATCAAATCTTCGACCCTTAAAAATTTAAGAATTTTTTGTAGTATTTTTAAACATTTAAGTAATTTAAAATGTCTTTTCTATTTTTTATATTTTTTATGGTTCATAAAAATAATAATCTAAATTCTTTGATTTGTTTTGTTTAGTAAGGGTCTTAATTACTTATCCTTCCTTCTTTACTGAATTTGTTCTTTTGGACGAGATAATTTGTTCTTTTGGACGAGATAATTTGTTCCTTTGGACGAAATTACGCCTGAGACTTCTACTAGTTTTAAAATAAGTTCAGTTTTAAAAAGCGTTAAAGAAATTAGAGTGCTACTTTTAAGATATTCTTTGGATTATTAAAAAAAAGATTGATTTGCTGATTGATCTTATCGGCATTTCAACTCGTCTTGGGTTATTTTATGCCAAGAGGTTTGGGAGTCGCGTCCATTGTACGTTTATATTTACATTTTTTGTGTATGTGTCTCGGAAGAGATTTTTGAGTACATGTGCTAATGATTACGAAATATTTTTATTTGATCAATAGAGAGGACCCTAAGAGGCACTACTGATACGACCCGAAGTGGACCAGCGAGTAATGGCAACGAAGGGATACACCCCAGTCCGCAGATTTCGTTTTATATTGAGGACACTTTTTGTGGATGCATTCAGCGTATTCTAACGCTATTTAAAAAGGTTTGATTTTTTTGTTTAATGCCCTTTTAACGTTCATACTTAAAGAAAGGTTTGGTTGTTTTTCTTTTTTGTTTTTTTAAAGGTATATCAACGTTCATACTTTAAAAAGGTTTTATTCGGGTTCTTTCTTTAATGATAAATTAATTGTCATACTTAAAAAAATTGGATTCATTTTTGTTTTGTTTTGTTTTTTGTTCTTTTTTAAAGCATATGAACTTTCATACTTTAAAAAGTTTTAGTTTGGTTTCTTTCTTTCATTGCATATTAACGTTCATACAAAAAAGGTCTATTTTCTTTTGTTGTTTAAAGGCATATTAATGTTTATACTTTAAAAAGGTTTGGTTTGGTTTCTTTCTTTCATCGCATATTAACGTTCTTACTTAAAAAAAGGTCTGGTTTGTTTTTTGTTTTTGTTATTTATTTTTTTTAATTTTTTGTTTAAAGGCATATTAACGTTCATACTTTAAAAAGGTTTGGTTTGGTATGGTTTGGTTTCTTTCGTTTATTAACTTTCATACTTTCAAAATGAATGTTGATTTTTTATGAATGACAAAACAACGTATGCAGCTGTCGTTGTTTTTTAGTATTGTAGTATTCTGTAATCCAAGAGAATGTTAGGTATTTGATTGATAATACGTTCACTTTTTCTTAATTTACTTATTCTATTTATTATATCTAATTAGAGACTGAATCAATATTTCTAAAAATAACTATTCTCAAACTAATTTCAGTGAAACACCTGCTACAAGAAGACTGTTTAATAAATTACTGACAAGGATGGTTCATGCCAAGACCAATTCAAAAAATTCGATTCAGATGGGTTAATCGTTAAGTCTGGAGGCGGCTGATGGACACTGACTGGGCCCTATTGAATAAAAATTACGAAACCATATGTGTGTGTGTGTGTGTGTGTGTGTGTGTGTGTGTGTGTGTGTGTGTGTGAGTAGGATATTTGTAACTGACTTTAAAATAGCAACATAAAAAACAGATTTTTATAAGAAATTTAACGATTCTATTTAGAGAACAATTCAAAATGGAAAAACGTTTATTTGGGGGGATTTAAAGGAAGGTGCTTGTAGCGTAACATTTATCGTCGTCGGAAGTGGACTAAGTTATCCAAGCTCAAATCCTGAACGAGGCTGTTTGCATTTTACATTAAAGCATTTGAAAAATATATGAATCCAGCTATTCTCCATCAAGCTGTGAGTGAATAATAGAACAAACAAGTTTCTTTAGTCTTGGTCTGGCAACCGGTCTATGAAAAGGAAAACTCTGAATTTAAACCACTTATTGATCTGAAGAGGAATGGACTGTGTCAGCGAATTCCAAGCCAACGACTAAACCAGGTTACAGACGGGAGTAATTAATGACTAAATGGACAACTAATCATTATTTCGACATTATTTTGTAATTAACATTGTAGTGTTACTTTAAAGAAAGTGAAGCAAGATAATTTGTGTTGTAATCTCATTTTTTTTTAATAATAAACAGCGTAGCATAATTTTAGAATTTTGATACTCTAAAACAAATTTCAGTAAAAATGCCACTACACTAATGTCTGACGCTGATGGTATCCGAAAAAATTGTCTGTTTTCCATATTAATTTTTAATGAATATACTGCAGTAAAAAAAAAAAAAGAATCACAAATTCTAATTTCAACTCAAGCGTTTTTTGTTCGTAATTATTTTTCGTGTGCATCTAAGCTCACTCGAAGTTGGAGTACGTGAAATTAAGAGTGGCGACTGAATTTACCTTATTTTATCTTATAGTTCAAAAATCGTTATATTCTTGTCTTTGTGGGAAATCCTTTTGAGATGAGGCTTCTTAATCTGAGAATTATTTTTTTTATTGCGGACTTTTTGTCCTCATCTTGGTAGTTTTTTGGGGTTTTTTTTTATCGCACCACGTTTTTAACCAAGTAAACCTCTAGCCGGCTTGGGTATGAGTTGAAACCGTTATCTTCTGACAATGCTCACCTGAAACCGTAGAGACTCAACGCTTCTCTCCGTTGCGCTACGGGCACCGAAGGGCGATCAAGGTCGGATTTTTTGGTCTTATAAATCCAATTATTTGTTCTCCTTATCTGGTCTTCAATAGTTGGGTCCGTACCGAATTTGTAATTGTCTTTATTGGAAATCCTTTTGAGATGAGGCTTCTTAATCTGAGAATTAATTTTTTTATTGCGGACTTTTTGACCTGATCTTGGTAGTTACTACCAAGATGAGGACAAAAAGTCCACAATAAAAAAATTAATTCTCGTTATATTCTCTTGCATTCTTGTGCAGAAATCACTATTTTCATTTTTTCAAATGCTTTTTGCGGTAAATGTTTAACACAACTAATTATATATATATGTGTGTGTGTGTGTGTGTGTGTGTTTGCACGCGTGTGTGTGTGTGTGTGTGTGTGTGTGTTGAATTGATAGATTGTAGTGAATCTGACAAAGTGATAAAAACAAGTGGAAATTTTTTAGTAAACTAAGACATTTTTTCACTCTATACTACCATAATACTTAGGATTCTTTCCTTTTCATTTTCCCTTTTTTCTTTGCTATTCTTCCTTTCAATTTAGACACTCCATTACAGTCAATGTCTGTTATGAAACAGGATAGGTCTAACCCCCTTCCCTTATACCTACTTCCTATTTCTTTTTCTTTTAGCTCAATTAATTCCACTTCTGCATGATCAAAAATCTCTAAGAACTAATACTTTTGACTCCATTTCTATACTCACGGTCACATTCAAAACCAAAAAAAAAAACCTACCATCATCACTTAAACCCACATCAACGTCCCTCTCCATTTCTCCACTTACTTGAATCTTTTCTTTAGACCCTCTCCATCTCTTTTATACCTTTATTTTCTCCGTTACCTAAGCTATTTTCTCATTTGCTTGAAAATAGAAAACTAAAAAATATTTAGTCTGATAAAATTCTTGGAAAAAAAGAATGAAATATCACTATTACTAAACTTTTGTAAGTGTTTGATTTATTCATCTTTCCACTTATTTTCATCATATATATATATATACATATATATAAGATGGAACGATAAAATTGTCGCCCTAGAAAAGACATGATTCCATTTCCGTTTAATGAAAACCGGTTTTCTTTTTTTGTTGCAGACCATCAACTAGTTGGCCAGTTGTGTACAAATCCCATGAGCGATAGGAGCCTTCTATCATGTCTGAAAGTGACACAATGTTCAACGAGCGAGATCGGAGATGCGCCGCTGTACAACACATGCTCTCTACCGATCCAAGTTTTAACAACAGGACCATTGCCAGCACCCTCAAAATGCAAATCCGGAAGGTTCAAAGCCTGAGGGCACAGCTCAACGCATCAGACCAACCTTTGGAGGTGGTGGACCAGAAGGACACCGTCAGGAAGACCCGGATAAAGGAGTTCATCGAAAAGGCCCAGGCAAACATTGATGAAACCCCCCAGTGACCTATTCGGCAGATTGCCAGAGATTTAGGCGGTTCACACTCAACTATGAATGCTTTTGTGAAGGAGGACTGGAAGCGCAAGTTCTACAGGCGCCAGAAGCCAGATCTTGACTGAGAAGACAAAGAACCTCAGGCTTCACAAGTCCGTCAAGCCCCCCTCCTCCCCCGACCTGAACCCGCTGGACTACTTCGTTTGGTCATATGTCGAGAACATCACCAACATGACCTCGCACAACACCAAAGCCAGCCTGATCACCGCCATCCGCCAAGTATTCGCCGAGCTCCCGCTGGCACTTGTGGAAACGGTATGCTCCCAATTCTGGATCCGTATCGAGGCGGTGATTGAGGCTGAAGGTGGCTACATGATGTCAGCTCTACAACATAATCAAGTGACCTGAATTTTAAAATAAAGCTGTAGTGTTGTTTTCTTTAGGACGACAATTTTATCGTTTCACCCTGTATATATATATATATATATATATATAGTTTTGTTTTTGTCTGAAATTGTGTTACAATCATATATCTTATTAAAATTTTCAAAGATGTCAATGATGTATATTTTGGTGATAAATAATATCTAATGGTATTGTTCCAGTTCTCTTTGCTTTAGAAGGAAACTAATTTATAAAGATAAAAATTTGAGAGATATACTATCGCTCAGTACTGCGTTCGATCCTCATAAAATGCCCCAAACATGGAAATCTAAAACTTTGTTACAAATCTTTGCTATCATAAATTCATGACTGCATTCTATAGTGTAAAAATAATAAAGTTGGCGACCATAGACGAGGTTGACTCGAAGGATCCCTTTTCGATAGCTACTACACTAAGGTGTAGGGGAGGGCGTTTCTCCTTTCCCTTGATTGCTTTACTTTACCTTGATCCATACCTTAAAATGCTGAGTGTTAAGCAAGGAGGCATCAAGTACCATTTTTTGAGTCTTTGACATGACTCGGCCTGGGATCGAACCCAGGTCTCCCGGGCCATTGGCCAACACTCTATCCAGTTCTCTAGTGGAATTGATACTAAGCTACGGTTGTAGACCATTAAGGATCAGTTTGATTCTAACACGGAGCCTCATACTTTTGGCCATGTGCCAAAGTACATTAGGCTTAGTAAATGTCCATGATTGCAGACATGCCGGTAAAATGAATTTCTTCTCTCTAACATTAATTTCTGTTGTAGATCTTAATTGATCTTATCTTGATCAATGTTTCCCTGAGAATATGTCTAACGTTTCCCGGTATTGTTCGGAACCTAACAAACAAAATTAACAGTTAACAATCATCGTAAATTACGGCATACATGTCGACCTGGCATAAAAATCGACATCAAATTTTTAGCTCAGAATTCTCCCAAACGTGCTGCACTGTACCATAGCCAGATACGGCCATGTGTGAAGTGGACATATAATGTTCATATATATATAACACAGAACATAGGAATCTCGAAACATGAAAAACACTTGCGACTTCTTAGTTCAGGTACGAAACTTCTTATTACCTTTGAGTTTAAAGGTTTTTCGACATAAGGAGAGAGAGGCACAATCTTACTATCCTGGCTTTTTCATCTCCCCCCGACCATCTCGTGCAGCACCCGCCACAAGGCCTCGCGAGCTAGCGAAAGCCAACCGTCCTCGTCCAGTGTCTAGTCTCAACTCTACTTTTTTAAATCTACCAAAATCCTCCGCGCGCTTCCGGTGTGGGACGTCATTCGCACTCTCTAGCCCCCGTTTCCCATCTCAGGCTATTGTGACATCTCTGAGTGACACGTCCGCTCTGTGCGCGCGTACGTGAACACCTGCGTTAATGTTGCACCTAACTAACCCATGTGCTGAGCCGAGAGGTTTTCAGCCTAACTAAACCCACAGGCATAAACCGAAATCCTTCGGCCATTATATTACAGTAGGCTGTAACACTCTGTAGGTGGTCCGCCAAGCAGACGATCCCTTTGTTTTGGCGCGAAACCAGACAAAGGGTTTGGACTCGAGATCTCGACGTGACCGGAAGTAGGAAGGGAACGCCAGTCAGAGGAGTTGGACAAAGGGACTGAGAAGAAGGCAGTTGGCGAGGAGTGACGCGAGTGGCCAGTCGACACCGGACAGCAGAGAGACGAGTTGGTATGAGAGAGGGCGCAGAGCAGTCAGGAAGACCGGTCAGGATAGGTTGGCATTCCTAGTAGCTTTGTAGAAGTTTCGCTAGAAATCAACACTAGCGTTAGTCTACATATGCACACAGGAAATGCAGAGTGTTACATAACTCCACTTGTTGCGCTTGAATTAACCCGAGCATATTGTTCGTTTGTTCTTTTTCTCCGGCTCCCTTGATCGTATTTCTTGTAGCTATGAAGAAATGTGCGATGCCCCTGTCGGAACCGCTAGTTGATCACCGGCCAAGAAGTGAAATGATTTCGAAGAGGTTGACGTATTCGGGGGGCCGAGTGGTTATCGTCACGAGGCTTCTATGACGTTCCGATCAGTGTTTACCGTCAATGCATCAACCATTGTAAACGGTGTATGATACAGCATTGATATAATACTAAATTTGTAGGAGTCTTATTATTTCGTATTAATCTGTGTTAATCTTTTAAGTATATTCACCAAACACGAGTATAAGTAGGAAATATTTGTGGCATTCAGTTGGAGTTATGGTAAGTCGTGTATATTGATTGTTAGAAGTACTGTCCCACTCGTTGACCATTATGTGGCAAACGTTCGGATTTAAACCCAGTCGTACATGAATTTACCAACATTTTTCCATGATAAGAAAGTGACACAAGAATCTTTAACAGGTTTGAATGCAAAGTTTTCATTTTTCTAGAACGTTTGGCATATCAAGGTTAAAGAGCTTAGTCTACACAACTATTTACATATAGATGAGGAAAAACACCTGGATTCATAAATTTCCCAAAGGTATTGTGCTCTGTAGCAGCTCTGTGAGGATACGGAATATAGCCCTGAAGACCTGCCAGAGGCGATGAACGATAGAGAGAAGTGGCGAGAGAGGGTCAGGGATATCCGTGCTGGCGGCACGACATGATGATGATGATAGTGCTATGTGAAATACAAATCGCTTCGGCGAAAATTTGGACTCGGTCCGATGACGGTAAACATTACTTCACGGGCTCAGCCGTATAAGTCATTCTCTCGTTTAGTAGATATATTTTCAAGCTTAAAAGGTCGACTTATACGCCGCAATTTACTGCAACGGTATTTATAATCATAATTGTATTTATATTACAAAATACACAAGCTGGATGGACATTGATCCTTTTAGAGATCTCATTCACCCTTTGGAATGTCTTATTTTTGATCCTATGTGGTACCTAAGTCCACCAGTCACACTCCAGACGAGCAACACGGGAAGAGCATTATTTCAACTGAAACTTTCTCAACTGATTCCCTTCAAGTAAATTAGATATTGTGTTTCTTGTTTGTGTTACCATAAAAACACGCTAGTAATCAATGTCCCCAAGCAAAAGAAGTTGAGAGTATGAATAAGCCAGTCACAAGCGAAATGGTGATAATATATTCCAACAATGTATATATTTAGCCAATCATTCAGATACAAGCAGGATGTGACACAAGGTCAATTTTAAAGCGGTGTGGACGTTTGAATTCAGCATTGTCCTTCTCCTAGACCGGTTGCAATAACATTAAAGAGCCATGTCTGCCTGTCTGTTTATCCATAGATAAACGGAGAATATTTATACTTCTCCTTGGAGTATTAGCGTTACGGGAAATGCATACATCCGCATCTAGGATTTGAAAACGAGCGCCGCGAAAAAAATATTCGTCAGTTTTGTTTTTAAACGCAAGACACTAATAGCAACGGATTAAGAAAAGAACGTGAGATAATAATTACTTTAGTTTTTAAATTGGTCTGCTTGCCATCATCCGGGCACGTTATTTTATCCAACGTTTATAAATTTTGCTTTGCTTTGATTTTTTTGTTTATTGATTCTTTTACCAATAGATTCTCTCTCTCTCTCTCTCTCTCTCTCTCTCTGTTCTTCTTCTTCTTCTTCTTCTTCTTCTTCTTTTTCTTCTTCTTCTTCTTCTTCTTCTTCTTCTTCTCTCTGTGTCTCAATCTGTCTGTCTGTCTCTCTCTCTCTTCTTCTTCTTCTTCTTCTTCTTCTTCTCTCATTGTCTCAATCTATCTGTCTGTCTCTCTCCCTTTCAACGTCTTTCTATCTGTCTCTCTCTACCTCTTTCTCTGTCAATATGTCTGTCTGCTGTCTCTCGATCTCGATCTATCTCTCACTATATATATATATATATATATATATATATATATATATATATATATATATATATGTGTGTGTGTGTGTGTGTGTGTGTGTGTGTGTGTGTGTGCGCGCGCGCGTGTGTGTTATCTAAACAGTTATATAGTTGATATTTTAGAATTAATTCATTTGGGGGGTCAAATGATGAATACTATTATCAACATTTTTCCCATATTTTGTTTATCTTAAATCCCGTTGTTTTTTTCCTTTCACTATTTTTTCTTCCCATCTTAAACAGGAAAAAGAATCTAGGGAGAGTAGAAATAACATCCATTATCCTTGATAGCATTTTTTAACGCTAAAGCTGTTTTACTCTTAAGGCCACGCAGACCACCAGTTGTATTTATTCAACTCTAAATTCTATTTTTACTTTTCTTTAATGCTTGATACACAGTCCTTTTTATTTATACAAAATTAAAGTATTTGTAGTGATATTGTTTGAGGTGAATAATTATCAATCATAAATATTCTAGCAGTGTTTCAAGCATCTTATTACTTAAATGGCAAATGTTCTCTTAAATCAAACTGGCAGATATGAAAGAAATTAAAAAGTCGAGAATATTTTAGATGATTTTTTAGATGATAGAATTGGGTAAAAACCTAAATAAATCAAGAAAACCTAAACGTAAGCACATATTAGAAAAATCGTACCTAATGAAGATATTTAGTAGACTTTGCACCCACTAAAGAGCAATATTAGCATTAGTATATCTCTGATATACTAACACATAACGCAACGGAAAAAAGTACATGTACTTATAATAACATTTGGTTTGGTTTGGTTACTTGGTTTAATGGCATATCAGCCTTCAATGGTTACTTAATGCCAAAGCCATACTAGTTGGACAGTAGTGGTACTATTTAACCTGTAGCAGGAGGAGGCGGGCAAGGATTCGTAACTTTTCCAAAGGTAGTAGTTCGAATGTGAACGTAATAACGTGACTGGAGTTCGATCTCGCTTACTACGATATTACAATTCAGTATGTTAACCACTATGCCACTGAGCCTCATGTAAGTAACATTTAATTGTTTATATACATAATAAACATATCACTGGTCATAAGAAGAATGGATATCTCAACGTGTCCAAACAGCAAAAAATCTAAACATATTGTTCACTGAACAGTGGGTGAAAGAGCGTCTAAACAAAAAGAAAGGCTTACTTGCCAAGGAAAAGTAATATAGCCTTGTGGCTTTACCGTTCCCTAGCAAGGCCCAAGACGTCTCTCCTGTTCAGAGAACAGTAGCAAAACGACCGAAAATGGTTTGCTAGAACAGTCATGTGACACCCAATGAGGCATTCAACTGACACGCTTATTCTAATCAGTTATTTTCTCTTTAGATTCACATAAAACTCAGAGTATCTTTTTTAACAAGATAGATAGATCATTTATGTTATATATCATTGCATTATAGATAAAAGCAATTACACTTAATCAGATGAAAGACCAAATTATTTGATGTGTCTATTATTTTTACTTAAACTTAAATTAATGAAAGACTTCTAAGATACTTGACGAATTATATATTGTAAATCTATGTTCGATTCTTATTTGGGATCTTTTTGTCAACCTTTTTGAAGTGCAATTTAAAAATGTTATTTCGCCTAGGATGTGCGCATCCTATCAGTAAACTTAATATACAGAGATTGCATTTTCAGTGGATGGGTTATGACCTATTAGGTCCACTCTGATCTGCAGTGGTAGTACCTGTTAGTGGTGCATTCCCTTAACAAAGAGATCTGCTTGAAATATTGAAGTGTAACCATTTTTTTAAATGAATGTGGAACTGCATATCTGCACTGTAAATAATTGGGTACCGTAAAAGTTAAAGGACCCTGGGTAGTAAAAATAGCCCAGCAAAATCTAGAGCATGCATGTAAACAGTCCCAAACCATCTAAAATAAAACCAACTAAAGATGAAAATCTGCTCAAGCTTTTATATGTATATATAAATGGAATACTATTTCTAAATTTCTTGTTTTTAAACAAATATATATATATATATATATATATATATATATATATATATATATATATATATATATATATATATATACCAATGGCCCGGGAGACTTGCGTTCAATCCAAGCTCGAGTCATACCAAAGACTCAAAAAATGGTACTTAATGCCTCCTTGCTTAACACTCAGCATTATAAGGTACGGATCAAAGGTAAAGTGGAGCAATCCAAGAAAAGGAGAAGGGCCCTCCCCTACACCTTGGTGTTATAGCTATCAAAAATGGAGACTTGGGATCACCCTCGACTACGGTCACCAACTTTACTTTACTAATGTATATATATATATATATATCAACATATATGCTGAAACGATAGATTGTAGTGAACCTGACATTATGTTGGAAATATGTGGAAAGTTGGATAGATCAAACTCTTAACTCCAATTCAAATGCGTGATATTTCGTTCGTTTTATTCCATCGAACTTCTTCAGACAGAGACCCTTTTCTGAGTTTTTCTGTTTAAAAGCAAATGAGGAGAATGATAAGAGGGTGAAGATTTAGAAGGAAGAAGGAAGGGTTTAAAGTCAAATGTATCAGATTTTATCAAAGATTTTTTTGTTGTGAAAGGGGAGATAGATTTTCGGGAGCTAATAGAAAAAAAGTTGGGAAGGGTTTTAAAAAACTTTTCAATAGAAAAACTCAGGGAACGGTCTCTGTCTGAAGAAGTTTGAAAGAATAAAACGAACGAAATATCATGCATATGAATTGAAGTTAAGCGTCTGATTTATCCAACTTTCCACGTATTTCTATCATATATATATATATATATATATATTGTTTAACAAAATGTGCTATAGATAATATATTTTCAAATTCGGGGCAACATCAGATATTTCTGCATGCCTAAAATTTTCTATTATTATTATTATATTCATATTTTCATGATTAAATTAATTTTAAATTGAATACCTTTTATGCTGGCAGAATTTTAGTCGAAACACGTGTCGGCGATGAAAATGCAAAAAATTTGTATTTTTCATATCTAGGACACTCATTAGTTCGAAGGGGGTCTTACCCTTCTGCAGTCGGTAAATTCTACAACCCCCACCCGACTGAGCTACTTCGAGCCTGAGTCAAAAGGCAATCTATGCAGTGGAAACGCACTGAATCTCAGATAAAGAGTTCCAGGTGCAACGCTTAGTAAAGATGAGCATGGTAACAATCTTCTGGGACTTTAAAAAACGGGTCACTATTAATTCCTTTGAAAAATATGCAACTGTAAAAAAGCGTTTTCTATTGCCAACTCCAGAAGCAAAATTCATCCTATTGAATGCCTTCGTATTTTCGAAAGAGGGAGTTACAGAGACTCAAAGAGAAAAAAATAACATAACACACACACACACACACACACACATATATATATATATATATATATATATATATATATATATATATATATAATACAAACTTGAACTCTCAGGCATAGAAACCAATTGTATACTATTATGCCTATCTAGCTAGCCGACTTTCGATTTTATTTAATCATATATTTGCATATATCTCTCTCTCCATATATATATATATAGAGAGAGAGAGAGAGAGAGACAGACAGACAGACAGACAGACAGACAGAGTAAGAGAGAGATGGAGAGACTTGCACGATCCTGTGATTAGCCAAATACAGACGAAACAAAGTATTGAGAATTGGTTTTGTATGAATCATTAAGTCTGTAACCTGACAGATAACTACGTTATTCTTATCACTTTTATTTTTGAAATATGCTTTTTATCGAGAAGCATTTTAATAAGTACATTTGCATGAAAGATTATGTTCAACAATAAATATTTGTTGTATAAATGCATACGCACACACATACGTATAAACACACACCAAATATATATATATATATATATATATATATATATATATATATATAGAGAGAGAGAGAGAGAGAGAGAGAATGAGAGTGGGGGGAGAGAAAGAGAGTATCGCCCTTAAATATGTCTCATTAACTGTTTTTTAATGAAAAATTAAATTTCAACTTAGCAGTAGTAAAAAAAAAAATTGTTCTAATATCGTAATTTACTATGCTTTTTACTTAGATGTGCTACAAGACCGAGTAAAGGGGGCATCCAATCAAACTCGATCTCACTCCTGCAGAGTGCTTGCAGATTTTCAATGCAGTAAAGTTTGGTTAAAAAAAAAAGAAAAATATAATGCCTAACAATAAAAACAACCTGGTATATTTGGCGTAGTTAAAAAATTACGATAAAAAATCACAGGGATGAAGTTATTAAGTTTTTAAATATATGCAATTTAAAAAGGGTCACTTTTAGATGAATTGATTTTAAAACAGTGGTGCATATGAAAGAATCACTTTTAGAATAGGGTCTTATTTGCATGAATCAATTATAAAACAGGTTCACATTTGAAAGAATCAGCTTTGGAACAGGGTTATATTCGGATGAATTAAATTTAAAACAGGGACACAGTTGAATGTCTCACTTTTTGAACAGGGTCCCATTTGAATGAATTAAATTTTGAATGGGGTCTCATTTGGATAAATCAAATTTAGAACAGGGTCATATTTAAATGAATCTCTTTAAAATGGGGTCATATTTAAAAGACTCAGTTTTAAGACAGGGTCACATATCAAAGAATTAATTTTATAACAAGTCATATTAGCATGAATCAATTTTAAAACAGGGTCACTAGTGAATAAATCCTTTTTAGAACAGGGTCACATTTAGCTGAATCAATTTTTGAACAGTGTCTTCTTTGAATGAATCCCTTTTAGAATAGAGTCAAATTGGGATTGATTTTAAAACCTGGTCACATATGAATGATTCCCTTTTAGAACAAGGTCTAATTTGAAAAAAATAATTTTTAGAACTAGGTCACATTTGGATAAATCAATTTTAGAACAGCGTCACATGTAAATGAATCAATTTTTTGATAGGGTCATATTTGAAAGAATCAATTTTAAAACCTAGACACATACGATAGAATTAATTTTAAAACGAAGTCAAATTTGAATGAATTCTTTTAGAACTGGGTCACATATGGATGAATCAATTTTAAAACAGGTACACATTTGAACAGGGTCACAATGAGATGAATCAAATCTAGAATAGGGTCAAATTTATATGAATCAATTTTAGCACAGGGTCACATTTGAATGGATCAATTTTAAAACACGGAAACATTTCGATGAATTAATTTTAGAACAGAATCACATTTGAATTAATTCATTTCAAAACTATGTCATATTTGAATTAATTTCAAAACAGGGTAACATTTGAAAGAAACAACTTTAGAATAGGGTCACATTTGGAAGAATCCCTTTTATAACATGATCACATTTGATTGAATTAATATCAAAACAAATTCACATTTAGATAAATTAATTTTTAAACAGGGTCACATTTTGATTAATCACGTTAAGAACGGGGTCACATTTGGACGCATTAATTTTAGAACAAGGTCACATTTGAAAGAATCACTTTTATAACATGGTCACATTTGGATGAATCTATTTTAGAATCGGATCACATTAGAAAGAATTCATTTCAAAATAAAGTCACATTTGAAAGAATCACTTTTAAAACAGGGTAATATCGGAATGAATTAATTTTAGAACAGGGTCACATTTGGATCAGAACTGTTAGCATACTCCCACACACACGCATATATATATATATATATATATATATATATATATATATATATATATATATATATATATATATTTGAGTAAGATATGAAGTTGAAATGAATCAGACAGGTATGTTGTAAAAAGAGGAAACAGAAAGAAAAATACATATGATTGGATGAGAACATTTTTTATTAATATTAATCTGTTTTCATCAACCTTTCAACCTGTAATTGAAATGTTCAAAGATATGAAATTATGAAAATTTATGGTTGATGATATTTCTTAATGAAATATTTTAGGTCATCCCCAGGATGGGAATATTGAATTTTAAATGATGGTTTAACGATACAGAAAAATATTCGAAAAATATATTACGCTATGAAATGTAAAAAGGTCATAGAAAAAACTCAGCGTTTTTGAAATTCAATTAGCATTGGCAAAAAAGGAAAGAAAGAAAAAATCAGGTGAAAATAAACTAATATTTTTTTAAATTCTCATTTATTTATTTGTATTTTTCTTTCCTTTTAATCTTATTACAATATATATATATAGAGAGAGAGAGAGAGAGAAAGAAAGAGGGAAGAATAGCGATTGAAAATGAAAGGGAAACTAGAAAAACCTTAAAGATCTTTTGCTGAACTACTCGCCAGTGCACTTCCCTAATCGATTTTGTTGGGTAGGTGAATTCAATTAAAAAGACTGAATACAAACGTTCACACACACACACACACACACACACACACACACACACACACACACACACATATATATATATATATATATATATATATATATATATATATGGTGGGTACGAAAACCCCTTCGAAAGTAATACATCCTATTTATTTCTACGAAAATTACTATAAACCAAAAGAGTAAATTAAAACCGTTGGCCAAAACAATTTTTAATTTTTCTAAAACGATTTCTTTTTAGTTCCCGATTGACAACAAAATTTCACCTGCAGTAAACAGTCGTTCTTTTTATTCATCAACACGTGATAGTTACAGTCTCTCTGGACTCTCTCTGTCTCTGTCTCAGTATCTGTCTCTGTCTCTGTCTCTCTCTGTCTCTACCATCGTCATAGGTAACTCCGCTAAACGGATCCAATGTCAGCACAAAGCTGTTGAATATAAGTTTTTACTGATGTGACGGCTCTAGTTTGTCCATGTGTAGGAAACCATTGAGGAAACTCGCTTATAAGTTCGATTTTATTTCTCTAACAATGCCCAGTAAGTGCGTGGACGGTTTGTGAGATGAGTGGTAAGTGGTCGTACAGTTGTTGCTTTACATCCCCAAAAATTAGGATATGCGTTTTATACACGAGAACTCTATAATTAACTTTTTTCCTGCTACATGCTTCACCATATTCAGGGAGAAATGAGCGAAAGTAAATTATGTCCATTATCCAAACTATTGTCTTTTACACGGATGTTGAGAAATATGCATTAGATTGTGTGCTTGTTCATAATTTTCTTTCTTCTAAGTGAGCTTATTTTTCATCGCAAGCCCGTTCCATTTTTGTCCGTTTATTTGTTCGAAATACTGTGTAAATTCTGTTTTAAGAAATAACGTAAAGTATATACATTTTTTATTTTTAGTCTGTACGAACCAATACAAAGCTGATAAAGATAAATTTGAGTTAAATGTAGCTGCTACGAATTCTAAAAGTCAGTGCGTATTATACACAAGGTTTTTTTTTCCAGAATATTTTGTCCAAAGTTAGGGGTACATGTAATACGCAAAAAGTTATGGTATTTTGTTCGAAAATATCCGAGACGGATGTTAGTCGTAAGGCAGTAGGGATTGAACTTTCTAGCCACTAACACAGATTTTTGTCTTCTTACATAAAGAATTTAAGAGACAGTTTGGCAAAATAACGTCTGTCCTAAATTGTTTTTTTTTTTTCTGAATTCCTCCACAGAAAAGAGTCGTTTGCTTTTATCGACACTTGCTGAAGCTGTGGGTAATGATCTTCCCAACGATGTCAGTGACAAGCCACGTTTAAAACAGCTGTCAGCCAATGAAATGAAGAGAATCTTATTCAGTTATTTATACATTAATCGGGCCAATGAAAGATTGACTACATGAAAAAACATTTTTCTGTCAACGATATCGTCATCGCTGCAGTAAACGATCTACGAGCGGCGATTTTTTGCGCACATGAAAGGTTTGGACATCCCTGGCGAAAAATCAAAGACAGTTTTGATGGCTCCAAGGAAAACTATCGTTTTGTAGCTGAAAACTTGTTCTGCATAACGGTATTATAGTGCTTCCTGTATACGTTCGATTCTTTCTAGAAATAGGGAGAGGTATTACTTTCGGGTTTCCCTTTATATATGTATATACGAGGGGCATACGATAAGTATCCAGACTGTTTTTTTACAATCATTTAAAATTATTGTAGGCTCTTCAAAATTCAGTATGTTATTGCTCTAGATCTTATGAGATGACAGACCAATTTTGATAATTTCAGGTTCAAATGAACAACTACAGCAGGAATTGGAATACACCCTACTAAAGACTGATTGTCACAGCTGGTGAATTTCAAAAATGCAATCTGAAACTTTAGAAGAACGATATGCAATAAAATTGTGTTTTAAACTTGGAAAAAATGCCACAGAAACGTATGGAATGCTTCAGACAACTTTGGAGCATCTTGCATAAATCCAGCATCAGATTTTAAGTGGCATACGAGATTCAAGGAAGGCAGGGATTCTGTGAGGGAAGATGAGAGGTATGGGAGGAGTAAGGAAGTCAATACACCAGAGTTGATTGGCCTAAGGGTTCGGGTTAGAGTTACTATGTTGAGGTTTTAAGGGAAGTCAGGAAGAGATTCCCTCGGAAGAGGCCAGCGCTCTTCAAATAGGGTCAGTGGCATTTCCACCAGGACAATACACCAGTCCACAACTACATCTTTGTCACAGACTATTTGACCAAGATGGGCATCAAGACAGTTCCTCAGCCTCCCTATAGTCCAGACCTTGCTCCCTGTGACTTTTGGTTATTCCCTAAGCTCACAGGCTATCGTTATGAGACAATTGAGGAAATGAAAGAGGCTGTAATGAAGGTCATAGACACGCTCATATAAGACTTCCATGGGGCCTTCCAGAGGTTTTTGGAACGGTACAACAAGGGCATTGCAGCCGGAGGAGATTAGTTCGAAGGGGACTTGAGTTTCATGTGTGTTCTATCAATAAAAGTGCCCATACGAAAAAAAGTCTGGAAACTTATCGTATGCACCTCGTATATTGATATAAGTGCAGGTGCGTTTAGCGTTGCAGGTATCGATTTAGAAAATGCCCAAACTTCAAATCTTGAACGAAGATATTCACTGTCAAACCTTTGAGAAAAGAATTAATTCATCTCTCTTACCATCAGCTATCGATAAATAATTGACCAAACCATGTTCTCTAGCCTTGGTAATGCAAAATTATGGTTGAAAGAAAACAGTAAATTCAGCCTAGCTTAGCACTGTTAGCTGGTGCTGTAGAATACACTGACTGCATATCTGCAGAGGACAAAGAACCCCCACCCACCGCACAGTGAGTGTCCTGAATATGACATTGAATAATCTGATGGTAAGGCTCCACTAATGCTAAAGCCTAGCGGTTTAAGGAGTAGCCCTTCATCGTTATCGGCTTGTAGTGGTAGCATCTGAAAGGGTTCTGTCTATGGGTCAGACAGAACTATTTTTCATTTAACCCTAAAGCATACAAATGACTAATGCCACATTGAATTGTTAGAAGTAGAACTATTTTTACATTTAACTGTGTGTAAATGAATGACTAATGCTTACTTGAATTGATAGTGATACATAACAATACTTGGAACCATTTAACTTTGTTGACTTATGCAAAAACTGATTGCTGGAAATAGAATTGTTTGATCATTATCTAACTCTATGTAAACAAATGGCTGATGTTTAATTGAATCTTTAGTGATACATAGCAATACTTAGAACTAGTTAAGTTTGTTAACTTATGGTAACAAATCATATATATCTAATACATATGTATAAACCAGATTTGGCAGTAGTAATTTACGAAGGTCTTTCCTTCGATTTAGCACAAGGCCAAATGAATGGGGCACCCAATGAGACTCGAACTCACTCGTGTAGGTTTGCGAGTCTAACTTGCTAACCATTACACCACCAGAGGTGCCCAGATTTGGCAGTAAATAACGTACAATGGATTATATACCATAAAACCAAACCAAACCAAGCCAATCAAACCAGCCATACACTGCTTAAGAATTGATCTTTACTAACATCCTGTTGGTAGCTGAGAGGTTAGTTAGAACATTTATATATAGATACGGGATGACTGTCACATATGGTCTCCACATTATGTAATTTTTTTAAATAATTAACTATGCTATGAGTGAGTGTGGCTTTTTACGCAAGTAAGACATTTAAAATCGCTGGCACCAATTTGCCACTCAAGAGAAGCTGTTGTAACACAATTAGTCTGTATTTTGTTATGCTTTTTAAACTCTCTTATTGACTTACAATCTTTTTCGTGTGTATGACACGTGTTGGTTGCAAGTGGTAGCTATTTGATTAACCACCTATGTTCTCCTTTCATAAGTAATTGAATGATATTTTCTTCCTGCTCTCCAGAGAGAAATCTATCAGCAGATATTGCAAGTAAGTTATCGATGGTCACCTTTCGGAGAAAAAAAGGACTTTTTCTAGGAATTTCCTTAAAGTTTTTTTTTTCATTTTGTGTGAAAAATTTATAAACAATGCTTCAGGAATGTGGGTGCGTGTGTTTACTAATCCTTCTATCAGAGTGGGGTTTAACAGGTTTGAATTCAGAGTTTCTTTTATTCCTCTCGATTGGTTGCCATGCCAAGGTTAAAGAGCGCAGTCTGCCCTACTATTTACCATTAGTTGTCGGAAGAAAAGTTTGATGCATGCTTTTCTCAATGCTATTTGCTTTCCGTAAAATACAAACAGTGTCGTTCGGGATTTGAACTCGGATTACGGTGTTTATTACACCACGTGTAATATATATATATATATATATATATATATAAGTATATATATATATATATATATATATATATATATATATCAACAGATATTGCAAGTAAGTTATCGACGGTCACTTTTTGGGGAATAAAGCTCTTTTTCAGGAATTTCCTTAATGTTTTTCATTTTGTGTGAAAAATTAATAAATTTTACTATATAGAAACCATCTCTCTTCAATAATCGCAATCACTTGTCTGAAGCTTACAGTTTTCAACCAAGATATTTGCTGCATTTTGAGAAACTTTCAAACAATCCCCTTATCTCATTTGTTTGGGTTGGTTTGGTTTTATGGCATATCAACCATTGTAGGTTATTTAATCCCAAATCCATTTTAAACATATAAGCAGTTCTATTTCAAACAATTTAGTTTAGCATAAGTTCGCAGTTTAGTTGTATTTGACCCATAGATAGAACCTTATCTGGTGCTATCACCCCAGAACGAGAATAAACCTGGGAGCGATAGCAATAAAGGGGTAGTCCGTGTTCCCCAAAGCTCACCATCAAATTGTTTTGTGTCATATCCAGGATACGCGTCGGGAGAGTCTTACCCCTCTGCAGAGATGCAATCGGCGTATTCTACAGCCCCAACCGACTGAGCCTAAACTCGTTTGTGGCTTATTGGGAGGTCGTTTTCCATTTACTTTTTCTCCATAAAAAAAGCTCTTCTAGATGTCTTTCATCATCTTTTTGAATTAGATATTACCTCCATCCTAAACAATGCTTCAGGAATGTGAGTGCGTGTGTTTAATAATCCTTCTGTCTGTCAAACAGGTTTGAATTCAGAGTTTTTTTTATTCCTCTCGATTGGTTGCCATACCAAGGTTAAAGAGCACAGTCTGCCCTACTATTTACCATTAGTTGCCGGAAAAAAAGTTTGATGCATGCTTTTCTCAATATTTGCTTTCCGTAAAATACAAACGTTCGGGATTTGAACTCAGATTGCGGTGTTTATTACACTGCGTGTAGTATATATATATATATATATATATATATATATATATATATATATATATTGAGAGAGAGGAAGAGAGTGAGAGAGAGTGAGTTAGAGAGAGTGAGAGTGAGAAAAAGAGAGACAGATACAGTGACCAGATAAAAGAGAAAATATCGTGAATATTAGGAAAGATAGAATATAATTCTTCAGTTACAAAAAATGCCAGAAAATCATATAATTACCTAATTCGATTGTAATCAATGACTTTCTTTTCTGATGCAAATAATTCCCGCTTTATTTCTTTTATATCTCGCCGGCATTTCTCGATTTCTACTTCTTTCAGACCATTTGCTAAAAAGATAAACAAAAACAGAAGAGAAACATAATTAACTGTGATAGATAGATAGATAGATAAGAACAGAGCGTAAAAGAAAGAAAGAAAGAAAGAAAGAAAGAAAACGAACAAACATTTTTTACGACTAAAAATATAAACAATTTTAAAGTAATAAAACATCTTACCGACTTCTTCATAATCATTATTCCCAGGCTCACTCTCACCCGAAAAGTTCGTACATGTTATGCTTTCATCTATGATTCAAATAGATATATTTAAAAATTATTTGAATTTGATGGTACCGTTTATATATATATATATATATATATATATATATATATATATATATATATATATATATATATATATATCTTAAGAAATAACTAAACAAAAAATGTAAATATGAACGTACAATGAACATGATTCCTTTATCAATGGCATTTTTTCTTAGTTTAAAACAGAATTTTATTGCATATCGTTCTTCTAAAGTGTCGTCACGTCCGGATTGCATTTTTGAAATTCACCAGCTGTGACAATCAGGATTTAGTAGGGTGTATTCCAATTGCTGCTGTAGCTGTTCATTTGAACCTGAAATCATCAACATTGGTCAGTCATCTCAAGAGGTGTATAGCAATAACATAGTGAATTTTCAAGAGTCTACAAAAAAGTCTGGAAACTTATTGAAACTTGCACCACGTATATTAACTATTGTAGGTTATTTAATGCCAAATCCTGTTTATATATATAGATAAAATACGTATGATTTTTAAGCACATTTTGTTCATAGAATTTTCCTATGAGCCTGAGTTCATTTGTTTGCACACAATTAAATGGTTTCAAGTATTGCTGTATAACAATCACCATCAAACATCAGCCATTCGTTCGTGTACATTTAGATATTAATTATATGTAAAAGATTGATTTGTCGGTTATTTAATTTTGAAATGAGTTAGAACTAATTTGTTTGCTCATTAGTATTGCTAATTTTTCGACATAGTTAAATGATTTTAATTATTGCTATCGAACACCAAAGAAGTGACTACAAGTATTATATTTTAACAACCGGCTCATTGGTTAAGTGGATAGAGTGTTCGCCAACGGTCCGGGAGACCTTGGTTCAATCCCAGGTCACGTCATACCAAAGACATTTAAAATGGTACTTGATACCTCCTTAACACGCAGAAATATAAGGTACGTATCAAGAGTAAAATGAAGCAATTCTGGAAAAGGAGTATCGCCCTCCCCTACAGTTTGGTGTAGTCGCCCTCGAATAAGATCGCTAACTTTACTTACTTTATTCTATTCAAAATTACTTATTCGTTTGCACACTTAATTGGTTCCATTTATTGTTATGCATCACTTACAATACAATTAAGCATCAGTCATTTGTTTATACACAGTTAAATGAAAAAACAGTTCTATTTCTAACAGTACAGTTTAACAAACCATTCGTTAGCACACAGTTTGAATTTCAAACAGTTCTATTTGATCCATGGATAGGACCCTATCAGGTGCTACCATTCCGGGCCTGAATGGACCTAGAAGCGACGGCAATAAAAGGTTACTCCGCATTCCCAAAGCTCCAGCATTACTGGAGGCTCACTATCAGATTGTTTAATAGCATATCCAGGACACTCATTGTGCGGTCGGTGGGTGGGGGTCTGACCTCTCTGCAGAGAAACAGTCGGTGTATTCTACAGCTTCAGCCGACTGGGCCGTTTATGCTTTTAGATATTTGCTTAACATGATTGTTAAAGATATTTGCTAACATCCCTTGACCCCAAATAGATATTTCATTCATTTTTTAACGTTATGAGTATTATTAATTGTTCCCTTGCGTTTGATATCAAACCTTTAAGTAAACCAAAAACTTTATTCTTCTTTCAGATTGAATCGGTTAAATTGGTGAAACACGTAAATATTGATTAATTCAAGACGAAATGTAAACCATTTAAAAATGAAAATATTTTAAAAGGGACCCCGTGGAGAAGGGATATTTTTTCACTCTTTTTATCACCAAGCGGAAATATGTTTTATCAATCAGTGAAATATCACTATTTCCCCTTGAGATTCCTACTTTCTATCGATATGATAATCTTCATTATCTCGTCCGTTCGTTCGTTTGTTCGCAACTTACGCTCTTCCACATACCTTCCTCTCCGCAGCCATGTGGGATATTATTTCACCCTTTCTATCACCCAAATGAGATATTCTTCTATATCTCCTCCTCACAGTAAGTCGGATACTCTTCCACCTTCCCCCTTAATAAGCTGGAATATTCTTCAAAATATAATTTACTTCTTTAGATTAAACAATGTGTTCAACTCTGATAAAATTACTCGGTACTACCTTTATCCATCCTCACTAAGTAGTACAGTAAACATTGATTATTGTATCTGATATGTTTGGAGGATCCTATGCGCTTAAAAGTTCTGATACGCTCCTTCAACTTTCTGCCGAAAGCTGAAAAATTAAAAGAAAAAAAGCACCGAAAATTACTTCTTCCCAGCTATACAGTTATACTGTTGTATCGTGCAACTACCTAGAAAGCAGTGTCTTATCAACAGAGAAAGACATCGACACGTTACTAGCAAAGGCATAGACAGCTATCAATAGAGTATCGGTCGTATGGAAGTCAGACTTGACCGATAAAATGAAACACATTTTCTTCCAAGCAGCGATCGTGTCGATACTGTTATATGGATGCACTACATGGACGATAACTCAACGGATGGAGAAAAAAAAGCTTGACGGCAACTACACAAGAATGCTGCGAGCAATATTGAACAAGTCCTGGAGGCGACACCCAACAAAGCAGCAACTGTACGGCCACATACCACCCATCACGAAAACTATCCAAGTTAGACTAACCAATCATCCAGGACACTGCTGGAGAAGTAAGAACGAGCTCATAAGTGATGTACTCCTATGGACCACTTCACATGGCCGAGCAAAAGCAGGGCGGCCAGCTTGAACCTACATACAGCAGCTCAGTGAGGATACGGGATGTAGTCTGGGGGACCTGCTGGAAGCGATGGACGATAGGGAAGGGTGGCGAAAGAGGGTCAGGGATATCCGTGCTGATGGCACGACAAGAGAATGATGATTTATTAACTCAAGTGGTACAGTCCGACTAGTATTATAAGTCTCGCGCAGTTGGTGTTACGTCCGAAATTGGTCTACTACTGACCGACGTCCTTTCAGAGCTGTCTCTCTGCTTCTCTTTCTGCTTCTGCTTTTCTTTCTGCTTCTTCTTCTTTTTCTGCTTCTCGGTGCTTAAGCGATACGGCGTCTTTTATACTTCCACGATACCGGAAATCACGTGATACGAACCACAATATAACATATACAAAATAGAATATGCAACTGTGTGATAATGGAAGAATGTTATTTGGAGACATTTCAATTAAGAGATACCACCGGTTCATAGATATGCATATTTGCACACACAAGCATGTGGTTTGCTAATGTAACCATACGGCCCACATACAGAAGATATATGCGGCATTCAACAACAGCTAGTCGAGTAATCAAGTACATTTCATCAAGCCGTCTTCTGGACTGCACGAGTACGGGCGGGTGTATCTTGTCTCTGGCAGCAGTAGTTGGTCAAGGCTGCATGACGAGAGTGCCGGGGAAGCCCAAGATTTACGTCAAGCGGACAAGACTGGAATACTCCTCAAACCAGAGGACCATCCTCACTGGCTCTAGCCGTCTTTAGAAAGGATAGATTTATCGCCTGGTGCTTGAAGCGCCTCGTTTTTGGAGAATACCGACGGGACACAGGGCATTTTACGGAATGACGGGCGTGTCTGGGGTACGGCCCTTCGTCTAGACCTCCCTGAAAAAAGGCCTTATTCCACACTCGTCCAGTTTGTGGAACGTACAACATATAATACGCACGAGGTAAAACGTAAACTACCTCTCCCTGGACTTGAACCAAAGTCATTTCTAGTTACATCAATGTATGACTTTATATCTATGTCTCACTGTTCTCTCTCTCTCTCTCTCTCTCTCTCTCTCTGAATTTTATCATTTCTTTTTATCACAGCTGATTTATCATGATAACTAGAAAAACCCAGGGAAAATAATTCCTTCATTGAATTAAATAAATCCTTAATAGCATTATCATAAGGGTATCAAGACATTCATCAAACGAGGATATTTTTACATAAAATGAACAAGATTATAAAATAGCCTTAAAAATAGTGGATATAAAGAAAAAGTTATATATAAAAGTAAAGAAGACAATACAAACAGACAGAATAAGAGTAAAAATATATAAAGGAAAATATTATGGTTCACACCTCGATATAACATGATTATAGCCACAAAAATAGGAAAAGACTGAGAATTATTGCGGACTTTTTGTCCTCATCTTGGTAGTTTTTGTGTTATTTCTTCTTTCACTATGTTTCGGCCAAATTTCACCTCTGGCCTTCTTCAGATGATTTACCGCGACCTCGGATAGGAATGCTGAGTCTTGTAACCGTATCCCCAGTAATTACTGCCTTCCATAGTTGTTGTCTATCGCACCACGTCTTTGACCAAGTAAACCTCTGGCCGGCTTGGGTAGGATTTGAAACCGCTATCTTCTGACAATGCTCACCTGGAATCGCTATCATCTGACAATGATCACCTGGAATGTGGTGCGAGAGACAATAACTATGGAAGGCAGTAATTACTGGGGATACGGTTACAAGACTCAGCATTCCTATTCAAGGTTGTGGTAAATCACCTGAAGAAGGCCAGAGGTGAAATTTGGCCGAAACTTTGTGAAAGAAGAAACAACACAAAACTACCAAGATGAGGACAAAAAGTCCGCAATAAATAAAAAAAAAAAATTAATTCTCAGATTAAGAAGCCTCATCTCAAAATGATTCCAATTAAAGGAAGAGACTGTTTTTAAATATTAGGAAAAAATTTTCCTGTGAGGAGTAATCTATCAAAAATATTTAATAAAAACACCAGGAAATTAAGTTACGGCTGTATGTCAAACATTTCCACATTAATTAGTAGAGGCAACTCAAAAAAGCTGAAGAGAAATAAAAAACTGAACACTCAAATTGTAACTACATTAAGAAAGAAAACTGCCCATATCAGGTGCTACATGATAGGGTCCTATGAATAGGTCAAATATAACGAGACAAATATTATTCCAATTTATGTTGAAGAACAAATTGTTTTGAATCACTATCAGACTCCCGCAATAACATTCACTTTCGGACTAATACTCTTGTGAATGGTATGTACCCCTTTTATTCACCCAGTTATGGTTTAGATAGTACCACTGCTGTCTTTCTACAAGGATAGCTTTGGCAATAAATAACTCACAATGGTTGAAATGTCATTAAACAAAGAACGTTAACCTATCACACTCAGTATTATTGGAAGAAGACAATAGCATGGACTACAATGAAAAACTAAACATTTGGCCCAGTCGGCTAGGGTTGCAGAATAGACCGGCTGCCTTTCTGCAGAGGAAGAAGACTCCCCCATCTAGTGTCCTGGATATGACACAACCTGATGGTGTGATTTCTGTCATGCTGCAGCTTTGTGGGACGTATGACAGATAATACGCGCGAGGTAAAGCGTAAACTACCACTCCCTGGACTTGAACCAAAGTCATTTCTAGTTACATTGCCATTTTATCATTGCCATCGTATCAAGGTTCCCTCTGACCTGGGGTGTTAGAACCTGATACGGTCCTATCTATGGGTCAAATAGAACTATTTGGCATTTAAACTATGTGTTTATGTGAAACTGGATTGTTCGAAATAGAAATGCTTGATCATTTAACTGCGTGTTAACAAATGACCGATGTTTAATTGAATTGTTGGTGATACATAGAAATACTTGAATACCTTAAACTGTGTGCAAATAAATGAATAGAATCGTTCATATTAAATTGAAATAAGTGAAACCATTTAAATGCAGCTCGTTTAAATATGTTATCGACAAAATGTGTTTAATATATATATATATATACAAGGCTCATTAATTAAGTTTCCCGATTTTTTTGTATGGGCGCTTTTATTGATAGTACACACATGAAACTCTAGTCCCCTTCGAAGTAATCTCCTCCGGTTGCAATGCACTTATTGTCGCGTTCCAACTACTTCTGGAAGGCCCCATGGAAGTCCTCTTGCGTGAGCGTGTCAATGACCTTCGTCACAGCCTCTTTCATCTCCTCAAATGTCTCATAACGACAGCTTCTAAGTTTTTCCTTGAGCTTAAAGAATAACCGAAAGTCCCAGGGATCAAAGTCTGGGCTATAGGAATGGTGTGGAACTGTCTTGACGCCCGTCTTGGTTAAATAGTCTGTGACAAGGATGGAGTTGTGGACTGGTGCATTGTCCTGGTGGAAATGCCACTGACCCGATTTGAAGAGTGCTGGCCTCTTCTGAGAGAATCTCTTCCTGATCTCCCTTAAAACATCAACATAGTATTCCTTGTTGACTGTCTGTCCAGTGAGAATCCAGTGCATGTAGATCATGCCAGTGCTATCAAAAAAAGGGATCATCAAAAGTTTGTGGGTGGATTTGCTCTGTCTGGCCTTCTTGGGTCTGAGAGAGCCAGCACGCTTCCATTGGGAACTCTGTCTCTTGAACTCTGGGTCATAGCTGTAGATCCAGCTTTCATCGCAGGTCACCAGAGCATCAAGAACTGCGGCATCTGAATTGATCAACTCGACCATCTCCCTGCTGTCATGACAATGTCTTTCTTTCTGATCTTCTCTGAGCACCCTTGGGATAAACTTCGCAAAAATCTTCCGCATCTTCAGTTCCTCGCGAATAATTGTGTGTACAGTCCCTACACTGACATCAAACTGTGCACTTATTGTCTCTATAGACACACGACGGTCCTTATCCATGAAATTCTTTACTTGGCCGATCAACTCTGGTGTTCTGACTTCCTTACTCCTCCAACTCCTCTCATCATCCCTCACAGACTACCTGCCTTCCGTGAATCTCTATGCCACTTACAAACTGATGCTTGATTCATGTAAAATTCTCCAAAAGCAGTCTGAAGCATCCCATACGTTTCTGTGACATTTTTTCAAGTTTAAAACAGAATTTTATTGCATATCGTTCTTCTAAAGTGTCGTCACGTCCAGATTGCATTTTTGAAATTCACCGACTGTGACAATCAGGCTTTAGTAGGGTGTATTCCAATTGCTGCAGTAGCTGTTCCTTTGAACCGGAAATCATAAAAATTGGTCGGTCATCTCATATGATGTATAGCAATAACAGACCGAATTTTCAAGAGTCTACGACAATTTTAAATGCCTGTCCAAAAAGGTCTGGAAACTTATTGAAGGCACCTCGTATAAATAGGATTTAACATTAAATAACCTACAATGGTTGATATGCCATAAAACCAAACCAAAATGAACACAACCGGAAGTTACTCTCGATGAACACATTTCAACTGTGAAAGCGTATTCGCTAAACGAACGTTCTCATGAACAAAGGGCAGCTTCTTCATGGAGAAATTCTGAGAAAAACAAAAAAAAAACCCGACATAACAAAGAATGCTTTTTTACTTTAATGACGAGGCTCAAACCGGAAATGTTCTTTTAAGAAATATCTCTCTCTCTCTCTCTCTCTCTCTCTCTCTCTCTCTCTCGTATATCAAAAACTGTAAGATTACACAATTGTCAGGAAGATGATGTTTATCGCTATATCAATGTAAGATTCTATAATTTAACGAACTTGTTTAGGTGTCTTCGTGGTGTAATGGGTAAAGCGATCGACTGCGGAATCTTAGTAAGCGAATTCAAACTCCCGTCGGGTTATTACGTTCTCTTTCGGACAAATACCCTGGGGAAAGGTATGCACCCTCTTATCCTGCCATGTAGGGATTAGTTATGCTACTACTGTTCTTCTAGAAGGATCGATTTGGCATTCAATAACCTACAGAGGTTAATATGTCATTTAGAAAAGAAACTAAAAGAATTTATTTGTAATTTTTCCACTTAGTAATCAATTAGTGTGTCACACTTTTAGTTAATTAATTTTAATTTGGTACTTGAGATTACATATTATTATGCTCCACGCGTGTTTCAGATTTCATAGCCCTCTTCAGGAGACAAAAAGTGCCTAGTGGCGTCTCAGATATTACTACATGGGTTATTTTAAAAATTCGGTTTCAAGTTAGACATTCAAGCAAATTTGAAGATTACAGATTATTTAGATGTTATGTTTAACTTATACGATGGGACGGTGTCCCCTTTCAGAAAAAAACGATCAATATCCATTCTACATAAATGTCGGATCAAATCACTCTAAGAAGGTTTTTAAACAAATCCTTAATAACATTATGATAAGGTTATCAACAAATTCATCAAACGAGTATATATTTTTACACAAAATTATCAAGATTATGAAATAGTCTAAAAAATAGTGGAAATAAAAAAAAATCACATATAAAAATAGAGAAGACAATACAAACATAAAAAATAAGAGTAATAATAGGAAAAGGAAAATCTTACGGTTCACACCTCGATATAACATGACTATAGCCACAAAAATAGGAAGAG
The DNA here is from genome assembly GCA_963585895.1 of Sepioteuthis lessoniana. Lineage (NCBI taxonomy): Eukaryota > Metazoa > Mollusca > Cephalopoda > Myopsida > Loliginidae > Sepioteuthis > Sepioteuthis lessoniana. The sequence continues at coordinate 75,810,252 of OY757915.1, read as the reverse complement.
ATTTTTTTTTAACCATTATGAAAAAAATTTTACAAAACGAGTAATTTATCAAAAATATTTAATAAAAAAACACCGGGAAATTAAGTTACAGCTGTATGCCAAATTAATAATTTCCACATTAATAAGTAAAGGCAACTCAAAAATGCTTAAGGGAAATAAAAATACTGAACACCCGAAATTGTAACTGCATTAAAAAAGAAAACTGCCCATATCAGGTGCTACCTGATAGGGTTCTATCAATAGGTCAAATATAATGGGACAAATATTATTCCAATTTATGTTTAGGTATAAATTGTAGAGGCAACTCAAAAAAGCTTAAGAGAAATAAAAATACTGAACACCCGAAATTGTAACTGCATTAAGAAAGAAAACTGCCCATATCAGGTGCTACATGATAGGGTTCTATCAATAGGTCAAATATAATGGGACAAATATTATTCCAATTTATGTTTAGGTATAAATTGTAGAGGCAACTCAAAAATGCTTAAGAGAAATAAAAATACTGAACACCCAAATTGTAACTGCATTAAGAAAGAAAACTGCCCCACCAAGGGAAGATATCAAACAGAATGTAGTTGTAGTGTATAAGGCTGAAGTACACAACCCGAGCAGTAACAGTAAAAATAGGAATGATAAAAAAAATGTATGTGGGTTCAACGCAAGGCTCTTTGAAACAAAGATATCACGATCATGAAAGTAGATTCACACATAAAATATATAGGCATAAAACTAGTTTGTCCAATTACGTCTGGGAAGTCAAAAACAAATTTGGTATATATCCTATATTGAAGTGGGAAATCGTGAAAGGTTGTACTAAATACAAGGAAGGATTAATATTGTAAACTATTTATAAAGGGAAAATTAACCATAGCTACATATAATATACCAAAGGAATTGCTTAATAAAAGGTCTGAAGTATTTAATATTTGCTGACATAAGAAAAATGTGTAAATTAGTGGATAAAAGCGCGATAAAAATTGTTTAACGAAGGAAAAGGGAATTTTTTGTCTTATTCTTGAATAAAGCTTTTTTAATATTCTAGTTTTTGTATAGGTGAGGGTTCTTTTAATCAATAAAATGTATTTAATCCTAACCCAATTCGCTTGGCGGATCCCGAAGATCCATTTGGTGAAACCTTTGTAGGTTTGCTCTAGGTCATTTAGGAATTATTTTCATCATATATATATATATATATATATATATATATATATATATATATATGTAAAGTAAAAGTATATGTGGAGACCATTATTGAGGGCGACTCGAAAGTTACCTTTTCAATAGCTACTACACCTAGGTCTTGGGGAGGGCGCTACTCCTTTCGCTGGATTGGTTCACTTTATACTTGATACGTACCTTATAAGGCTGAGTGTTAAGCAAGGAGGCAGTAAGTACTATTTTTTGAGTCTTTGGTATGAGTCGTTACAGAATTGAAACCCGGTCTCCCGGACCATTTGCGAACACTCTGCTCATTAGGCCAATAGCCCGGCATATCTGCTTTTAGCATTTTTTGTGCCATTTTTCTAAGGATTGAGATTCAATTTGAAATCATGTAAAAACGAAAGATAAAACGAACAAGACTTGTGGTGATTTCTGATCTTTTTTTTTTCATTTAAAAACTGATTGAACCTAGGGGACTATGAATGAAAATGAAGAACTTTACTACAGATTTGTTGAGCATGCCAAAGTGGTTATATTTTTGTTTTTATCATAATTAGTAAAAAAAAACAAAAAAAAAACAAACAATTTTGTTCTTCATTCCTCATTTTGTGTCATTTTGCTTCCACGCGAGTCTATTTAGGTGGTTCATTTTTAAAAACGTTACGAAAACGCCTAAAGTACTTAGCAATTTACCTAATAATTTTATTGAAGGTGCCCGTGGTGTAATGGTTATCATCGTAGGAAATGAACACGGCGACACGAGTTCAAATCCTGGACGACACTTATTGCATTTCACATAGCACTAATACCGTTGGGAAAAGTATGAATCCAATTACTCTCCCTCCAGCTATGGGTAAATAGTAGGGCAGACTAGGTTCTTCAGCCTTGGTGAGGCAACTAGTCTAGGAGAAGGAAAACTGTGAATTCAAACCTGTTAAACTCCGCTTAAAAATTGACCTTGTGTCATATCCTGCCTGAGCGGAGGGGTTGGGTGAATAGGATTAAAACCTAATAAAATCAAAATAACTATTTGCCTTCTTTTAAAAAAGTTATACACAAATATACCATTGTTTCTGTTTACGAAAAGAAAACAATGAAAAAACAAGTGTTATTTATTGGTTTAATAAATAACACTTGTCTTTTCATTGTTTTCTTTTGAAAAAATAATGCAAATATCCAACAATTATGATGAATGGGATTTGTTCCTACATTCAATAAATACTGCACGTTTTTCAAGCGTTTTAATGCTCCACCTAGAATTTGAGCTGTGTCGTTAGTGAGATAACGTTAATGGCTTGTGTTCCAAAGGCACCTCACCCCCAGACAACATCTGCCCTCACGCTTAATTGAGATAAAGACTTGGTTTATTGATGGTGCCTGAGGCACCTCTAAACGGGTAATGCCAACGAGACCTAAGGAATTTTTGTACCCACCCCACGGGAGGTACACTTCCGCCGCGGCACTCCGCATTAATTCAAGCTTATGTCATATTACAACGCTGTGGGGGGTAAAATATATGTGTATTAAAGATTTGACATTAAGCAGGATGTCTTGATGTCAGCACGAAGCGGAAACAATCTCATGAGTTTGCATATATATATATATATATATGAAAAAAGGTATTCGAAGAAAGATTTAATTTATAGTTAAATGTAAATAGGTAATGTAATGTTGTATCTTCTGAATTATATTCAATCTTAAAATGAAACGAAAATATCAGAAAACTGTTAGTATGCTGTTACCGTTAATCGTGTTTTGTGTCAAAATCATATGACGTAATGTTTAAAATTTGTTTTAAAATGTAACGTATTTGCTGATATATATATATATATATATATATATATATATATATATAAAGAGTGTCTTCAAATAGATGCAAGCCATTAATATGATAAGGATTTATTGCTGAGACACGCACACAGTCGGTCATTTGGATCACGTCCTATAAAAATGCATCCTTTGAGCTAGAGACATCAAATTAATGTTTTTTTAATTGTTATATCAGTTTTCAGGGCATGGGATCTTTTTTAGAGCTTCTTGTCTCAGTAATAAACCATTATCTTATTAATTGGTTGCATCTGTTTTGAGATAGTTTTAAATGATTTTTTTTTGCAAACAAGTTGTGATGCAAAGTATGTTTCCTCTCTAGTCCAAGGCATTGGGATCGAGGAATAATAGTTGTTGTAGTATATTATATTATTATTTTCAATTCTGAAACAAAAAAAAAACAACACATTATTAGTGTATAGAGATATAAGCAGTCACATGTGTCCCCTGTATATTGAGACACCCTCAACGCAGTTTCTTCAAGGCAGCTGTCATATCGATACTACTGTATGGATGCACTACATGGACGCTAACAAAACAGCTGGAGAAGAAGCTAGACGGCAATAACACAAGAATGTTGCGAGCAATATTGAACAAGTCCTGGGGGCAACACCCCACAAAGCACCAACTATACGGCCACCTGCCTCCCATCACGAAAGCTATCCAAGTTAGACGAACCAGACATGCAAGACACTGCTGGAGAAGCTGGGATGAGCTCATAAGTGATGTACTCCTATGGACCCCCACATATGGCCGGGCAAAAGCTGGACGACCAGCACGAACATACATTCAGCAGCTATGTGAGGATATAGGATGTAGCCCTGAAGACCTACAGGAGACGATGAACGATAGAAAGAAGTGGTAAGAGAGGGTCGGGGATATCGGTGCTAGCGGCACGACATCATGATGATGATGATATATATATATATATATATATATATATATTTGCTTATACGTGGGGCCTTTCAATAAGTTACCAGACTTTTTTGTACAGGCATTTAAAATTGTCGTAGAGTCTTGAAAATTCAGTATGTTATTGCTATACATCTTATGAGATGACTGACCAATTTTTATGATTTCAGGCTTAAATGAACTCCTCCATCAGGAATTGCAATACACCCTACTAAATCCTGATTGTCACAGTTGGTGAATTTCAAAAATGCAATCTGGACGTGACAACACTTTAGAAGAACGATATGCAATAAAATTGTGTTTAAACTTGGAAAGAAATGCCACAGAAAGGTATGGAATGCTTCAGACTGCTTTTCGACCATCTTTCATGAAACGAGCATCAGTTTTTAAGTGGCATAAGAGATTCAAGGAAGGTAGTGAGTCTCTGAGGGATGATGAGAGGTGTGGGGGCAGTAAGGAAGTCAATACACCAGAGTTGATTGCCCAAAGGGTTAGGGTTAGGGTTACTATGTTGAGGTTTTAAAGGAGTTCAGGAAGAGATTCATATGGAAGAGGCCAGCACTCTTCAAATCGGCTCAGGGGCATTTCCACCAAGACAATGCACCAGTCCACAACTCCATCCTTGTCATAGACTATTTGACCAAGATGGGCATCAAGACAGTTCTTCAGCCTCCCTATAGTCCAGACCTTGCTTCCTGTGACTTTCGGTTATTCCCTAAGCCCGGAGGCTGTCGTTATGAGACAATTGAGGAGATGAAAGAGGCTGTGACGAAGGTCATTGACACGCTCACACAAGAGGACTTCCATGGGGCCTTCCAGAAGTAGTTGGAACGCTACAACTAGTTCATTGAGGTCGGAGGAGATTACTTCGAAGGGGACTTGATTTTCATGTGTGTACTATCAAGAAAAGTGCCCATACTAAAAAAGTCTGGAAACTTATTTAATGATGCTCGCATATCTTTTTTCCTCTTTCTTTTTTTATTCTTTTTCTTCTTTTCCTTAAATTTTTTTTCCTTCATTATGTACCTGCCTCTCCATTAGGCAGGATTATGACTAGAGATGTTATTTAAAACCATTAAATGTGCGTATAAATTATAAAAAATTATGAAAACTAACTAAAATTAAAAAGGGTCTCTTAACACTTTTAGTACAGACTTAACTGAGAAGATACGTTACACAAAGAGAAAGCGAGTTTTTCTTTGATATAATTATTAATAATGCGAAATTCAATAAATTTTCGTGGTTTTCTGTTATGTGTCTTTACTAATATTCTGACATCTTTCAAATTAGAATTAAGATTATTTTCAAAATATGTCAGATATACGCATTTTTTTCGGCATCGTTTTTATATCTTTCTTTGTTTGCAAATTCGTTTTTGGATTGATCGCGAAATTTCACCCACGTATTCTTATTACATTCCGCACACTGGAAAGAGTATCCACCTACATCAGATTTGATATGCGGAAATGTTAGTCTTTTTATTGTTTATATCCTGTTGTTATATATCGTTGTTGAAAAGTATGTGACTGTTTTTTTTATTTCAAGTTTGTTGAAGTTTCTTAGATGATCTTCGTAGTCGAATTATAGGACAAAATAATATATATATATATGTATATATATATATATATACGCACACACACATACATATACATATATGGAAAGACAAAAATAAGTTGTTTACAATGTTTTGCATAAGAGAATACATTTTAGTGATGTCGAAAGAAAGTAGAAAAAATAATCAATTGCCATAAGTAATAACTAGTATTGTCTTGACAGCGATTATCTTGGACCAACTCTCTTGATAGAAAGATAGATTGATTTAATAACACTTTTTATCCAACACACACACACACACACACACACACACACACACACACACACACACACACACACACACACACACACACATATATATATATATATATATATATATATATATATATATATATGTGTGTGTGTGTGTGTGTGTGTGTGTACAAATAGTGATTCGAAACAATCCTTTACTGAGAACAAAATCTACTTAAATGATATCATTCATCTTTTCCCTCGTAACAGAAAAAAATTCAGACTTATAATGTTTATCGAAGAAAGAGCAATCTCTACACCGTATTTTCTCAAAATAGAAATATTTAATCCAATATAAAATGAATTAAAAATGTACAAAATAAATAACCGTTGGAGATAATGTTTGTTATCTTTGTTTGAAAATATGCTTGAATACAGCATATATGGTATGTCCATATTTTTGCGTACACAACTAACATCTTTTTTTTATATAAAATGTTAATTTTCTTCAAAACCAAAGATACTGGTATATCATTATTTTAAGAGAAATTCCTAAAAAAAAAGATTCGATAACTTAATAAAATTGAAAGATCTCGAATAAAAAGATTATGAAAAAGCAAATAGCATTGTTGTCACACCCAGGACACTCCTTTTTATGCTATTGATCAAATAACCAAGACTTGAAACATTATTGAATAAATTATTACATAATGCGTTATCTGACAGAATGGTTGCTCGGGTTGGGAACGTTTAAAAAAGGCAATAGATCCTACTTAAAATTTAATTTTACTTTAAGAAGAACGTTAACCGTTATAAAAGAAGATATAACCTTTAAGATTCAAGTTTAATAAACGTGAACGATCGTTTGATTTATTGATTGATTTAATCATATTTCAACCTTTCCTGGGCTATTCAATGCTTGCAGATTAGGGAATCACGTTCATTGTACGTTCATATTTGCATATTTCTGTGTAGTTGTTTCTAAATATTTTTTCGTACACGGTTTTATCAAATACGAATAATTCCTCCACAGTTCTGAGCTATAGATGGGACCCTAACAAGTAGTATTACCCCTCCAAGACAGAATGGACTTTGGAGTACAGACAATGTAGAGGTACACTACAATCCCCATACCTCCAGAACTGGAGTCTCACCATCAGATGCAGTTTAGTATCATACCCAGAAAATCCCCGTTTTTAGAGTAGGCGGAAAGTCTCACCCTTCAGCAAGGGATACAATCAACAAATTCTTAGCCCCACCGCCAAGATGGGTTTAAAATTCAAGCTTAGAAAATGATCCCAAATTTGATCGACGCCTATGTTTTTAGCTTTAAAATAAGATTATTAAATTTTAAAAAATACTTGAGTATATACGATAATAGCAATATTGATAAAGATTGCACTCGTTTCTATGTTCCTGAAGGAAATTGTTTCAATAGAAATCCTGTTGATGGTGAAGAAGTGAGCGTTTATTATGTGAAGTTGTCGATGATGTTGAGGCTTTGTTTTTTGTTGTTGTTGTTTGTTTTTTTTTTAGAAGAAAACAATGAAAATGAAGTGTGTATTGTATCGTGGTTGGTGTTTACGAGAACGGCAGTTGATTTGAACGCAAAAAAAGAACAAGGACAAAAGCGGATTAAAGCTAGAGGATTTAAATGAAAACAAAGAATCAGAAGTCTTTTATTTTGATTTCTTTTATTCTTTATTTATTTCTGCTCTGGTTATGTTTTTAATATTTCACTGAAATGACATTATTGAAAAGATGGCATGGAAAAGAAAGAAATCTAACGATCAGAAAAGAATTTAATAAAACTGAAAGATCTTTAAGAGAATAAGCAGAAAAATGGCGACTAAGCAACAAAAAAAAAAAAAATAAGGTAACGTTGGTGACCTTAGTTGAGGGTGACCCAAAGGCTCCCTTTTCAATAGCTACTACACTGAGGTCTTGGGGAGGGCGCTACTCAATTCCCTGGATTGCTCCACTTTATCCTTGATCCTTACCTTATAATGCTCAGTACTACGCAAGGTGGCATCAATTACAATTTTTGAGTCTTTGGTATGACTCGACCTGGGATTGAATCCCGGTCTTCCAGACCATTGGTGAACACTCTACTCATTAGGCCAATAGCCCGATAAGCAAAGAAAATAAACGTATTGAATTCGCATGAAAAGTACTTTACCGATGTCAGAAGTATGCAATGCTTTTTTTTTTTAAATAACAGAACTTAAAAGAAGACCGTTATAAAAAAAATGGTATTTTAATACGGACATTTTAATTTGAAAATATAACCAAACTTTATCAAAAACGAGCAAATTCACTTCAAAGTTTTTTTTCCAGACAGAGATACTTGTCCAAGGCTATTTTTGCCATGAAATAATTTAAAATAAATCTAGCAATAAATAGAGACTCTATGAAAAATACTACACTGTGTTTATATTTCCTTGTATTTTGTTGCGAAATATATTACATTATCATCTTCTTACAAGTTTTCTATACCAACTGATTGTCTTTCACTTGAGTCTGAGTGACAGCAAGTCTCCTCAGGTCTCTGCAGGACTCTAAGTATTTTGGCCGATCTTAACAATGCTGTAGTTATGATGGTGTAAATTTTTCCTCCAATTTCCAAATTTTCCTGCTCCCTTTCCAAGAATTTAGGGACCGTTCCGTGCGAACCAAATGCAATGGGTATCAACGTCACTCTCATGTTTCAAGTATCTGTATCTCTTTTTGTTTTCTTTCATTTTCACTCTGTGGAGCACCGGGACGGCAAAGTTCACTATACAACAGGTTATGCAACGATTATGCAACGCTGTGTATTAAAAAACACAATAGATGATTTAACAGAATTCCTCTCCTTCCCCAAGAAAGGCGAACTTGGAATCTCTTAGAACTATACTGGTATAACTTGGAGGTGCCCGTGGTGTAATGGTTATCGTCATAGGAAATGGACACGGCGACATGAGTTCAAATCCTGGACTAGACTGATTGCATTTCACATAACACTAATACCCTTGGGGAAGGTATGAATCCAATAATTCTCCCTCCAGCTATGGATAAATTGAGGGGCAGACTGGGTTCTTCAGCTTTTGAGAGGCAACTAGTCTAGGAGAAGGAAAACCCTGAATTCAAATCCGTTAAAATCCGCTTAAAAAAATTGAACTTGTGTCATATCCCGCCCGAGCGGGTGGGGGCGTAAATATGATATTGGTAGAACTGTTAAGGTTGTTGTTCTCAATAAGGTTTATAATATGATTGCCAAACGTATCCCACCTGAAATTGTGAAAAATCATTGGAAAAATCAGAACAGCTTTCGAAGAATCATCAAAGAAATGCGTTAAAGACATTTCGAGGCAACACTATTGTTCATAGATTTCTCTAAAGCATTTCATTCCATACGAAGAGTGAAAATGGAGTTTATGGCCTCTGCCAAAGAAACTGTTTCAGCAATAATGATGCTCTACAAAAATACAAAAGAAATGGGTCGCACATCAGATGGCGACGCCGACTTCTTCGACGTCGTCACTGGAGTTTCGCTAAGAGATAAATTTGCGCCATATATGTTTTTAGTTTGATTAGACTACTAAACTTAAACTTCAATAGATCTAATAAAAGAAAATGGTTTCACACTTTAGAAAAAGCGAGAAGCAGACGATGTCGCACAGTAAATAAAGCAGATCTAAACAACGCCGATGATCTAGCGCTTCTCGGAAATACATCTCTCCCGGGGAATCCTTTCTGCATAGCCGAGAATAGGCAGCAGGAGACATTGTGTAATATAATGGCGGAGGGATTTCGTTTTATATATCTTGCCTTTCGGTTTAGTTAGGCTGAGAACCTTTCGCTTAGCGCATGGGTTAGTTAGGTGCAATATAAGCGAAGGTGGTCACGCGCGCGCGGGGAGGATGTGTCATTAAGAGATGTCAAAATTAAAACCCCAGATAGAAAAATATGACCAGGGGGATGTGAATGACGTCATGCACCGGAAGCGTGCACGGAGGATTTGGAGGATTTGAGAAAAGTCAGTTAGTTGGGTTTTAGCGTCCGAGGATGACGGTTGACTTTTGGAGCTCGCCGAGGCCTTGTGGCGGGTGCCGCACGTGTTGGGGAGGGGGAGATGGAAAAGTCAGTATAGAAAGATCGTGTATCTCCCTCCTTATGTCGAAAAACCTTTTAACTCAAAGGTAATAAAAAGTTTCGTGCCTGAACTAAGAAGTCGTAAGTGTTTTTGTGTTTCGGGATTCTAACGTTGTCTATATATGAGTTATGAACATTCTATTTTCATTTCACATATCGGTATTATGGTTATGTTACAATTGGCCTTTACGTGAACGCCAATAAAACAGAATTCATGTGTTTTAAGCGAATATGAGCTATCTCCACTTTAAATTGCAGGCCTCTAAAATTAGTAGACAAGTTCGCATACCTCAGCAGTAATATCTCTTCTACAGAAAATGATTCCAAATATGCGTAGCAATAGCGTTTATTTCTATCGACAGCTATTTATCATACAGAAATTTTATCTCTATATTAAAATAAAAAAGGATTTCTGCTGAACTGTGAGAGTGTCAATACTACTGTTTGGATGCCCCACATGGACACTAACATGGAGAAAAATTGAGATGAGAACTGTGTAAGAAGTTTATACTTCACAGCAGCTGTACTGCCACTTACCTTTCTTCTCAAAAACCATCCAAGTAAGACGAGCAAGACATGCGGGGCACTTCTGAAGAAATAAAGACGAACTTATAAGCGACATTTTTCAATAGACCCCTATACCTGGAAGCGCATGGGTTGGCCAACAAGCAAGGTCTTACATCAGTTCTGTGCAGACCTTCCTGGATCGATAGAGATGGATGATAGGAACGAATGTAAAAAGAGAGAGAGAGAGAGAGAGAGAGAGAGAGTCAGGGAAATTTGTAGTGTCCGTGTGACTTTATATATATATATATATATATATATACTCATCTAATATATACCAGCATTCACGGTACCAGAAAAAAACCAAAAAAAAACCGCCAGGAACAAGAGATAAAAGTATCTCGAATCACCGCCCGGGAGAAAAAGAAAAAAATTATAGGTAAAAAAGAAAGAAAAGGCCAACCTCGTCCGACCCCTTGAAAAAAATCAAGGGATACGCAGTCAGTTGGTCAAAAGAAAACTAAAAACCTTCCACTAATCCTGCTATGCTACAATTTACAAAAGTGCTCCACACAAGTGGAGCCAATTATAAAATTAACTTAAATCGCGAGTCGGAAATCTTCTACGAAAGTTTCACCTTATCGGATCATCAGGAAGTCTAAGTTAGGCTTCCTGATGATCCGATAAGGTGAAACTTTAGTAGAAGATTTTCGACTCGCGATTTAAGTTGATTTTATATATATATATATATATATATATATATATATATATATATATATATATATATATATATAACGATGGATGAAAATGATAAGACGAATGGGAATATTTCTTTTGTAATATCTACTTTTTTAAAATTTTTGCTTAACTCTTTTCGACCTTTGATCATTGTCCGGAAAAAAGGCTTTCGTGAAAATAGCTTTTTAGAAAGTTTTAAAAATTTTAAGGGTCATTCATCCTGATGTTAATACCAGTGTTTGGATCATTGTTTTGTTGACGCTTTGTTCATTTATCTTCATATATCTGTAATTGCATTGCAATTGACAAATGCGTTTTTTTTTAGATATTTTTTTTCTCTTTGTGACCGTTTGAACGCAACGCAGTTGTACAAATATTACATTATTGTAATTCAATTATTCGAGTCTGTGTCAGTTATTATTTAGTCTAAAGTTAAACGGATATTCTTTCTTTTGACATCATATGCAGTTCAGGAAGCAAATAACATGTTTGCCTCTGCAATCTCTCCCTCTCTCTCTCTCTCTCTCTCTATATATATATATATATATATATATATATATATATATATATGTATGATTTCAGGAAAGTAATTTCCAATGGAAAGCCGTTGAAATTAAGATCTTAATTAGAAATAATATACTTATCTCAAGTTATCTTTTGTTTAAACTAAAAGCAAATCTGGTTTACATAAAGAGCATGTGATGAATACTGAGTCTTTCAGCAAAAATTGATATCAATATGTAATCTAATAACTTGACTAATTCTCAATCAAAGGATCCCAAATTTTAACATCATGAGCATAAATATCTCAATATTCTATGTTTAATTTTTCTTTTTTTTTCTTTTGGTATAGAGATGCTAATCATTAGAAAAGAAAATGCGTTTTAACATAAAACATAGAATTTTTAGCTGTTCCTATACACGCTTTTAAGATCGTTCGAACGAGAAGATATCAAGCCATCATTTTTTTTTTCTGAAACGCTTTGTAAATCTCAAATGATATTGAATTTTTTTACACACCATGTCCATCATGAAATACCAAAAGCCAATGACACTACTTACTGGAGAAATAATAATTTAACTCAATCAACCCGTGATATTAATAAGTTTGGTCCTTGTGTTAAATAAAAAGTAAGCCTAATAAATACTTCTTAAGCAGCAAAAGTCCACTAACTTTATTAGCTAGAAAGGAAGAGTTTTTGATACTTTATAGACAGACATTTGTCATTCTATGTCTTCGTCGTGTCTAGGGACTCTGATTTTTGTAAAAACTTGTTTCCCATCACCCTGTATCAAAGACCATAATCACAAATGCATTCGGTGCTTTGTATACAGATATCAAAATGAAGTGATTGATGTGAATCGAGGTGCCTTGTCCAATATGGTAACGATCTATTGTGAGGAAATAATCAGTTGATTGATGGGACACGAGCGTGTCATCGTTTAGATAGGAACGGAAATTAAGATTGCAATGATCTACAGGAATAAATAGAGCCGATAAAAAACCCTGAAACTTAGCCGACATTAATAAACACACACACACACACACACACACACACACACACACACACACACACACACACACACACATATATATATATATATATATATGGCTTTTATGATTATGTACGAAGATATTTAAAGAATTTGCAAATATAGACTGATAAACTCTGATTTATATTAAAAGAAAAGAGGAAATATATCAAGAGACATCTAGATCGGATATAGGGCACGTCTTGATAGAACTGGTCAACCAACATTGTGACAGAAAAAGTAATAGTATTGTGTGATAATATTGGGGTGACCACAGTGTTGATAATTCTTTTGCCCGTAAACCATGTGTCATCCAGCGAAGGTTTCGTTGGAGACACTGCAGTTGTTTTCGCACTCTTACTTTTATTACTTAGCAATATATATATATATATATATATATATATATATATATATATATATAGTGTTTTTGTTTTGTTTTGTTTTGTTGCTGTTATATTCGCTGTCCACGAGCTGGTAGTTGATCAACACTAGTTGGGCCACCGTAGAAAAGGTGTATGATGTTGAAAGACCCGAAATACCTAATGATCTGGGGAAGAACATCACGGACGATGTGGTCAGGGGCAAGTGAGTGTGTATTCTTTAATATATATATATATATATATATATATATATAGTGTGTGTGTGTGTGTGTGTGTGTGTGTGTGTGTGTGTGTGAATGAATTTACGTATATACATCTGCAGATATCTAAATTTGGCGACCTTAGTCGAGAGTGACCTGAAAGCTGACTTTTCAATAGCTACTACACCGAGGTGTAGCGGAGGGCACTACCCCTTTACCATTTGCTCCATTTTACCCTTGATTCTTATCTTATAATGCTGAGTGTTATGCAAATAGGCATCAAGTACCATTTTTTAAAAGTCTTTGGTATAACTCGACTTTGGAGAGAATCCCGATCTCCCGGGCCCTTGGCGAACACTGTACTCGTTAGTTCGATATGTATATACATTATGCACATAGACCTTATATTTGTGAAAACTATATATATATATATATATATATATATATATATATATATGTATAAAGTACGAGAGAATAATCTAGCGATTCCAAAATTACCGCCCAGCATTCTCTCGTAGTTTTGAGGAGGCATGATGTATGTCTCTAAGCTACTGCAGTGATGCCATTTCAGGCTCAACACGTGAAATGTTTAACATCGTGTGTTTGGAATGGAAATCTTATTTTAAAAAGGATCGGCATAGTCTTTTCTTGACTTTAAAACGTAAACAGAAAAGGTAAAATGTTTTTTAAAAAAAATGATTTTACTATAAGAAAGATCAATATATTACGGCATTTTTTTTTTTGTTTAGTTTGTTTAGTTCGTTCTGGTTTGGTTTTCTGGCATATCAACTATTTAATGCCGAATCCAGTTTTTACATATATAATATATGATTTATAAACTTATTTTTAGATGCACACAGTTAAATGCTCAAACAGTTTTATTTCTAACAATTTAATTTAGCATTAATCAACTAAGTCAAACGGTTCCAAGTATTGGTATGTATCACTAATAATTCAATTACACATCAGTCATTTGTGTTATTGTAAAAACAGTTCTATTTCTAACAATTCAATTTTGCATAAGTCATTTGTTTGCACTAAGTTTAAACGTCCAACAGCTCTATTTGACCCATAGATTGGACTCGATCAGGTGCTACTATTCCGGGCCAGATTTGACCTGGAAGCAATGGCAATGGAGGAGTACACCACATTTCCCAAAGCTCAAGCATGACTGGAACCTCACCATCAGATTGTTTAGTGCCATATCTGGGACACTGGTTGGCGGGGGATCAAACTCCTCTGCAGAGATGCAGTGGGTATATTCTACAGCTGATCTTTTAACAATTGTCATCGTGCCTTTCTTTTAAGATTATATCGTCCAAATACTCCCCTTCAGGAGCTATATATTCCTGGGGCTTCATCCTGAGGTTCTACAACACTTTCCGAATCGTTAACTTCGTCAGTTGTTTGAGACCATCGTTCAAAGACGGGACCCTTCAGATATTCTTCAACAATGTCATTTTCAAGTCAAGAACACTTTTATGTTGACCTTGTCCAAAATACTCACGAAATACGCTTTTTAAATATATATATATATATATATATATATATATATATATATATATATATATATATATGTATGTTTCAATCATAAACACACGGTGTTCACCATTTCACCCCATCATAGCTCCAAATAGTATAGCGTCTGTTGCTCATCAATAAACGTCCCATCCGCTCACCACTACTAGCGCCTGCGCAATAGCAGTTTTAAATCCGGAAGACTATTTTGCTGGTTTATCTGTGATATATTTGCATATCTTAATTCTTTTATATATGAACTATGAATACATATTCATTCGAGGTTATTTAGAGGTTTTTTCCCCTAGAGACGAGGTGATTTTATCTCTTTTATATTGAATCTGTTTTTGCACAGAACAAAATTAAAATCTGTCTTTTATTATAATCTGACGTCACGTTATCTTAGCGAGACAGAATGAAAGCGAGAGAGAGAGAGAGAGAGAGAGATAAAAAATCAATAAAAATGATTAATTCATTATCTCTATTATTATTTCACTGGATGCAGGTTGTTCACACCAGCGTTGGCTGTTGGCATTTCATAGGAGTTAAAGTGACAGCAAGTCTCCCCAAGTCTCCAGGATTCTTCTGAGTATTCCAGACGATCTTAACAAAGCTGTGGTCTGGATAATTGTGATTCCTTCAATGATTTCCTGTTCGTCTAGTCTTTTTTTCCTGGACTCTGGGGGCACTTCCAAACGCACCTTCACGTTCCAAATTTTTTTTCAGTTCACTGGCAAGGTCATTATTATTATAATTGTTATTATTATTATTATTATTATTATTATTATTATTATTATTTGTAGTAATAGTAGTAGTAGTATATTACTCAATGCGAGTTTTCACACCAGTGTTAGATGGTGATCTTTTCTAGGTGTTGGACAAAGCAGCCGCCAGATCTCCAAGACTCTTCTCAGTAACTTTGGCGACCTCATCGTGTTGCATATTGGCCCTCGACCGAGCCGTCAATCAAGAGATGCACCTGTGTAAATAAGCGGAAGAAACAGGTGCATCCGGTCGAATATATCACCTTGACCAGAGGACATGGTTGAATTCGGTGCAGATGCCCACAGGAAGCAGGTGGATGTCAAACAATTATATAACCAGGTGCCACAGACGCTTTGGGGCAGTTGAAGTTCGAGTTGCAGTTCTAGTTGGAGATAAAGTGCTGGAGTGAGAACCAGTTCCAGACAGAGGGCTAGGACCCACGGGAGCAGCCTAGCCAGAATGCGAAAGAAGTGCTGCTATGGTCAGAGGAACTTGGGGTCAATATGTAGCAGTCTGTCTCCGTCTCCAACTCACCTTTCACACACAAGAAATATCAACCCTTTCGAATAAAGTGTGAGAGGTATATTTTTATAAAGAAGTGTGTTCGTTCGTTAATTGAAGTCGTCATTATGTTTCTGCTTACATCTGCATGTATATGAGTATACAACAAACGATGCCGTAGCTTGGGTAGTGTCGGCTTGTCCTCCAATTTCCAATTCTTCCAGTCGTCTTACTTAGCCTTTGGGGACTGTTCCAAGTGCACCAGTCACGGTTGGTATCACCTTTTTAGTTTTCCGACAAAATCTAAGTACTTGTCTCTTTTTTCATTTTCTTTGTTTTTCACTGTCGAGACGGCAAATTCAGCTGTTTGATTCCGATCAAATATAAATAATTTTCAAGCAGATATATTTGCTCCGTTGATGTGGTTCTATCAAGTACTACAACTCCTGATCATTGACAAACTAGGTATAACGGCAATGAAGAAGTGCGGAAAACTTTCTAGACCTCTAAAACAGAAGCTTCAATATCAGGCGTAGTTTATAGATACACCCAGAACACTCGATTTGAAGGGGCTTACCTCCCTGCATCGCATACAGTCAGTGTATTCTAAACCTCACCGACAGTTATGTAACCATTGGGAGTAAATCATGTTTGATATATCATTGTTTTTGAAAATCATAAGAGACTGCGTAAATTGAAGCGTTTGAGGTTTCTGCTGTTACAAAACAGACATGAAAGCATGGCAGGAATTTAAAATACAACGAAGAACGAAAACCACCCCGACAAGAACATAACTCAAATCAACAGCGATATGGTGGAGAATATTAAACAATAACATGAGGTTAGAAAGACATATACGTCTTTTTATTCTTTCGAAAAGGGTCAAATATCTGTAGTGTATGAGAGACAGAGACAGGGAGGAAAAAAAAACAGACCGCTATATACTATATATACAATTTACCAACCCCTCCGCTCGGGCAGGATATGACACAAGGTCAATTTTTAAGCGGAGTTTAACAGGTTTGAATTCAGAGTTTTCCTTCTCCTAGACTAGTTGCCTAACCAAGGCTGAAGAACCCAGTCTGTCCTACTATTCACCCATAGCTGGAGGGAGAATAATTGGGTTCATACCTTTCCCAAGGGTATTAGTGCTATGTGAAATGCAATCAGTCTCGTCCAGGATTTGAACTCGTGTCACCGTGTCCATTTCCTACGACGATAACGACTACACCACGGGCACCTCCATATTGGCCCATAACTTCTTCTCTTGACCACCAACGCTGTGTCCTCTTCAATGTCAAACCCATATTTGACCCATAGATAGGACCCTATCAGGTTCTACCACTCCGGGCCAGTGAAGACCTGGGAGCGATAGAAATGAAGAGGTACTTCACATTCCCCAAAGCTCCAGAATAACTGGAACCTCAACATTAGATTGTTTAGTGTCCCACACAGGACAGTGCAGAGAAGCAGACAGAGTATTCTACAGCCCCACCCGACTGGAGCACCTCTGGTGGTGTAACGGTTAGCAAGCTAGACTTGCAAACTTACACGATTGAGTTCGAGTCTCATTGGGCGCCCCATTCATTCGGCCTTGTGCCACATCGAAGCAAAGAGCTTTGTAAATTACTACAGCCCCACCCGACTGGGCTAAAACAAACTGAGATCGATAGAACAAACTGATAGTCATGAAAGGATAGATAGATAGATAGATAGATAGATAGATAGATAGATAGATAGATAGATATTATTCATTTTTCTATTAGAAGGGCGATTTCGAAGGTTTCATTCTGTATGTGGCAACAAAATCGTTCATACATGGAAAGAAAAATTTCCAAAGCTTTTGTAGATTAAAATTCTGCTTAACAAAAAAACTGCTTTTGTATTTTATTTAGTTTTTCTATCCCGGTAACGCCAAGTATTCCTGCTTTTATGTAAATGTATAAACATGAAAACTTTTGCAATATTTACATAGATAAGTTATCTACCGATGTGTATGCCTTTGATTATGGTGAGGGTGGCTGTCTGAGAGAGGCGTTTTCGAATAATTTGGAATGGGTAAAAATACAAATATTCCTGCTTATATTACAAGAAAACTTTGCCATTCTTTCTGCCGGTATTGCTAAATATTTGTGCAAACAGGTCATGTATATGTATATATACACACACACACACACATATATATATATATTCTTTTTTCTTTTTGAGTTTATTCAATCTCCACATAGAGTCGACTGAATGCCAAAGGCAAGGTAAATATTGCTGCGAAAATATATTTTGTAATAGCAAGCGTTGTAGCGATGAACGTGCGCACACAATTTATTAAAGGGAAAAACTCATCTTAGAGGCCGATCCTCTAAATCAATAAACATGACTGAATAAAATGAAAAAAAAATTCTCTATTCAGACACTAGGTTTTTCTTTCTCTCTTTTTTCTTTTTCCGTTCTCTATCTTTCTCAATCCTTCTAAATTGTGTTCTCTCTCTCTCTCTCTCTCTCTCTCTCTCTCTCTCTCTCTCTCTCTCCACTTTTCTGTCACTAAGCTCGTTCTTTCTCTCTTTTATTTTTTCTTTTCCGTTCTATTTTTCTCATACTTTCTCCATAACTCTTTCTTTATCCTCTTTCTCTCTCTTTTCCATTGTCTCTGTCTTTGTCTCTTTGCCTGTCTGTCTGTCGGTCGGTCTGTTCTTCTCTTTTCCGACATTAAGCTTGTTCTTTCTCACTTTCTTTTCTTTTCCCAATTTATCTTTCATAGACTTTCTCCAACCCCCTCCTCTCTCTCTCTCTCTCTCTATCTATCTCTCTTTCTATCTATCTGCTCTTCTCCGACTCTAAGCTCGTCCTTTCTTTTTTCATTTTTTGTTTACGTTCTATCATTCTCATTCCTTTTTCATAATTCTCTCTCTTTTCTCTCTCTAACTCTCTCGCTCACTCGCTTTCTTTCTCTCTCTCTCTCTCTCACTCTCTCTCTCTCTCACACACACACACACGCACACACACACATGCACACATATACACACACATATACACTCTTCTTTAGATCTACATATGCCCTCTCAACGATATTAAACACTATATATATATATATATAGTTTGGGCAGCAGTCTTTCATTTAAGCATGTTTGATTAAATAAGAAAGACACATTTTGTCTATATAATTTTATTAAGATACTTTCAAGTTTCTTGATACGTATCTAGGTGTTGGGTTGAAATTGGTGAATGAATTTACCAAAATTGTCCCGAGCGCTTTCGGACCATTCATTGGCCATCATCAGAGGTTACTAGTATGTGTAAAGAGTATTTTTTTAAAACTTGAATGGATCTTGATAAAAATCATATAGACAAAATGTATCTTTATTATTTAATCAAACATGCCCAACTATATATATATATATATATATATATATATATATATATCTTCCTTCTCTTCATTATGCTTTTTTCCTTTCTTTCCAGATATCTCTTTGAACTTTTTCTTAACCTATCACTTCTCGTTCTCTTTCACACTATTTCTTTCTTTTCGCCATTTCTTTATCTTTTCATTTTTCTTCTTCCCTTTCTCTCTCTCTCTCTCTCTCTCTCTCTCTCTCTCTTTCTCTCTGTTTATTTCTTTTTGTGTCACTTTCTTTCTCTTTTGCTCATTTCAATATAGCTTTCTTTCTTTCTTTCTTTCTTTCTTTGATTTATCACGAGATTGTCTTTGGTTTCCTATTTTAATCAATTTACCTTGTAAAATAAACATTTTAATCGCCTGGTCAGATTTTCATTTTCATGACACCAAAGAAACCATGCCGAGAGAGTGTAAACAGAAAAGCATGAATATGTTATAAATTGGCAAGAAATATTAACGAATTAATTTACAAAGAATAATTACCGAAGTAACTATACGGCTTTAGTTGAATAATCAGAGGTTAATGACATGTTCTTTCAGACTTTGTTTAATCTGGCAATAATTTAAGCAAATGATGTAAATATATGTTGAACTGGGTAGATGAATAATATAAAAAAAATTCTAAGAAAATGATGGCTGTCCGAAATTTTCTATTCAGTACGAACGAAACGAATAAATTCCTACGAGCAGTTTTCTTCAAAACTGGAAGAAACATTTAAGATTTGCTAAATTATCAAATATTGAACTATTCCATTCTTGACTGTCTTTCTTTGTCTTCGTGTTGATTTTTATAACATACTAGTGTGAGTCAGGATTTGTTTAGCATATCAAAATACTAAAGTGTGGTACAAGGCCTTTTTAACGAGGGAGCTGTAGCCCAGAACCCCCGGTGGTTCAAAAAATGCCTTGGGTCGTCGGTAATCACCGAAAAAGGGGTGTCTCATGTGCCATGATAAACCAAGTCCTGCAAGAGCAGGTAAGAACCCGGCGGACGGCCCCCTGAGGCCCAAGGGCATTCGGTCTCAGCCACGTGAGACGAATGCCGGGCTTCCCCGGTACTCATGTCAGGCCGTCTCGAGCGAATGCCACAAAAGTAAGAGACACCTGACCTGATCCGTATACCGACAAACAAGGCAGGGCGAAATGTGTCGTGACCCACTGGTAAGACTGAAGTCACTCGCGCTTGGTACAAGTCTTGTGAGTCTCAAATGTATTGAAATGTTTTGCTACATGCTAATTTGTACGAGCATATTCAATGAAGCAAAAGTGTTGTATAGCCATGACCAACTATACAAACATTTATGCATGCATGCAAAATCATAACGACGACACAATAAAGACGAGCGACACAGTTCTTTTGAAAAATATACCTCTCACTTTATTTGAAAGGGTTCGAAAGGGTTACTCAAGGTTTTACTGTGAGAGGGAGTTGGAAACCGAACAGAACTGCAACATATTGACCCCCACTCCTATGGCCACAACAGCGTTTCTTTCCCGTTCTCCTGTGCTGCTCAACCGGGACCTCTCTGGGTGCTGGTTTTCTCTACCGCATCTTATCTCCAACTGATTGACTTCCTGTCTTCACCCGGGTTATATAATAGTTTGTCGTCCACTCTTCTTCCTGCAAGCGTCACAATTTCGCACTCATTCAACCCGTCCACGGTCAAGGTTATATTCTGATATTCCTCGACCGGATGCACCTATTATTCACATAGGTGCATTTCCTATTTTGACAGCCCGACCGGGTCGGAGGTCAATATACAACAAAAGTAACTGTACCATTGGCATAATGAGTAGAGAATTCGCCAAAGGTTCGGGAGACCGGAGTTCAAACTCAGGACGAGTCATACCAAAGACTCAAAAAAATGGTACTTGATACCGCCTTGCTTAGCACTCAGCATTATAAGGTAAGAATCAAGGGTAAAGTGGAGCAATCCAGGGAAAGGAGTAGCGCCCTCCACTACACCTTGGTGTAGTAGCTATTGAAAAGGGAGCCTTCCGGTCACCTTCGACTAAGGTCTCCTACTTTACTTCCTTTTTACTTATATCCCATGACCGAAGATGTTTAAGCTGTTTCTCGCACGTGCCATGAGATTTGCTGGCTTTTTTGGCTATGGGATGGCTGCAACTACTTTACGATGTATTTGTCGGAGAGATACTCTCATGAGTTTAGCAGAAAAGCCTTAGTTAAAAACCACAGAACCAATTGTGACGCCTTTGAGGGAAAAACAGTTATATTACTGAAATCTTGTCCGATGAACAAATGTATTTGCCCCCGTTTTATGTATTTACTTATCCCCTCCACCACTGGCAGACATTTTCTTTCCAAGTTTAATCATCATACAAGGGCTAAAGAAACAAGTCTGTTCTTTTGCTTAAGCACAGCTGGAGAGAGAACAAGTAGATTCATGCTCTTTTCAAGTACTAAGTAAGACACAAACAATCTCGTCCAGAATTTGGACTTGGTTCACCGTGTTTATTTTCAAAGGCGATAACCATAACGCTAAACGCCTCCATCGTTACTCTCTTTGCGTCTGTTGTAGTATTTTTATTCTGCCTAAATGATTAATTTGAAGGAGAAAAATAAACTCAGAGAATATAAGATCGCTGTTTATAATTCTTAATTGAATCTTAATTGAAACGAGAAATGTTTTTTTCTGAATCTGGAAACTCAAGTAACCTTCCAAATATGGCAAGATAATTACATATTTACAATACATTTCTGCGTTCTGCTGCGTAAGGGTGGATTTATTATTCGAGCATAATTATGGGGCGATAATGCAGTGGCCGGTTGAATGAGATCAAAATGTGATCTGATCATTTGTGTCTGGGAGGAATTACTAAAAACTACAAATGTTTCATGAAACTATTAGACCGTTGTTTGTTTGTTTGTAGTCTTTTGTTTTGTTTTGCTTTTGTTTGTTTTTTGAGTTCCTTAAAAAGATAGGCGCCTTGTCGGCGGACTTAATAATACGCTGAATGTATCCCCTGCAAATGTATCCCCTGCGGCAAGGTAAAAAAAAACTCAAAAATGGGTATTCTTAATGGAAAACTATAACTTGTCAAACCTTAATTAACAAATCACGTGAATTCAAATTAGATTCTTTTTAAAGTCAGATATTAAACAATCATTTTAGATGTCAAAACAAATCCTAAATTTGAAGTTTAGATAGTATCAATACGTTTTATTGAAGTTATTTGATGTATTCTAAAAACCTGCCGCCCGAAATTATTAGGCAAAACCAAATAGTCACAATTCACTTCAATATAAAAGTGATAAAAGTTGATCAACACCAATAGTAAAACAAATAACAAACACATAAGCCTTCGTATCCTTTACATTTTCATACAGTGACTCTTCTTCTCAATAACTATATTACCCAACCCCTCCACTAGGGCGGGATATGACACAAGGTCAATGATTTTAAGCGGAGTTTAACAGGTTTGAATTCAGAGTTTTCCGTCTTCTAGACTAGTTGCCTCACCAAGGCTGAAGAACATGGTCTGCCCTACTATTTACCCATAGCTGGAGGGAGGATAATTGGATTAATACCTTTCCCAAGGGTATTAGTGCTATGTGAAATGCAATCAGCCTGGTCCAGGATTTGAACTCGTGTCACCGTGTCCATTCCACAACGACGATAGCCATTACACCACAGGCACCTCTTCTTTTCAATAACACCCAGTAATCTATTATGCATTGATTTGTTTTTTTTTTAATTCTGCTGGTTCAATTTCCGACATAATAATTTTATTTGCTTCCGATAGGACTACTTTGCCGTTATATTGTTTTCTACCTTCATACGATTTCATCTTCACAAACGACCATAGTTTTTTAATCAGATTTAAATCAGGAATTGACAGTGAGCATTCTATTATCTTCTCTCCTGTAAATCTCTCATGCTCAAAGAGCACACGAGTTAGCTTAGATACATAAGAAGAAACATTGTCAGTCTTGCCCAGTTGCCTGGGGGTGTAGAATAAACCAACTGCTTCTCTGTATAGAGGTAAGACCCCGCCTGATATAACACTAAAAATCTGATGGTGAAATTCCAGTAACGCTGGAGCTTTGGGGAATACTGAGTACCCCTTTATTGTCATTGCTCTCAGGTCAACTCTGGCCCGGAGTGGTAGCGTCTAATCTATGTTTGCATGTAAACTGCGGACTCAAGCTAAACTGAATTGTTCGAAAGAGAATTGTTTTGACATTTAACTGTTTGTTATTGAAAACTATACTTATACTAAACTAAATTGTTTGATTTAGAACTGTTTGACTAAACTGAATAGCTTGAAATAGAAATGGTTTTGACAAACTGTGTACTCAGGCTAAACTGAATTGTTTGAATTAGAACCGATTATTTGTATAAAAATGTTTTGGCATTAAATGATCTACAAAGGTTGATATGCCATAAAACCCAAACAAACAAATAAACAGCATTGTCCAGCCTAAATATACATTTCATTTGGAACAACCTAGTCGACTGAGATTATAGATTACATCGACTGCATCTCTGCAGATGGGTAAGACCCCCTCTCAACGAGTGTCATGCATATGACATTAAGGAATCTAAAGGTGAGGCTCCAGTTCTGGAGATCTTGGGAATATAAAAGAAGTACCCCTTCATTGTCATTGCTCCCAGGTCAATTCTGGCCCGAAGTGGTAGCACCTGATAGGGACCTATCTATGGATCAAATAGAGCTGTTTTGTTTTTTTAACTGTGTACAAACAAATGACTGATGTTTAATTGAATTGTTAGTGATACACAGTAATACTTGAACCATTTAACTTTGTTATCTAAACTAAATTATTTGAAATAGAACTGTTTTTGACATTAAAACTGTACGTATGCTAAACCATTTAAACGTGTGTAAATAAGTGAACTGAGGTTTGATTAAAAATTTGTCCACACAAATGTATATATCTAATTTGTATAAACAGGATTTGGCATAAAACAACATGCTATGGTTGATATGCCATAAAACCTGGCCCAGTCGGCTGGGGCAGTAGAATACACCGACTGCATCTCTGCAGAGGGGTAAGATTTTCCAAACGTGTGTCCTGTTATGACATGAAACAATCACATGGTAATGCTCTAGTGATGCTGGAGCTTGGGAAAATGCGGAGTGGTTGAATCTTATAGGGTCCTATGTATGGGTCAAATAGAAATAAACTGTACGCTTCTGCTTAACTGAATTCTTGGAAATAAAACTTTTATTATGTATAAAATTGGTGAGAGTCGGTGAGGGCGACCCGAAGGCTCACGTTTCAATAACTACAACACCGATGTGTAGGGTAGGGCGCAACTCCTTTCCTTGGATTGCTCTACTTTACCCTTGACCCTTACCATATAATGCCGAGTGTTAAGCAAGGCGGCATCAAGTACCATTTTTTGAGTCTTCGGTATGATTCGATCTAGTATTGAAGCCTGGTCTCACGGATCATTGGCGAACTTGCCTAATGAGTAAAGTGTAATATGTGTAATATATATATATATATATATATATATATATATATATATATAACACCTATAAATACCGCTAAATTTAGCCCACCATTGACTCACCAAGTGAGCTACCGATAACAATAGGATATTACTATATATATATATATATATATATATATATATGTGTGTGTGTGTTTTCTTTTAGAAAAAACAAAAAACCCTCACATTAGGATTATAAATTTATTTCCATCCTGTTATGGGTTTTTGATATAAATCAAAAACACAAAAAAAAAACTAACAGGACTTCTTCAGATCTTATGGATCTATAAGTTTTTATTAGTTAGTTTTTATTTTTATATTTTGGTGTTTATGATTTATATCAAAAACCCATAACAGGATGGAAATAAATTCATAATCATACTGTGACCGGTTTTTGCTTTTTCTTAAAGAAATCATTGCTCTGTAATGTCAGTTACATTGTGCTCTTTACCAGGGAAATTTAAATGTTCACTATTGAATTTTTTTTTTTTTTTGTCCTGATGGAATTACTCCCAACTCCGGTTTAACTGGACCGAATTATACTATATATATATATATGATTTGGCAATAAATAACCATAAAATGTTGGTAAGCTAAACTAATTAATATAGAACTAATCAGCCTCTTAAATCCGCTTCATTTTGTAATTTTGCACGAATTTTAAATTTCCTGTATCACCGGACGAAACAACTTTTCCTTCTTTTGGTTTCCGCACGACTGTTCATATGTTAGCGTATTCTTGTAAACACGAGTGATTCTTACTTGTTTCTCTGCATTTATTAGTAATTAACTAAGCTTCCCGCTTAGATGTGGCACCAAGCCTTTTCTACATTTATAGATAGAATTCACTTCAGGGGTTATCACAGTGAATAAAGGAAGGTCATATCATGTAATGAAACAAAAGCATTGCACATCTTTTAAAAGAGTAACTTGGTTTTTTATTAAATATTTCCGTTCACTAATCTGAATTGTATTGATTACATTTAAATTTGGTAAAATGTGGCTTTCCATAGATTTTTAGAGATAACCCTTCAGTGATTCACCGATTTCTCCAGTCATGCATCCATCAAGTTAAGCCCTACATATATATATATATATATATATATTTAAAATAACCTGAAAATATTTGGGTTAAGGAAGTAGCCAAAAGAAAGCTTTTGCTCCATCTAAATATAAATTTCCGTAGCAGAACTAAAATGGTTTGCTTTGGTTTCTTTATTTAGTAATTTACAAAGTATTTTGTATAGATGTGGCACAAGGCCATAGAAATGTAGCACCCAATGAGATTCGCACTGACTTATGAAGATTTGTTTGTGTTGTGTAGGAAACCTTCCACCCGTCTTGAAAGTGAACTATTCTGCTTTTGGAGTTGATGAATGAAGGCATTAAATAGAAGCCTATCAATCGACATAGAGCTGTACGCTCACGCGACTTTTGTACATTTTTATTGTTACATGTTATTTAGTGTTTGTCTTTACAAACCCCAAATTAACATCATAACAATTAGTCTGGCTTCTTAACAAGTACACTAACCGAGGCGCCTTTGATTTCTTTCTTTGTATGTATTTGCCCAACCTCTATGCATTGGTAGGATATGGCACAAGGTCAATTTTTTTAAGTGGATATGGTTTCAAAGCAAAATCTATAAGTTATTTAATGTCAAAGCCAACTTTTACAAAGGATAGCAAGGGAATAAGGAGGTTCAAACTGTTTCTCAAGATAACAGACGGAAATTAACGTAATAGCACAACAAGAGTTCGAACTCGTTTACGACGATGTCCCAGTCCAGCATGTTAACGACTAAACCACAAACTAACCAGAAAAGGAATCGTACGCGAAATAAATTTCTAGTCTGGCTACTTCCGTATTCTTTCGCCCTGTCGGCTGGCGCTGTAGAATACGCCGACTGCACCTCTGCAAAGGGGTAAGACCTCCACTGCCCACCCAATGAGGTCATCTGTTGGCCGTGGGTGGCGACCCGTAAGGCGCTAGGACGGAACCCTGATGGTTGAGCAGTCATTGATCCGGTGACAGAGTGGTTAATATCTTGCAACACTCCACTTTGGCCCTAACTTGGTCTGACGGGCGGTCGGATTGGGCCCGATCCGATCCATCGGCTGGTCCCGACATGCTCTGGCACATATGGTTTTTTTTCTTTTCTCCCGATCATATAATACAATCTGGTCTTGTGGAACTATTCGATCTACTTTTGTGGAAACATTCCCAACCCTTTATTTTATGTATGCTCGAAAGTGGGGGCTGAGGGTCAATTGTGCTAAGAGTCAGGACTTTGAACCAATGTTAGATTATTGCGTGACTAAAATAGAACTGATTATTTGCATAAAAATGTATTTGGCGTTAAATAACCTACCAAGGTTGATATACCTCAAAACCCAAAAAACCAAACCAAACCATCTGTATTCTTGCTACACACGACTTCAAAGGTTGAAGGGCACCTCTGGTAGCGTAATGGTTAGCAAGCTACACTAGCAAACCTTCGCGAGTGAGTTCGATTCTCATCAGATGCCCCATTCATAGGGCCTTATGCTACATCTGAGCAAACCGCTTAGTAAATTACTACTTCAAGCGTTGATGCGAGTTCAAACCGGGATCTTTCCATTACCAGAAATAATAAGACCAAGTAAAATCAGAAACTACCCTAGAAATTATAACCCACAAAATTCTTTAAGGCGTTGAGATGAAAACGTTGTAAAAAGCAAAACGAAACAAATGAAACAGCTAGTGAACTTTGCCATAGCAGCAAATGACAGAGTTGGAATGAAGGCAAGTGAAGTTAGGAAATATGAAGATGACTAAAATACCAGTTGTGATCAGAGCACTCGGAACAATCACCAAGAATCTAGATAAGAGAATGGAAAAAAACTAGAAATCAAAGGAAGAATTGAGACTTTCCCGACGACACCGTTGCTGAGATCGGAAAGAATACAGAGGAGACTTCAGCTGAACTGCGTAGACTAGCTTTCCATTGAACTCCATAAAAAAAGCACCAGTTACTAATTGCATTACAAACTTGCAAAAATTACATTTCATAACATATCATCTTTTCAAGTAAGAAAAGTATTAAAAATATTCCTCTTCATTTGGTATAGGTGTAAACGATTTGAAGAACAAAAACTTATCCGTATCATTCACTAATTTTGATATACCATTTAATCATAATTTTTTATAAACAAATTATCACTTTTCACACAACATAAAATTTTTCAAATCTTTAATTTGAGGTTAAATGGACAAGAAAGCAACACCCAAGCTCCCCCCATATATATATAATTATTAATAATGATGTTTTCTATTTTTATAAATGAATAGTCTTCAATATTAGTAGATAATATGTAGATTTTAGACTAGTTTGGTGACAGACAATTTCTCGTCAGAGTGATCGTCATACCAAGAGCTTTCTTTTTATGCAATTCTACGTAGATCTCTCTCTCTCTCTCTATATATATATATATATATATATATACACAACCAGTCAAAATTATTTGGTCACCCTCAATTTCTTTTTTATTTCTCATCCTAAAATTGTTATTTTAACTTCTAAGTTAAGCACCACAATTTTTTATTTATTATACGAAATACAAATCTTCCTGACCTACATAAATACAAATTAAGCCAAAAAGACAGAAAAATTTCTTAAACATTTGATTCATCCAAATGACTCTCTTGGGGAGCTATCACTGCTTCACAGACTCTCGGCATTCTTTCCACCAAAGACTGGAGGTAGAATGAGGATAGTTCTTCCAAGCTTTTCTGAAATAGCTGTCAGAGTTGAGCCGCACTTGTTGGTTGTTTAGCTCTGATTTTCAGTCAAATTTATCCCACACCAGTTCAATGGGATTTAAGTTCGCTAATTACGCCGGCCAATTTTACTTGAATCCTTTGGGTCATTATCTTGCATGAGTAAAAATCCTTTACCCATAAGCTTCGTTCCAGAAGTGACCATGTGATGCTGTGATAGCCGCTCTAATTCAATTTAACTTTCACTTGGTGCAAATCCCCGACTTTGCAATTGGCAAAACCCCCACCACCATAAAAGAGCTTCCTCTATGCTTTACAGTTGGTGTGATACAGGGGGTTATAGATCTTTCAATAAGTCTTCGTCGTATATAAACCTTCTTATTTGAACCAAAGGTTTCGAACTAAAATTTGTCAGTCCAAAGGATATTATTCCACTGCTTTTTAACTTTGTTTTTCCTCCTCAGCAGTGGTTTTCTGACAGCAATTCTATTATATAAGCTAGCTCCACAGTGTTCTTTTCACAGTGGATGCTGACACATTTTTTACGACATTGGTTCAGTTTTGCAGTCATGTTTGGAGCAGTCAACCTTCTGTCACGCAAGCTGGTGACTCTGATGAAATTTTCCTCTGTTCTTATAGTTGCTTTTGGTTGACCAACCCTAATTGTGGCCTTGTTTTCTCCCGTTTCCTAATATCTCCTAACTGTATTTGGTTTGGTTTGGTTTGGTTTGGTTTGTTTTGTTGGGTTTTATGGCGTATCAACCTTTGTAGGTTATTTAACGCCAAATCTATTTTTATGTAAATAATCAGTTCTTTTTAAAACAATTCAGTTTAGCATATGTACACATTTTAATTGTCAAAAACATTTCTATTTCAAACTATTCAAGCAGTTATATGTAACAATTCAGTTAAGTGTAAATAGAGTTTTAATGTCGAAAAACAGTACTATTTCAAATAATTCAGTTTAGCATAAGTACATAATTTAAATGTGAATACAGTTTAACTGTGAAAAACATTTTTATTTCAAACTATTCAGTTTAGACAAGCAGTTCTGATTCAGTTTAGTATAAGTACAGATTTTGTTTACACACAGTTACATGTCAAAATAGTTCAATGTTAAACAATTAAGTTTAGTGTAAATACAGTTTCAATGTCAAAAAACAGTTTTTCTTGAAATAATTCAGTTTAGCCTAAGCACGCAGTTTAAAATGTCCGCACTACAACATTATAAAGAACGGCCAGAATACTGAGAAGAATCCTGGAGACTTAATGTCTCCCAAACTCAAGTTAAAAACCATGAGCTAACGCTGGTAGGAAAAACTCTCAAAAGAGATAATGATAATAATAATTAGATAGATAGATAGATAGATAGATAGCATTCAGCTTGAAATTACGCCCTATGAAAGTATTAAACAGTAAAAAATTGCACCGGATATCGATTTTCTCTTAAAAAGAAGTTTAAGATTATTGCTTTAATAAAAATATTGCTACGATGTGTCATTTTTGATGAAATACAGTAACAAATTCATATATACATATATATATATATGATACTAACGTAATGGGGATGTTCGATCAACAGATAGATAGATTGATTATTTTGTTTTATTTCTTTCCAAAAATTTGTTACCATTGGATTTTTCTTGTGGATTATTTCACGAGATATCACGAGGAAAAAAATTTTACTTACTCTCTAACTTTTTTTCTATGGCTGTTATTCTGCTGTTCACTTCATTGCGAAATTCTTCCACTTTAAACACACTGCAACAAAAAAAAAAAAAAAGAAAAGAACACAAGTTAGTAAAAAAATTCAGTTTTTTTTTCTTTTCAATAACAGAAGAGTCAAACATCAATACGGATGTTTTTTCTCCATTCTAAAAATGGAGCAAAATACGATAAACTAATATGACAGTAGATCAATGATTCAATCCAAGTAGAAAATAAAGAGGAAGGAACGTCAATCCATTTAACATATAAAAATAGGAAGTTATTTACTAAATTTAGCAAGTTTGACTTTGGTTGACAGTAATGTGTGCAGATATTAACGATCAAACTCATTGCAATGTCTGAGAATAGCAAGTTATGTACTAAATTTAGCTGAATCTATCACTAGACGACATTAGGTAGCAAGAATCGAACGCAGCAGACAACGAAGAATAGGCAGTTACTATTTGCTGAGCTTAGCTCAGTCTGGCATATATTGGCCTACAGCTGCTTACACTACCTGCTGTTACTATGCAGTCATCCATCGAAGTACTAAGCAGGTTGGTCGCTACTTAACTTTGAGGACCCAGTTGGAACCGGAAGTCTCAGGGAATAGGAAGTTATTAACAAGGCTTAGTTTAGATGACAGTATTGAATCAAGATTGTAAGAACCAAACTCCTAACATATTTCATTGATGCTTGATTGATTTTAACGGTATGGCAACCCGTCGAGGGTCATTTTTTGCTGAGAGTTTAATGAATGGCATACATTTATATGTACATTTTTTAATAGCTGTATCTTAAGGCAGTCATATCTATATTTTCGATGCTCCATAGCATTTTTTATCTATTTACACAAGAATGCTACGAGCAATATTGAACAAGTCCTTGATACAGCAACCCACAAAGCAGCAGCTGTACGGCCACCTATCACCCACAACGAAAACTATCAAAATTAGACGAACCAGACGTGCGGGTCACTGCTAGAGAAGTAAGGACAAGCTCATAAGTGATGTACTCTTGTGGACCCCTTCACATGGACGAGCAAAGGCAGGACGACCAGCTCGAACCTACATACAGCGGCGCTGTGTCGACACGATGTAGCCCTGAAGAACTACCTGTAGCAATGGACGATAGGGAGAGGTGGCGAGAGAGGGTCAGGGATATCCGTGCTGATAGCGGGACATGATGATAATGATTAGTTTGCATAAACCTATGGGATATCCAGTATTCCTATCAAATACAAATAATGTGCACACAGTTATATGGTTTCAAGTATTCCATCTAATTTTAATAGTTTATATATGGTCATATGGTTTCGAGTACATATTTTTATTTAATACTATTCTTTTGTTTGCACAGCTATATGGATTGAAAGAACGAATGATGATAATAATCCTTCCTAAACAGTAATATTCTTAATACAAATAGTCTGCTCTCAGTTAAAGATATCATGTCTTCCAAGCACTAATATCTAATAATGAAGACGATCAATGTAATTGTTTTACTTAATCTTTATCGAATATAATTTAACTGTGGTCCAGTTAAAGTGAAGATTCTTTACGATTCATAGCAAACTGGCGTAACGTAATTGTTGCCACGCCATCAAATCGAATGTTGTATCACGATTTTGTCATGTTGAATATTTAAATTTGGAAACTGATAATGCGACTCTGTTATTTGTAATACCTAAAAATATTCATTCAGACTGACTACATTTTTGCATAGCAGTCCAGCAAGGACACGAGGAGAAAGAGGAAGACCTTCCCAGGGTTTATGAGCGAATCTCCCTTGAAGCTACAAAGGGGCACCCCCCCGATCTCTTTAGCTTTCAAATCTCAACTCTCTTCAAATCCAAAATTATCTTTTCTTATATAATATCTTACTAATCCTTGCATCAGCAAGTCATATTAGAACACGTGTCATTAACTTTGATTTCCCCACACTGGTTGACAAGCCTTTATTTGTTTATTATTCATATCCTGTTTTTCCCAATGTTATTTTGACGTGAGATATTTAAACCTGGTTACCACCTGTGCATGCATTTGACCTTTGCGAGGAATTACACTTACACTCAAAGATTTGTAACCAATCCACAACCTCCACAAATGAAATAATAAAATAATTAATATACCCAATTATCAATAGAATAACAAATGTAATTAATTACCAACCTAATTATCTTACATTGAAACGGTGAGAAGATAACTATGTTTGACTTCACCACGGTTCATTTTTTTTTTTCAATTGTTCTTTCTTAAGAAACTTTTTTTGCACATGGTTTCATCAAACTCAAATGAGTTTTAAACATATCTATTTATTTGACACATAGATTGGATCAATACAAGTGCTACGACTCTGAGTCAGAGTGGACCTTGGAGTAATGGCAATGAAGGGGTACTCGAAAATCCCCTGATCTCAAAAGCTAGAACCTCTCCATGAATTTCGTATCAGACCTAGGAAATCCCTTTTTTGTAGGGGAGCCCCTAAGCAGTCAACGTTTTCTAAGCCACTTTTGTGTATTTGAAAAAGATCTTATTTACAATTATCATCTCAAAATAAGTCAACAATTCATTAAAATAGATGCAGTTACTAAGAATCGAATGTACACTGTCTACCGAGATGGTTTTGATGATTATCATGATATGGTAGATGCGATACGATATAGAATTATATATATACGAGTTGAATTACCCGGCGTAGACGGGTAAGAGATCAATACTTGCTTGTAATGAGAGAGAAAGGATATGTTTTAATCTAATGTGACTCATTAATGATTTAACGATTAAACATTTTTCTTGTTGTCTGAATTGTTTGTCGTAACAAAGCAATAACGCTATTTAATTATTTTAAGTCTATAGACTGAAGTAATCAGTAATGTTTAGTTAAATATCAATGATTATTTCAGTAAGACAATTCTTATATTTTTCATTTTGATTTTAAATGCTATACAATTAATTCATTCTTGCAAAAAAAAAAAAAAAAATTTCCCCATAGCTTATTTTATTTCTTTGGGAATACAAAGAAGGCACAAGGCCTTAAGGTTTTTGGGGAGGGGAAGGGAGCGGTCTTGCTTTTCTATATATTCTAAAGGGACACAACCGGCTGGATTACACCCAGCCAACTAAAACGTTCCACACGAGAAAAGAATGTTTTTCGTTTACATTTTGTTTAATACAAAATAAATACTCACCAAATTTTGTAGTTTAACGTGGGTGTCTTCGTGATGTAATGGTTAAAGCGATGGACTGCGTGATCATAGTAAACGAGTTCGTACTCCAGACGCGCTATTACATTCACTTTCGGGCAAATACCCTTGGAAAAGGTATGAAACTTCTTATCCTCCTAACTATGGGTTAAATAGTACAACTACTGTTCTTCTGGGAGAATAGCTTTGGCATTAAATAACCTACAAAGGTTGATATGCCATTAAACAAAGAAACCTAAACCTGGTAGTTCAACATTAAATCGTAAAGCATTTTGGCGGCATTATTTCAAACCGAACTTTGAAGCTGCTCATTGAATTCGGGAGATTTAAGATATTTTTCTAAAATATCCGACTGTTCAGCTCCAAATTCGTTTACTAGCTATATGGGTGAAGTTTATGGGCATCCCCGGTGGTGTAATGGTTAGTAAGCTTGTACTAGCAAACCAACACGGGTGAGTTCAAGTCTCATTGTGTGCACCCATTCATACGGCCATGTGCCTCATCTGAGCAAAACGCTTATTAAATTACTATATGGGTGATGTTTTGCTCTTTTAATGAAGCCTATTTGTGGTCGACCATGAGACGTCGATTCTTATAATCTAAAATGTCAGAGAGAGAAATACCCGACCAGAAACAGCAGTAAACTTTCAAAAAACAAGGATCATTGAAAGATACAATTCGTTAAATAATGTTTCATCATCATCATTATGTCGCGCTGCCAGCATGGATCTCTCTGACCCTCTCTCGCCACCTGTCTCTATCGTCTTCAAGGCTACATCCTGTATCGGCACAGAGCTGTTATATATAGGTTCTAGTTGGTTGTCCTCTCTTTGATCGTCCATGGGAAGGGTTCTACTGAAGTACATCGCTACTTCTCCAAAGTGTCACGTAAAGGTGTGCGGGAAAACCATCTGACAGTTCAACGCCATGCCTAACCAGGCCCTGGGCTAATAAATCCTATGATTCAACGGCCAGGATCAAATAGTTCCATCGTGGAACTACTGCTGCTCATTCATAAGGGTAGCTTCTACAGATGAGAATAAAAACACAGCCATCGAAAGATTACTAAAAAACTAGAATAATATAAGCTTCATAAAACTAAAGGAATTCCGTTACAGTCCATGCTAAATATGCAATTTAATATTTTTGATGTGGGTTAATATGTTTCATATATACAAGAAAAGATTGATGATTACATCAGTTTTTTTTGTTTTTGCTTTTGTTTCTGTTTTGCTTTTTTGATCGAATCGTCAGTATTTAAAACTAAATGTGTTAAATACTGGGAGAGAAAGTAACTATAAGTACACTATCTCTTTTGTTTATTACTAATGGTATTAAATCATCATCATCATCATCATGCTGGGCTGCCAGCATGGATCTCCCTGACCCTCTCTCACCATCCGTCTATATCGTCGATTGCTCCCGGGAGGTCTTTAAGGTTATATCCTGTTCGGCATAGAGCTGTTGTATATAGTTTCTAGCTGGTCTTCCTGCCTTTTTTCGTCCATATGATGGTGTCCATAGGAGTAAGTCGCTTATGAGTTGGTCCTTACTTCTCCAGCTGTGTTTTGCACGTCTGGTTTGTTTAACTTGGTTAGATTTCGCAGTGGGTGGTAAGTGGCCGTATAGCTGCTGTTTTGTTGGGTGTTGCCTCCAGAATTTGTTCAGTACTGTTCGCAGCATTCTTGTGTAATCATATTTACCCAACCCCTCCGCTTGGGCAGGATATGACACAAGGTCAATTTTTAAGCGGAGTATAACAGGTTTGAATTCAGAGTTTTCCTTCTCCTAGACTAGTTGCCTCAACAAGGCTGAAGAACCTAGTCTGCCCTACTATTTACCCTTAGCTGGAGGGAGAATATTTGGATTCATACCTTTTCCAAGGGTATTAGTGCTATGTGAAATGCAATCAGTCAGGTCCAGCGTTTGAACTCGTGTCGCCGTGTCCATATCCTGCGTCGATAACCATTACACCACGGGCACCTGTAGCATTCTTGTGTAATTGCTGTCAAGCTTTTTCTCCATACGTTTAGTTAGCGTCCATGTAGTGCATCCATATAGCAGTATCGACACGAGCGCCACTTGGAAAAAAATGCGTTTTATTTTATTGGTCAGGTCTGACTTCCACATGACCGATAGCCTATCGTCAGCAGTCCATGCCTTTGCTTGTCACGTGTTGACGTCTTTCTCAGTTGATGAGACTCTGCTTTCTAGGTAGTGGAACTAGTTTCATTTAGTGTGAAGAAGTTGCTTCTTTGCAGCAATTGAAAGATTACAATGACTCACACTCAAACCACTAAGGTACAAAATGGTTGGCGAAAAGAGAAACAGTCAGATTGACGGGGAATTGCTAAGATATGATATCATTAGATTGAGATACAACTTTAGAGAGCTTTGATTCTTCGTGCTTCTTTCATGGGAGACTGATACAGGGCCGCCTTTCAATCAGGGGACGTTGGTCCCGGGTTAACGCCCAAAACGGCTTGACGTTTCTACTTTGCTGATTGCCGACTGCTGATTGACCGCCAGTTGTTGAAAACTTCCGTCATCATATTTTTTTCGGACGCCTACAAATGCTTTTTATGTAGTTCACGTGGCATATCCGCTGTCTTTTGCTTATCTTAAGACCCAGCCGCATATCATTTTTTGAAATCCATAAACTAACCGGCTTGTCAGAGATCAATATGTAACGCCCATTTATCACGGATAATACAGTCACTTTTCTTTATATTCTGAATCGTATGCATTTAGTCAACAGCTCCGCTACAAACGGGATGTGTCATAACGTTGATTTTTATGCAGAGTACAGCTAGTTTGAATTTAGTTTTCCTCCTCTTTGACTAGATACCATACCTGAAATATAGAACCAATCCTTCCCACCTACTTACTCAGAGCTGGGGGAAGAGAAGCGTACAGTGAACGCCGACATCTTCATCTCGAATTGTAAGCAATTTTAAGTATTTTTTTTTTATTCAAGCTGATCGATTCACTTTTCATTTCACACCGAACTGTAAGAATTTGAAATCAAATGCTTATTTATTAAGGTTCATCGATTCGCTTTTTATCTACCAGCATAATGAATTCAGAACGACGGCAAAACGTTTTCTTACCTGTTAAACTTTTCTGCTACATGATTTATAATGCTGCTACACAATTCGTTTTCTTCTGAAAGAAATTAAAATAGAATCAGTGAACGCAAAAAAAAAAGGAGATTAAAGGGGAGAGACAAAAAGAAACTTATATAAATGATTTAATATTTCTTTTTCAACATAATAGTAGTACCGGAAGATTCCTTGAGTTAAGTCAAATTAATCAGGTTGAAATTGAATAAGAATACGTGAAACCATAAAACAATATGCAAATACATGATTATTATTAAATAGAATTATTTATGTAAGGAAGACTTGAAACCATTTAACCTTATGAAAATAATTTGTATTAAGAAGAGTTACTTGAAGCTATAATTGTTGATTAAGGATTTTTATCATAATTTACTTCAAAACATATCCCTGTGCAAATAGTAAGTAAAGTTAGCGACCATAGTCGAGGGTGACCCGAAGGCTCCCTTTTCGATAGCTACTGCACCAAGGATTGCTCCACTTTACCCTTGAACCGTACCTTATAATGCTGAGTGTTAAGCAAGGTGGTATCAAGTACCATTTTTAAAGTCTTTGGTATGACTCGACCTGGGATTGAACCCAGGTCTCCCAGGCCATTGGCGAACACTCTAACCGCTGGGCCAATAAATGATTATAATTAAATCGAAAGAGTTTCTTGATAGCTTATAACTGTGTATAAATTATTAGCATAAGAGAGAAATACTTGAAACTATACGACTGTGTGAATTATTTTTATGAGATAGAAATACTTGATATCATATCATCATCATCATGTCGCGCCGCCTGCGCGGATATCCCTGACCGTCTCTCGCCATTTCTCCCTATCATTCATCGCCTCCGGCAGGTCTTCAGGGTTACATCCCGCGTCCTCACATAGCTGCTGTATGTAAGTTCGTGCTGGTCGTCCCACTCTTGCACATCCATGTGTGGGGGTCCACAGGAGTACATCGCTTATGAGCTCGTCCTTGCTTCTCCAGCAGTGTCCTGCGTGTCTGGTTCGTCGAACTTGTATAGTTTTTGTGATGGGGGGCAAGTGTCCGTATAGTTGGAGTCTCGTGGGGTGTTGTCGCCAGGACTTGTTTAATACTGCTCTCAAGATTCTTGTATAATATATATATTATATGATATCATATAATTGTGTGCAAATTATTTATGTTAAGAGTTGTTATTCGAAGCAATAATTCTTTAATAAGGATTATTATTATTATTATTATTATTATTATTATTATTATTATTATTCACTCATTAGAGCTTTTCACATCAGCGTTAGCTGATGGCTTTTGAATGGTATCTGAGTGACAGCAAGTCTCCTCAAGTCTCCTGGACTCTTCTCAGTATTCTATCCGTTCTCAATAATGCTGTCGTTTCGATGGTCCCCACCCGTCCGCCAACTTCCAAGTCCTCCATTCCCTTTAGTAATCCTTTAGTTACGGTTCCAAACGCACCAATTACAATTGGTATTATTGTCATCTGAATGTTCCATAGATTTTTTAATTCCCTAGCAAGGTCGTGGTACTTATCCTTCTTTTCACATTCTTTCAGTTTTATTCTGTGGTCAGCCGGGACAGCAAAGTCGGCAATTTTGCAAGTTCTCTTTTTTTTTTTTTTGTTGATTATTATTAAGTCTGGTCTTCCGGCCAAGATTAGGTGATCCGTGTGTATGTCGAAGTCCTATAGGAGTTTATTTGTGTCATTTTCTAGGACAGATGCTGGGTTGTGCATATGTCATTTATTCGTATAGTCAAATTCAAATTTCTTGCACATCTCCCAGTGGATCACTTTGCCGACCCAATCCTGTCTAGTCTTATATTCCTTCGACGCTAATTTGCCGCATTCGCTTATTATGTGATTTATGGTTTCATCTCTGTTACTACATAGCCTACATTTGCTATTTTGTTGAGTCTTATCTATTCTCGCTTTGATTTGATTGGTTCTTACGGCGTTGTACTGTGCTGCTATTAGGAGAGATTATGTTTCTCTCTTAAGGTTTGCTTTTCTTAGCGATGTCCATGTTTTCTCATATAAGATGTTGTTTATTAGTCGTTTAAATCGCCCACAGAGTTGTTTTCCTTCCCATTTTTGTTTCCTTGTTATTCTGTTGTCCTTCGTGTTATCAGTATCGTTTCTGGTGGCTGTAATGAGTCCTCCTTCGTGTATTTGTATATAGTCTTCGAGTCGTTGTATCGATGCGTCAACGATGTCTTCAATTCTGACAAGTCCTCTTCCTCCCTCTCTTCTTGATACTTATCGTCAGTCAACATCGTCTCTGTGATGTAAAGCCTTATGCATTAGTTTTCTTTTTCTTTGGTCCATTTGTTTAAGTTCGTCTCTGGTCCACTTGAGAAAGGGTCCGGAATATCTAACGAATGGTACAGCCCAGGTATTTATTCCTTTGATAAGGTTTCTACAACTGAATTTTGTCTCGAGTAGTTTTCTAGTTCTCCTGAAATATTCTTTTTGAATTTTTTCTCTCATTTCCACTTGTTTGATAGTGTCAGCCTCCAAGATGCCCAAGTATTTGTAGGTTTCGTTTTTTGCGAGCGTTTCAATCTTATCTTGGTTTGGTAGTTCAATTCCATCAGTTAGCTGCCGTTTGCCACTTTTCCTTATAAGCATTGCACACTTTTCTATGCCAAATTCCATTCCTATGTCCCGACTGTATATTCTAACTGTGTGTATTAGGGTTTCCAGTTCTTTTTCATTTTTTGCAAATTCCTGCGATCTACTAAGTTTGTATCCGGTTGTGCATTTTCTGAGTATGTGGTTAAGTGGCATCATACCAATTATGAGCAGTAAGGGTGATGGAGCATTTCCTCGGAAAATAGCTCTTTGGATGTTTGCTTCAGCTAATCTTCTTCCTCCTGTTGTTCATTCCTCTCTCCAGGTTTACATGGTATTTGTCGATGAAGTTTATGACTTCATCTGATATTTTGTACATTTTGAGGCTATTTATTATCCAGCTATACGGAACCTTCTTGTAGTTGACCCAGGCCATAGCTAGGGTTTTCCGCCTGGTTTTGCTCTCATTTACAATGTGTTGATCTATGTAAAGTAATTCTGCTGTGCCACTTGATCCTTTGCAGCATCCTTTCTGTTCGCCAGGGAATAATCCGTGGCTTGTTTGCGAGTAGTAAATCTCTTCCCTTATTTGTGCGGTTAATATTTTCCACATCATTGGTAGGCAAGTTATGGGTCTGTAATTGTTTGGGGCGGTTTCTTTGTTTGGGTCCTTTTGTGTCAATGTGGTCCTTCTTTTGATCATCCACTCGGGTACGTGTACTCTTTGTAGGCATTTATTTATTTCTAGTGCTAGTCTGTCGTGAATGGAGGTGAACTTCTTGAACCAGAAACCATATATTCTGTCATTGCCGGGCGTTTTCCAGTTTGATACCTTTTTAAGTGTCGTTTTGAGTAAATCAGTGTGTATTTCAGCTTTCGGGCCTTCTTCGAGTTCTTCTAGTTCTCTTGTGATATGGTTTATCCATTCAGCCTTTTCCTTACGTTTTTTTTTTTTTTGGTTGACATATTTTAGTCCAGAATTGCTCGGTTTCATTTGCATCCGGTTGTTGGTATGTTTTTTTGTCATCTCCTTCCAATTATTGATAGAATTTTCTTTCATTGTTTTGGAATGTCCAATTTTCTCTGTATTATTATTATTATTATTATTATTATTATTATTATTATTATTATTCTATTTTAAGAGTTTTTCACACCAGTGCTTGCCAATGGTTTCTCACTGAAGTTAGAGAGATAACAAATCTCCTCAAGTCTTCAGGAAACTTCTCAGTATTCTGGCCGCTCTCAATAATGCTGTAGTTTGGATGGTCCCAATTCGTCTTCTTATTTCCAAGTCCTCCATTCCCTTTATTAATCCTTTAGTGACTGTACTAAGAGCACCAATTACAATTGTTATAAACGACACCTTCATGTTCCATAGTTTCTTTTTCAATTCCCAAGCAAGGTCGGGGTATTTATCCTTCTTTTCGCTTTCTTTAAATTTTACTCTGTTGTCAGCCGGGAAAGCAAAGCTGAATAATCAAATAGGAATACTTTTTTGAAACCATATAATGGAGCATAAACGATAAGTATTAAATAGGAGTACTTGAAAGAATACATTTGTGCGCAAATTATTTGAATCAAATACGAATACTTGTTATCCTCTGAGTGCAGAAAAATGATTATATTTTTTAGAGATACAATCATCATCATCATCATGCCGTGCCGCTAGCACGGATATCGCTGACCCTCTCTCGCCACTTCTCCCTATCGTTCATCGCTTCTGGGAGGTCTTCAGGGCTACATCCCGTATCCTCACGTAGCTGCTGTATGTATGTTCGAGCTGGTCGTCCTGCTTTTGCTTGGCTATATGCGGGGGTCCATAAGAGAACATCACTGATGAGCTCGTCCTTGCTTCTCCAGCAGTGTCCTGCGTGTCTGGTTCGTCTAACTTGTATAGTTTTCGTGATGGGAGGCAGATGGCCGTATAGTTGGTGCCTTGTTGGGTGTTGTGGCCAGGACTTATTCAATATTGCTCGCAACATTCTTGTGTAATTGCTGTTTAGCTTCTTCTTCGGCCGTTTAGTTAGCGTCCAAGTAGTGCATCCATATAGCAGTATCGATGTGACCGCTGCCTTGAAGAAACTCCGTTTCATTTTATCGGTCAGGTCTGATTTCCATATGATCGAGAGCCTATTGATAGCTGTCCATTCTTTCGTTAGCTGTGTGTCGATGTCTTTTTCGGTTGATGAGACGCTGCTTCCTAGGTAGGTGAATTTGTCTACTGGTTTCAGAGAGGTTCCGTCTAGTTTGGAAATGTCGCCTGTTTGGTTATAACACATATATTCAGTTTTGTGTGCATTGACATGCAGGCCAATGCTTGCAGCGGCTCGTTCCAAACTATGCAGTCGTGTTTCGCCAGTAACTCTATGTCATCGGCGTAGTCGGCGTCGGTAATTGTTTTTGCGGGGTACCTTCTGCCTCTTTTCTTTGTCAGCTCGAAGCAATTTTCTCTGATTTTATCGATCGACGTTCTAAGCACGTAGTCTAGACAGATGATAAAGTGGTATGGGGCTAGCGTGTCCCCTTGTAGTACTCAAATTGAAAATATAGTTATGACTGTATTGAAAAACAACTACACGAAAAATGTAAATATAGATGTACGTGATTCTTCAACCTTTAGGTATAAGATTATCCTTCAGGTGTTGAAATGTCTTTAGATTAATCAAACAATCAATCTATCAACATAGGTATATTGGTATATTTGTGAATACAACTTTTGATGTGTAAACGCAACGCAACTTCAGGGCCAACACTCACTGAAATATACTCAACAAACGGACAAACATACATATTAATCAAGCAAAAAGAATCTTTGTTTATAAGAAATCGTATATATCAGTTCGAAATGTCAGAGTCCTGTCTTTTGCTGCCTTTTTTTCTGTTTATTTAGTGAATTTCGCTTTCCCAACAAACCGCATAGCGAAATTTCACTCTTCAATGGGGCTTAGAATACGTTGACTGAATTCGCTGCAAAAGAGTAAGAACCCCTTCCTTAAGAAATAGTGTCCTGGATATGATATTAAACCACATTTGATTGTGAGGTACCAGTTCTGGAGATCTTGGGAATGTTGGGTACTCCTTAATAGCCATTACTCCAAGATTCACTCTGACTAGGAGTGGCTGTGCTTGTTAGCGTCGTATCTTTGGAACAAATAGATCTGTTTAAAAATTATACGTATTCAATAAGACCATGAGCAAACTAAACAACTCATAAGAAAAAAGTACAGAAAAATATGATCGCGATTCCCTAAACTCTAGGCATAAAATAATCCTAGAAAGGTTGATATGTCATTAAAACTAATCAATAAATCAGTTTGAAATTAAAGAAAAGTGAAAAGCTTGATAAAAACCCCGACCTTCCAGAGAACTGAAAATACCTTTAAGATCAGGATGGTGACTGGGATACTTATTATAATCGGGACCCTCTGACTAAACCAAAGAATCTGAAAAAGTGGCGGGAGAAATTGGAGGATCAGAAGAGAATTAAATCTCGGAAAAATCCCTCAATAACCTAAAAACAACACAGTAACTAGAAACTTTTACAAAATATTTAAGACTGTCCAGACCACAGAACTCCTAAGATCGGTGAGAATACTGAGTGAAGTCCTGGATAACTGAGGAAGCTTCCTGTACCTCTAAATTCAGTACTGGTTTGAAAACTCTCAAAGAATATTATGATGGAAATATGTGTGAGCAAACATTGATTAATATTTTCCTCTGAAGCCTCATGTTGCTCTTTCATAAGTATTCTAGAAAATATATAATGAAATCAACAAATATTTTAAAGAAAAAAAAACCAAGCATCTGAGAAATACAACAATATTGAGGAATGCAGCATCGCTGGAAATAGGCCTGCATTAATTGGCCGCTGGCATTTCTCAACGAAGAATAACATTCTGGAACGAAAACCTGTCAAAGATCAGATATCTTCAGTCTTGGACACCACACGTTGAAACAAACATAATAAGAATATACAGGGATGCGTCACAAAATCACAACCCTAAAACATGGAATATGAAATAAGTTTTCATGCTTCGAAATATCGATACACATGGAACCACGAAAAGATCGTCAGAATGGGACATTTAGAGATAAAAAATAAAAAAGAATTGATATAATGGATGCAAGAAAAGGAAAAATTTGGGGGATTGGTACAAAAATGGAAGAGGATCAGAGAAGTCTCCTTGGCGTAGTGGCTAACGGGCTGGATAAAGACATTGGAGTAAGCGAGTTCAAACTCTAGGCACGCTATTACGTTCACTTTCGGACAAATTTTCATGGAAAAGATATGAACCCTCTTATTCTCCCAGCTATGGGTTAAATAGAACCACAATTGCTTTTCTACAAGGATGGCTTCGAATATTAAACAAAAAACGAGTTCGAACTCCAGTTGAGCTATTACCTTCACTTTCGGTCGATAAACTTTTGGAAAGCAATGAAACTACTTATCCCACTGCTTTTCTTCGACAAGGATGACATTGTTATTAAACAATAAAACCGAAACCAAAACAGTAGGTTGCAGTTCTGAGAATTAGCTTCACTTGTCCGACAGTCATAATATATATACATATATATATATATATTGATTTTATAGCATCAAAAAGCAATATAAGAACAAATGTCAAAAGAAAAATTGATAATACACAAAATTGCAAGTGTACATTATCTGATGATTGACATAAAACAGCCATTTA
Source organism: Sepioteuthis lessoniana (assembly GCA_963585895.1). Classification (NCBI taxonomy): domain Eukaryota; kingdom Metazoa; phylum Mollusca; class Cephalopoda; order Myopsida; family Loliginidae; genus Sepioteuthis; species Sepioteuthis lessoniana. The sequence goes on along the minus strand of OY757915.1, from coordinate 75,766,377 downwards.
CATAATAAGCGAAAGCAGCCAAGTATCACAAATGTAATACAAGAGTAGACGTGAAGGGTTGGGAAAGCTCTTCCACAAGGAACTCTGCAAAATTCATTTGGCTATAAATATTGATAAATGGTATATGCACAACCCAGAATCTGTCTTAGAAAATAAGACCCTCTAAGATTTTGAAAAAGAAGCTGATCCCCAAATCCCAGCCACAAAAGCAGACCTAGTTTTAGTTTATAAGAGTAAAAATAGTTGCTATGGTGTAAATTTTGCTGTTCCAGAAGACCCTAGAGTGAAAACAAAGAAAACTAAAATATAGACTAAATACTTCCAGTGAGCTGAAATAGTTATGAACCATAAAGGTGATGGTGATACCAATGGTAGTTAGTGAACTCGAAAAAGTCTCCAAACGCCAGGACAAAAAAGATTGCGGCAATTAGATTGCAGTAGAAGAATCGAGACCATCCGGATCATAAATCTGTTGAAATCAGCTTGAATACTTAGGAGAGTCCTAGAGACCAGACGAGACTTTCTTTCACTTAGTCTTCAGTGAAAAATCACCAGTTAAAAGTGGGGTTCAAAATTCGCATCGAGCAGAAAATAAGCTCCTAATTTTAGCATGTATCAATCCAAAACAGATGTATCTCCCAAGAACAGATGGGGAAAGTTGACTGACTCAACAAAAAGTCACATATAAAACCAAAACCATATAGTTACCTACTGTTAACAAATGATCTAATGTTAAATATTCATAAGGTAGACTGAATATTATATAATGAAAATTGCCTGCTGAAATTCAGCTAACTACCCTATGACAGGCAAGGGTCTAATTAATCCTCTCTCTCTCTCTCTCTCTCTCTCTCTCTCGCACTCTCTCCCTCTCTCTTTATATATATATATACAGGGTGAAACGATAAAATTGTCGTCTTAAACAAAACAACACTACAGCTTTATTTTAAAAATTTTATAGAAAAAATCAATTCAGGTAACTTGATTATGTAGTAGAGCTGACATCTATTCAATGTAGCCGCCTTCAGCCTCAATCACCGCCTCGATACAGATCCAGAATTGGGAGCATGCCGTTTCCACAAGTGCCAGTAGGAGCTCGGCGAATACTCGGCGGATGGCGGCGATCAGGCTGGCTTTGGTGTTGTGCGAGGTCATGTTGGTGATGTTCTCGACGTATGACCAAACTAAGTAGTCCAGCGGGTTCAGGTCGGGGGGAGGGGCACCTGACGGACTTGATTAGCCTTCTCAGTCAAGATCTGGCTTGTCTGGCGCCTGTAGGATCTACACTTCAAGTCCTCCTTCACACATGCATTCATAGTTGTATGTGAGACGCCTAAATCTCTGGCAATCTGCCGAATAGACCGCTGGGGAGTTTCATCAATGATTGCCTGGACCTTTTCGATGAACTCCTTGGTCCGGGTCTTCCTGGTGGTGTCCTTCCGCTCCACCACCTCCAAAGGGTCGTTCGATGCGTTGAGCTGTGCTCTCAAGCGTTGAACCGTCCGGATTTGCATTTTGAGGGTGCTGGCAATGGTCCTGTTGTTAAAACTTGGATCGGTAAGAGCATGAGTTATACAGCGGTGCATCTCCGATCTCGCTCGTTGAACATTGTGTCACTTTCAGACATGATAGAACGCTCCTATCGCTCTTGGGATTTGTAAACAACTGGCCAACTAGTAAATAGTTTGCAACCAAAAAAGAAAACCGGTTTTCATTAAACGGGAATGGAATCATGTCGTCTTTTCTAGGGCGACAATTTTATCGTTCCACCTTGTATGAATATATATATATATATATGTGTGTGTGTGTGTGTGTGTGTGTGTGTGTGTGTGTGTGTGTGTGTGTATAATTTCACTCAAATTCCTTTCAGTTACAGGTGTATATATTCATATGTACATATATAGATTTAAAGTAAATAATTTTGATATATCAGGTATGTTTTTTGTCATGTTCTAAACAATTTTGATATATCTGTCTCTGGTGGCAGCCTTTTATGCATATATATGTTTAATCTAAACAACTCTGTTTTCATTTTTTATCTGGTATATTTGTTATCTACGTATATAAATCTATGTGTATCGATGAAATGTTTTCATAAATACTGTTATTCGCTTTGTTTATATGAATATAACGCCTGGCTAGCTGGTATTTTATAGCATATCAACCATTGTGGATATTCAATGCCAAATTCTGTTTATGTATTCATATATATGACTTTTGAGCGAATAATTTGTAGGTAACTTTTTCAAATGAGTTCTCAAAGCTGATTTGTTTGCACCCAGTTAAATGGTTTCAAGTGTTCCGATCGAACACTAATAATTCAATTAAATATTAGTCATTTCTTTGCTATTTAACAGTTGCATTAATCAAGTATTCCAATGTAATATAAGTGATTTGCACAGAACTATATTGTTTCAAATGACTAATAATGATTACACTAATTACATGATTGAACACTTCTATTTGACCCATATCCTCATCATCATCATGTCGTGCCGCCAGCACGGTTATCCCTGACCCTCTCTCGCCACTTCTCCCAATCATTCATCGCCTCTGGCAGGTCTTCAAGGTTACATCCTGTGTCCTCATATAGCTGCTGTATGTAAGTTTGAGCTGGTCGTCCTGCTTTTGCTTGGCCATATGTGGGGGTCCATAGGAGTACATCACTTATGAGCTCGTCCTTGCTTCTCCAGCAGTGTCCTGCGTGTCTGGTTCGTCTAACTTGTATAGTTTTCGTGATGGGAGGCAAGTGGCCGTATAGTTGGTGTCTCGTGGGGTGTTGTCGCCAGGACTTGTTCAATATTGCTCTCAGCATTCTCGTGTAATTGCCGTCTAGTTTCTTCTCCAGCCGTTTAGTTAGCGTCCATGTAGTGCATCCATATAGCAGTATCGATAAAACCACTGCCTGGAAGAAACTGCGTTTCATTTTATTGATCAGGTCTGATTTCCATATAAGACATCTTAATAAGTACCATCAATCCATTTCAGTGGACCTGAGAGTAATGGCAATACAGAAGTACTCCACATTGCCTAAAATTCTAGAATGACGAGCTTTATCATCAGATTCAGATCGAGGATACTATAAATATAGTTTTACTAAGAATATATGTATATATAGACATATACCCGGACAAAATATTTACATATGAATATATATATATATATACATATATAAACCATAACAGCGAACTACTTTGACTAGGGTGGAACTGACCCTCAGTCTGTCCAGTCTTATCAATGATCCGGGATGCTGGGGTTCAATCCCAGGTCGAGTCATACCAAAGACTCAAAAATGGTACTTGATACCTCCATGTTCTGTTCGTTTTTTAAAAGGTGTAGGCCGCCAGTTTTTATCGAAACCAGATAAACCATAGTTCGGTTACACAAAGGAAAAAGAAGCAACAGAAATCGAGAAAAGAATGGTATGCCTGTATATATTGATAACTGTCGACAGCTTCTCTAAAACCAATGTTTCGGGCTGTATGCATGACACTTTGCCTTCACAAAGTAGGCAAACCCCTGCAACAGAGGAAAATTGCAGAAGAGAAACTCAGTTCGGCCGGAGATCTACTGCCACTTTTTGCTTGACTTTTCTCATAATCCCTGAACTCAAATGCGCTCGCTAAATATATGGGATATCGACTTCCTGGTGAAATACCGCGCTTTTTCCTCTTCGGCAACTCAAGTACTGAAAACTGTAAAAAAGATATCATTATTGCCTGCCAACCTCTGTTTGTACTAGTACTAAAGACTTCAAATCATAATAAACTTTAAATTAATTATTTCTATTTTCTAAATGTCCAGAAATCTTTTTCCTTCCATTTTATTATAAAGAAATGCTTTTCTTTCCGTTTTACTGCCATTCTTTTAAGGATATGTCAACCTCCTGACTTTTAGCTACCACTTTAATACTATCGTACACATCCACACACACACACACACACACACACATATATATATATATATATTAGCCTGTTCGTATAATGGTGAGAGTATTCGCCAATGGTCCGGGAGCCTGGGTTTCAATCCTAGGTTGAATCATACCAAATACTAAGAAATGGTACTTAACACTCAGCAATATTAGGTACAGATCAAGGGTAAATGGATCAATCCTGATAAAAGTGAAGCACTACCTTACATCTTGGTGTAGTAGCTATAGAAAAGGGAGCCTCCGGAAGAGACTTGGCAACTGCCAGCCAACATACTTAACTATATATACACACACACACACACACGTATATATATATATATATATATATATATATATAGGTATTATTCGGTCCAGTTAAACCAGAGTTGGGAGTAATTCCTTCAGGACAAGAAAATCATTCAGGAGCTAGACATTTAAATTTTCCTGGTAGAGAGCTCAAAGTAATTGATTTTACAGAGCAATATTTCTTTAAAGAAAAAACCAAAGACCGGTTATTTCGGTTTTTTCTTTAAAGATATCATCATCATCATCATGTCGCGCTGGTAGCACGGATATCCCTGACCCTCTCTCGCCACTCCTCCCTATCGTTCATAGCCCTAGTTAGGTCTTCAGGACAACATCCCGTATCCTCACATAGCTGCTGAATGTATGTTCGTGCTGGTCGTCTTGCTTTTGCACGGCCATATGTGGGGGTCCATAGGAGTACATCACTTATGAGTTCGTCCCTGCTTCTCCAGCAGTGTCCTGCATGTCTGGTTCGTCTAACTTGGATAGTTTTCGTGATAGGAGGCAGGTGGCCGTACAGTTGGTGTCCTGTGGGGTGTTGCCGCCAGGACTTGTTCAAGATTGCACGCAGCATTCTTGTGTAATTGCCGTCTAGCTTCTTCTCCAGCCGTTTTGTTAGCGTCCATGTAGTGCACCCGTATAGCAGTATCGATGTGACCGCTTCCTGGAAGAAACTGCGTTTCATTTTATCGGTTAGGTTTGATTTCCATATAATGGATAGCCTATTTATAGCTGTCCATGCTTTCGCTAACCTCGTTTCGATGTCTTTTTCGGTTGATTCGACGCTGCTTCCTAGGTAAGTGAATTTGTCTACTAGTTTAAGAGGGGTTCCGTCTAGAGTGGAGAACGTATTCGCACTCATTCAGATATCCTCAGACTTACATGCGTTAGTGCACAGGAATTTATATAAAGAAGGAGCACTTTTAGTGTCACAGATTAACTTTCAAAATATAAGGATCTGAAAATAGAAGTAGTAAACATGTATTTTACTCCGCCGTGAACCGGATTCAACAAAACGACAATTTTAAAACATTTTTCTTCTGAAATGTTTTTTTATCAACAGACAGCTTCGTCACTGATCACTTGACATTGTTTTGTCGTGGAAGCGAAACTCATCTTGGGCATAAATAGACCGGTGGAGCCGATCGCCCTTCAGATTCAAAACTGGTTTGAATTCAGGTTTTTCTTTCTTCATGACCGGTTCACATACTAATGTTAAACTTTGTGTCATACCAAGGACACAAAATGTTAATACTACATAAAGAATTATTCAACATTCTTTCAACTGATTAAAGTTATAAAGGCCTTATGGCTGGTACTCAGGCGTCTAATCTTTTCAGACGTCACAAAATTCTTTCCATTTCTTAGAAATTCCCGACCTTAATATTTACTAAAGAACATATTTCTGTTTTGTCCCCTTATTTCGGTCGATAAAAAAAAAAAACCTGTTCAAACCTAAATAAAATGTAATTTTTAGAATTCTGATTTTCAAGGCCGAAAAATAATTCATATAATTCATAGTTTTCAAGTCTAGCGTTTTCAAATATCATTTACATATGTTTCCTTGTAAATAAGTGAAAATGAATGAAAATGAAAATAAAGGAAGCATTTATTGTCCATCGAATCCAAGAAAACATATTTTTTTCGGAAATGAGCAAAGAACCGTTGAAAATGGTAAAAGTGAAAATCTCGAACATCAATCACTTAAATTTAAATCAATCACTCGTTTCCTTGAATGAAAGCAAGAAAAATTCAATGAAAAATCAATTATGCATTCTATTTCATCATATTCCCAAAGATGGATAAGTTTTGGAATAAAATCCGATGGTATGAGAAAAGGAAAACAATACGGAAAATGAAAATTGTTATATATTCAGTTTTGTGTGCATTGACATGGAGACCAATGCCTGCGGCGGCTCGTTCGAAAACTATGCAGTACTGTTTCGGCTTGGTTGGGTGTATTTGCCAGAATCGCTATGTCATCGGCGTAGTCGGCGTTGGTAATTGTTATTGCGGGGTCGGAACCTCTCTGGAACTGGTAGACAAATTCACCTACCTAGGAAGCAGTGTCTCCTCAACCGAAAAAGACATCGACATACGGCTAACGAAGGCATGGGCAGCTATCGATAGGCTCTCGATCATATGGAAATCTGACCTGACCGATAAAATGAAACGCAGTTTCTTCCAGGCAGCGGTCTTGTCGATACTGCTGTATGGATGCACTACTTGGACGCTAACTAAACGGCTGGAGAAGAAGCTGGACGGCAATTACACAAGAATGCTGCGAGCAATATTGAACAAGTCCTGGCGGCAACCCCCCACAAGGCACCAACTATACCGCCACCTGCCTCCCACCACGAAAACTATACGTTAGGCGAACCAGACATGCCGGACACTGACGGAGAAGCAGGGACGAGCTCATAAGTGACATACTCCTATGGACCCCCACATAAGGCCGAACAAAAGCAGGACGACCAGCTCGAACATACATATAGCAGGTATGTGACGATACGGGCCAGAGATATCTGTGCAAGCGGCACGACATGATGATGATGATGATGTTGATGAAAATTGTTATGTTTTCCTGTAAGGATTTTCTGAGTAAGCTGTGGAATTCTTTGTCTTATATATATACATATATGTATTATGAAAAATAAATGGAAACACTAGATATACTATGAACACAAACAACGTTTTCAGTTCAGAATATTTCGTTCTTATTTATGGAAAGAACTCTTTCAAGTGAAATAAAAACGAAATGTTCCAAACTGAATCTGTTGTTCGTGTTTTTAGTATATCCAATGTCCCGTTTATTTCTTTCTCCTCTTGACATATCTATCAAAAATATTGACTTTTTCTCCATATATAAATTATTAACAAACAAAAAATTACACTCTCGGAGTGTTTATATATTTATCATGTTACTTCGCACGGCAAAAGATTCATCAGACAATGATTTCCCAAAAATTACGTATCAGGAAAAGTACTGGCGATTATACATACATATATATATATATATATATATATATATATATATATATATGTGTGTGTGTGTGTGTGTGTGGTTGTGTGCTTATGTAGGTGCGTATCTGTGTGCATGCATTATGCAGCAAATATTCATTATTCAACATAACGTTTCTTGCAAATGCCCTTTTCTTAAAATTTATCCATAAAAGATATGGTTCAAACATTAGAGTAATAATTTTAGATGAAAATACATCTAATAACTCTGTCATACAGCGGGCTATTTTGATCCCTCCGCGCTTGACGTCACGTTCAGCAGAAAATTACTTGAACACAATCAATCCAGAACTCCCCCACGCAGGATTAACCTCCTCCTCAAAAATAGCGAATGTTCCCGTCTTTGGATTACTCTGAAGAGTCTTCGGACAATTTTTTTAACTGCCTACAACCTCAGTAGGTGTCGTTCGCCAAAAAAAGTTAACTAAAAAGTTAATTACTAAATCCTTATCATCTTAAATAAAACTTGCCAACAAAAAAAATCTCTTGCCTATATATATATATATTGAGAGAGAGAGAAAGAGAAAGAGAGGCAGTGTGTTTAGTTGTTTGGATGGTTTTTATGGCATATCAACCTTTGTAGGTTATTTAACGCAAAATCCATTTTAATGCAAATAGTCAGTTCTATTTCAAACAATTCAGTTTAACATGAGTACACAGTTTAAATGTCGAAAACATTTCTATTTCAAACTATTCAGTTTATTCAAACAATTCTAATTGAGCTAATTTTGTTTAAACACAGTTAAATGTCAAAACAGTTCAATATATAACAATTCAGTTAAGTGCAAGTAAAGTTTCAGTGTCAAAAACAGTTCTATTTTAAACAATTCAGTTTAGCATAAGCACGCATTTTAAATGTAAGTACAGTTTAATTGTCAAAAGCATTTCGATTTCAAGGTATTCAGTTTAGTCAAACTGTTCTAACTTAAACAATTCTGTTTAGCATAAGTATGCAATTAGTTCTATTTAACCCATAGATAGGGCCCGATCAGGTGCGACCACTCCCGGCCCAAGTGGACCTGGGAGCAATGTCAATGAAGGGGTGCTCTGCATTCCCTAAAGCTCCAGCATTATTGGAACATCACCATCAGATTGTTTACTGTCATGTCCAGGACACTCGTTGGGCGGCGGGTATTACCCCTCTGCAGAGAAGCAGTTGGTGTATTCTACAGCCCCAGCCGACTGAGCTAGATATTTAGGCAGGAGATTTTATGGATATATATTCTTATATATATATATATATATATATGTGTGTGTGTGTGTGTGTGTGTATAGATATATATATACATATATATTTATGTGTGCATGTTATTTGGTTTGGTTTGGTTTGGCTTTATGGCATATCAAGCACTGTAGGTTATTTAATGCCAAACCTAGTTTATACATATATATTAGATATATATGATTTGTAAACAAAAGTCAACAAACTTAAATAGTTCCAAGTATTGATATGAATCACTAATAATTCAATTAAACACCAGTCTTTTGTTTACACACAGTTAAATGTAAAAACAGTACTATTTCTAACAATTCATATTTTCATTAGTCATTTGTTTGCATTAAGTTTAGATGTCAAACAGTTACATTTGACCCGTAGATTGAAACCTATCAGGTTTTACCACTCCTGGTCAGAGTTAATCAGTGAGGAAAGACAATGAAGGGGTACTCCACATTCTCCCAAGCTCCAGCATTACTGGAACCTCATCATCAGATGTTTAATGTCATATCCATGACAATTGTTTGGGGAGTCTTGCCCCGCCGTAGAGATGCTGTCGGTGTATTCAAGAGCGCCAGTTAACTGGACTGATGAGTATGTATGTGCGTATGTATGCATATCTATTTGTGTGTGTATGCAAGTAAGTGTATATCCACGTCCATTTATATATATCATTATGCATTTAAGTGATATCCATTCGTTTTCATGGTATATCCATATTTACCATTCCCTCCGCTCGGGCAGTATATGACATAAGGTCAATTTTTAAACAGAGTTTAACAGGATTGAATTCAGGGTTTTCCTTCTAGACTAGTTGCCTCACCAAGGCTGAAGAACTCAGTCTGCCCTACTATTTACTCATAGCTGGAAGGAGAATAATTTCCCAACGCTATTAGTGTTATGTGAAATGCAATCAGCCTCGTCCAGGATTTGAACTCGTGTGGCCGTGTCCATTTCCTACGATGATAACTATTACACCACGGGCACCTCCATGATAACCATTACACCAGGGGCACCTCGATGTTTTAATGGTATATCAACCTTCGATCGTCATTTAATGCCAAAGCAATCTTTGTAGAAGAACAGATGTGATACTCTTCCATCCATAACCCTGGGTTGATAAAGAGATTCACAGCTTTCCGCAAGGGTATTAATCCAAAAGTGAACGTAATAGCGCGACTGGAGTTCGAACTCGTTAGCTAAGAGACTGCCGTCCAGCGCTTATACCATTACGCCATCAAGACTCACCGCAGCCATTGTTAGCTGTGACTCATTGATTTTCTCATGAATCTTTTTTTATTTTTCATTTATTACTTTTTCTCCCCCCCTTTTTTTTTATTTATCTCTTTATTTATTTTTTGACTAATCTGTCTTTTTTTTTTTTTGTCAGTATATTTTGGATTCTTTCGTGATTTTTTTATATTCCATTTAAGCAAAATTCTTGCCATTTTCCTTTCACTTTCTGAAAATTTAATTTTTTTTCTTTCTCGATCTTTTTTCCAGTTCTTTCACCTTCTATTGTATCACAACCTAATTCTTTCATTTACTCTTTCTTTTTTCTTTCTTTTTTCTTCTCCCATGTTTATTTTCTATTTTTCTTCCATTTCTTTCATCCTATTATTTTATCACCATTTCTTTCTTTCTTTCTTTCTTTCTTTCTTTCTTTCTTTCTTATTCTATTTAATTTCCAGTGTCATCTTTCGTTTATCATTTTTTCTTGTTTCTTTTTCTTCAAAGTAATTCCTCAATTTTCATATTTTTCTTTCTTTGGAAGAATGAAAAATGGAAGAATGAAAAAATGATATAAGATAAAATCTTATATCATTTTTTCATTCTTCCATTTTATAACTTTTATTTCTTTTTTCTTTCTTTCGTCCAGTTCATTCCAATTTTTTTACCCTTTCATTTCTTACTTTCTTTTTCGTTTCTTCTTTCATTTTTATCTTCCATTTTAGCACCATTCATTTCCTTCTTTTATATGATTCCTACTTCCTTCTTTCTTTTTTCTTTCTTTTTTTCTCATAATTATTTCTTGCATTCTTCTTCTATTTTCTTATCTTTTTTTTATTATTTCGTCATCATTTATTTCCTTTTATTTCTTTGTTTCTAAATTTCTTTCCTTGTCTTTCTGTCATTTATTTCATCTGCTTTTCCCAATTTTTCCAATTTATCACTATTTCCTTCTTTTTCTTCTTTTTTTCCCTTCCTTCATTCATTCATTGTTTTAATCCCTTTTTCCTTCTTATTTTTGTATTTTGTCTTTTTCTTTCCCTCTCTTCAACGCATCCCTTTCCCTCCAGGAACTTACCCTTTTCAATTGTTCCTCAATAGACTGTCCTTAGTAAGAGTGATTAAATGTAAAAACACGGCACAAATAAACAAATTGTTCAAATGTTTATATATTTTTTTGTCAACATCAAGAACGTTAAGCACATACGCTTCCTCAGATATTAGCCAATAATTCTTCAGACTTTTTCATCAATCATATCGATTTAATTTATAAACATAATCGCTGAATTTCTTCTCTTCATTTCTCATCGTCATTCACACCCAACCCACCCAGCTACTCACGTGGCTCATTGACGTCACAAGTTTCTGATAATCTATTAAAAAGGTTTCAAAAAAAGACGGAACAAAGTCACGAGCATCTGTCATAACACAACGGTTAGCAAGCAGTTTTTGCAAAGTGTTCCATATTGCTGGGGAATTTTAACGGACGAATCTAAGTTTAATATTCTGTAAGCGCTTCTTACAATTAATTTCACAAATTTTATTGAGTTCGATTCCCATTTGTTGCACTCTGCAGAATTTTGAAGACATAGGGAAACTTAATGAATTACTATTACATCCTGTTTTATAACAAAAACTACAATACTGAGATAAGTCCTTGTGACTTAAGTACACATGCTGTCTCTCTAACTCCAGTAAAAAAAAAACCCTCAACTAATATTGGTGTGAAAAACTCCCTAAGGAATAAAATAAAAAGACTAGACAGGACTGGGTGGAGTGGTGTCCTCGTGGTGTAATGGTTAAAGCGATGAACTGCGGAATCGTAGTAAGCGAGTTCGTACTCCTGTCGCGCTATTACGTTCACTTTCGGGCAAATACCATTGGGAAAGGTATGAACCCCCTTATCCTCCCAGACTTGGGTTAAATAGTACCATTACTGTTCTTCTAGGAGAATAGCTTTGGCATTAAATAACCTATGAAGGTTGATATGCCATTAAACAAAGAAACCAAACCAAACCAAACCAAATGACTGCGTGAGGAAGGTGGTCCGATGGGAATTGTACAAGAAATTTAAATTTGACCATACAAACAAGTGGTATATGTACAACCAGGAATCCTTCCCAGAGAATAAGATGCGCAAAGTAGTCAGGCATATTTGGATACAAACAGATCACCTAATCTTGGCCAGACAACCAGACCTGGTGATAGTTAACAAAAAAGGAAACCCTCGGAGAAAAAAGAGAACTAGGAAGGAACTTGCTGTCATTCAAACTCGAAGGAGTAAAATATTAATAATACGTACCAGAATACCAAATGAAGATTTCAGAGTGCGGAATAAAATAAGGAATATTCTAGTATGATGATAAACGAATCTAATATAAAACAAGATTAATTTTAATTTTAAAAAATGAACAACAAAATAGACACAAAACAATAAATGCATTCAATATGGCCGTCATCTTTTTCAGTTATTGTCTGAACACGCCTTAGAAACGATTTGCGTGCCTCCCTTCAAAATAAATTCTTCAGGCATTTTATTCCATTCCTCTTCAATAACGGTCTAAAGCGAACCAATATTTCAATGGGAAGTTGAATTTGTTTAGTTTTCTAAAACGCCCGATATAGCGTAACTAAGAGTGTTAAGGCCTCGGCTTAAATCTTGTTTAATTGCTGTCTTCATAGTTTTCTCGTGGACTTTCAATTCATTAGCGTGCTTTCTTATTGACGTTGTCAGGTCCTTCTTAATCGCCGTAGCAAAGAGCAGTTTAAAAAAGCCTTCTTTTCGTTTTCTGTTCAATCCTCCACTCTCCTCTTTTCCTTAAAAAAAATATTTTTCTGTAGTTTTTTTTTTTTTCTTTGCTTTGTATACGGTAGGCAAAGAAACATTGGCTTAGTTTGAGCGTTAAGCAAGTCATAGATACTCAGTCGTTTCTTTTTCTTGCTCACTTTTATTGGGCAGAATAAATTTAAATTAAAATTTAAAAAGTGCTTATATAATAGAGCTAATAATGAAAATTTATATTTATATTTTTTCAAAAACTTGACTAATCAGACTAAAAACATTTTAAGAATTATTCCATATTTTGTTATATGAGGAGAAAGAGAGGAAATGGTAAACAACATTGTAAGCGAATGCAACAAACTGACACAAAATGGGTACAAAACTAGACACGTCTGAGTGAGAAAAGTGATTCACAGAGAATCTTGGAAGAAGATCAAATTTGACAATACTACCAAATGGTATATACACAAACCAGAATCCTCCAAGAGAACGAAAAGCAAAAAATTCTCGTGGATTTTTAAATACGAATGGATCACCTAATCTCAGCCGTAAGACCAAACCTAGTATTAATCCAGAAGTAAAAAGATATTGTCGTCTAGAGGATTTTTCTGTCTTGGCGAACCACAGAGTGAAAATAAAGAAAAACAAAATGACAGACAAGTACTTGAACCTCAGCCAGAGAGATGAAAATGCTGTGGAACATGAAGATAACGATGCTGTCAGTTATGGTTGGTGCTCTTTGAACTGTCCCCAAGGGCCTGGATAAAAAAACTGGACGAACTAAATATCAGCGGAAGAATCGAGGGTATACTCGTGGTGTAAATAGTTAAAGCGATGGACAGCGGATTCGTAATAAACGAGACCAAACTTCAGTCGCGCTATTATGTTGTCTTTCGGACAAATACCCTTAGCAAAGGTGCCCGTGGTGTAATGGTTATCGTCGTAGGAAATGGACACGGTGACACGAGTTCAATTCCCGGCCGAGACTGATTGCATTTCACATTGCCCTAAAACCCTTGGGAGAGGCATGAATCCAATTATTCTCCCTCCAGCTATGGGTAAATGGTAGGGCAGACTAGGTTCTTCAGCCTTGGTGAGGTAACTAGTCTAGAAGGAAAACTCTGAATTCAAACCTGTTAAAACTCGCTTAAAAATTGACCTTGTGTCTTATCCTGCCCGAGCGGAGGGGTTGGTAAACATGAATACCCTTAGCAAAGCTATTGGTTAAATACTAACACTACTGTTCTTCTAAAAGTATAGCCTTGGCATTAAATAACCCGGGAAGGTTGAAATACCATTAAACAAAGAAAACGAGCCAAACCAAACCAGACTAGCGGAAGAATCGTGACATCCAATTCCACAGCCTTGTTAAGATTAACCAAATAACTCTAAAGAGTGCTGAAGGCCTTAGAAGACTTGCTGTCACTTAGAGTCCAAGAAAAATTCATTAACTGAAGCTGGTATGAAAAACTCATTGGGAGAAAAAATGATTAGAAGCATTACGCGTGGAAATTCTAATTTTGATAAGTTTTTTTTCTTATTTTGATAAATAATTTGACATTTTTTTTTTTGTTAAATGTTTGTTCTTTTATGTATTTTATTCCGATTTAATTAGTTTAAAAGAAGAAAATTATGCCATTTTATTTAATTCGAACCGGGCCATTGGTCTAATGAGTAAAGTGCTTGCCAGTGGTCCAGGAAACCAGTGTTCAATGCCAGGGCGAGTCATACCAAAGACTCAAAAATGGTACTTGATGCCGCCTTGTTTAACACTCTGCATTATCAGTTAAGGATCAAGGGTAAAGTTGAGCAATCCAGGGAATGGAGTAGAGCCCTTTCCTACATCTCGTTGTAGTAGATACCGAAAGGGGAGCCTTCGAGTCATCCTCGACTAAGGACGCTAACTTTACTTATTTATTTCATTGTTTCCTGAAGAATTATGTTTATGTGTGTATACCAGTGTGCGTGCGCACGAATACGTGTGTGTGTGTGTTCAAGCGCAACAAAAATAAAATTCTAATGAATTTCGTTAGTCATAACCGGGTACAAGTGTTAAGCATTCCTGTATATTACTCGCCTGTAGTGAGGATTGAACCTGCAAATGATTGTCACCTTAGGGAACCAATGCCTATAACCGTTACGCCATGTGTCCTGCTGGACAATTCAGAGTGAATTTTTGCGTATTATAAACTTAATGTTCTTACTTTAGCTAGAATTACTACTATTATGTATGATTTTTTTCTTTTTTTTCTTTTTTTTTTTACCTGTGTACATAGAATGTTCATAACGCACATATATAGAACATAGGAATCCCGAAACACAAAAAAAAACAAACTTTACGACTTCTTAGTTCTGGTACAAAACTTTTTTTATAACCTTTGAGTTAAAAGGATTTTCGACATAAGGAGAGAGGCACAATCTTTCTATACTGACTTTTCAATCTACACCCCCCCCCATATCACGTGTGGCGCTCGTAGCGCACAAACTCGTCTGGCCTCGCCCAGGTTTCAATCTCAACTCGCTGACTTTTCTCATATCTCAGCCCAGGCTTCCGGTGCGTGATGTCACTCACATCCCTGGTCACATCCCCTATCTTGGATTTTTATTGTGACATCTCTGAATGACACGTCCGCTCCGCGCGTGCGTGAACACCTGCGCCCATGTTTGCACCTAACTAACCCATGTACTGAGCCGAAAGGTTCTCAGCCTAACTAAACCCAAGGCAAGATATATAAAACGAAATCCCTCGGCCATTATATTACACATTATAATTTTTTATGTGGACTATTCTTCAAATAATCATTATTTATTTGTTATTACTCATTACTCGCTTCCCTGCAAATAAACAAACACATTAAGAATAATTAAACCAGTTCTGATTCAATGTTCAGTTCATATTCATCTCAACGAATAAGTACCGATATTTTTATTAAAAATAAGTAGTGGACTTTCAGAAAATATTGTTTTTTTTTATGAAGTAGCTCGTCATTCATTGACTAAAAATGAACTTCAAAAATAATTTTTCAGAATAAGCGTTCTTCATTTCTCTCTTTAACTCTTGCATATCTTTCACTCTCTTTATCTATCTATCTATCTATCTATCTATCTCATTTTCTTTCTATATCTTCCCTTTCTTTCTTAGTTCCCATCACCGCCCTTACTTCCTTCCTTTCTTCGTTCCTTCCATCTTACAGAAGCAGACAATAAGCAGTTGATGGATAGTGCCATAATTCTCTCTCTCTCCTTCCCTCCCTCTCTCTCCCTCCCTCCCTCCCTCTCTTTCTCTCTCTCGCTCTCTCTATTTATATATATATATATATATACGTTCCCTTTCTTTCTTGCTTCCTTGCTTTTTTTCTTATAACTGTTTTCTCTTATTCTCTGATGTATGAAGTGCTATATTGATTTTCCTTTCTCTCCTCTCAGACCAATAGGAATGGTCCATTATATATACGAGGTAATGACAGGGCGTAAAATTCGAAGACGTGCGTTCATGTCTTATTCGATTAATATTATAGATAAAGAACATAACTGAATATCTAGGCTTCGGCCAGTTTTTAATGGTCATCGTTCTTAGGCAGAAATACCTGAGGTTTCCGTCATAAGAAGATCAGCAAAATCATATCGTGACTCTGCTGACGGGTGATTTGTCACGTTTAATTCTAACAGAGGTCGTCTCCTGAGTGTATCTATATTTAATGCTGTTGAAAATGTGCATGTGTCAACGGCGAATTTGTAATATCTCATTAAACTGCAACGGAAAAGTTTGAGATTACTTGATGTTTATTAATTTTCGTTTTATAAATAGCCATTATCTTCAAGTAGAACTGATAGCACAGAGTCCCTTGACTCAAATCTTCATCCGTTTTTTTTTATCAACCATCTCTCGCGGTTAGTCCTTTAGACGACATCTAACGTCTGGACAGATCTGAAAAATGTAAGTTTTTGCTGGTTGACCAACTCTGGTGTGTCCTCGTGTAGGAGTCCACAGAAAAATTTTGCTCTTTAGTTTATCATTAATTTAGTTTAACAGTGCCCAATATGTCTTCTTCATCTTACTTAGATCGTTTGTCAGATGGGAGGTAAGTGGGCGAACAGTTGCTGTTTGATAGGGTTCTGCTTCCACGATTTGTTCAAAACAGGACTCTTCTTTAGTTCCTTCCAGTCTTTTCTCAAAACCCTCTGTTAAGTCCAGGTGGTACTGCCATACAATAATACTGACCCTGCAACAGCTTTATTTTATCAGGTAAATCAGATTTATATACGATCGATAACCTGTCGATAGCAATCGATGCCTTTCTGATACATATGTTGAAATCGCTTTAAGACGATATATTGCTGTCGAGGTAGGTTAAATTATCTACTAATGTATTTAATGTGGAAATAACACCATCTTGTTTAAAAGACATGAACATTGTCTTTTTTCTGCGTTCATGTAAAGATCAATGCCCCTTGCTGCCTAGTTAAGTTTATGCAGAAAAGATTCAGCGCTAGCTGGTACATTTGCAAGAAGCGTTATATTATGTGCCAATTTTGCTTCAGTAATATTTTGGGCAAGATATCATCTGTTTCTTGCTTTTGTGTGTGTGTGTGTGTGTGTGTGTGTGTGTGTGTGTGTGTGTGTGCGCGCGTGCGCCTGCGCCTGCGTGTGTGAAACAATTTTCTTTTATCTGATCTTCTGATGTTCGATGAATGATAGTAAATGAGAATAGGATAAAATGAAAAGAAATTAATTGAATCGTTAGATTGGATTTGGTTTGAATTTAGTTTAGTTTTTATGGCATATTATTTAATGCCAAATCCTTTTTATACATATACATTAAATAAATGATTTCAAAACATATTCTATAGACACCATTTTTAAACGAGCCTTTGCTCATTTTTTTTTTAGCACACAATTAAATAATTTCACTGATTTCTATTACTATAATCTTATTTATTTAGTGGTGCCCGTAGTGTAATGGTTATCGTCGTAGGAAATGCACACGGCGACACGTGTTCAAATCCTGAACGTGACTGATTGCATTTCACATAGCACTAATACTCTTGGAAAAGGTATGACTCCAAATATTCTCCCTCCAGCTATGGGTAAATAGTAGGGCAGACTGGGTTCTTCAGCCTTGGTGAGGCAACTAGTATAGGAGAATGTAAACTCCGAATTGAAACCTGTTAAACTCCGCTTAAAAATTGACCTTGTGTCATATCCTACCCGAGCGGAGGGGTTGGTAAATATGATAATTTTATTTACTGTTAATCATTTGCTTGCACACAGTTACATTTTTTAAGTATTGCTATGTATCACTAACAATTTCATTAATCATCAGTCATTTGTTTACACAGTTGAATGTAAAAACAGTCCTATTTCAAACAATTCAGTTTAGCATAAGTACACAGTTTAAATGTCAAATAGTTCTATTTAAGCCATAGATAGTACCCATTAAGGTGTTACCACTCCAGGCTGGAGTGAACCTGGGAGTGATGGTAATGAAGGCGTATTCCTCATTCTCCAAAGCTTCAGCATTAATGAAGCCTTACCATCAGATTGTTTAGTGCTCTATCCAGGACACACATCGGGGGGGGATCTTACCCCTTTGCAGATATGCAATCGGTGTATTCTGCAGCCTCAGGTGACTGGGTTATGAATCGTTTGAGTGTGAATGTTCTGACTATTTACAAATGTTATCTTAGTTTTGCTTGCTTGAAAACTTTCTCCTGCCACCGGTAAGAAATATACCAGTGCGGCTTACGGTCAACTCACGCCGAAAGCAACTATTCCCGACAGTTCTCCCTAGTTAAGTAGTTATGAGCTTGTTCAGTGCTTGGATCAGGGATCACTTAAGAGCAACAAAGGCAACCTGAGGCCTATATGCCATGCTAAGCGAAGCTAAGTTAGTTCTCAGTTTTGTCGAAAGCACCAGTTCCTGTTAGATCATCAAAGATAAACTACAATGAATCTGCCACGTCTTACATGGTTGACCCCTTAGGAAAAAAACATGTACGGTTAACAAGCTGTGTCTTGTATGCTAGACTAAAAATTCAAAATCCTATTTGAAGCAAAAGTTTCCACCATAATATCGAAGTTAAAAGAAAGAAAGAAAGAAAGAAAGAAAGAAAGAAAGAAAGAGATGCACACTTTAATCAATGTTTTCAACCGACTCATTGGGTAGAGTGTTTGCCAATGGTCCGGGAGACCGGGGTTCAATCCCAGGTCGCATCATACCAAAGACTTTTAAAATGGTACTTGATACCTCCTTGCTTAACACACAGCAATATAAGGTACTATCAAGGATAAGGTGGCGCAATCCAGGTAAAGGAGTTGCGCCCTCCCCTACACCTCGGTGTAGTAGCTATTGAAAAGGGAGCCTTCTGGTCACCCTCAACTACGGTCGCCAACTTTACTTATTAATCTAATAAATATGCTACTTTATCACCCACGGCGGTTAATGATTTATGGGGATTGGGAAATCACCTTGTTCATCATATAACTCGCAAGTCCACTCTGACCATGGGTGGCAACTGTTAGGGTCCCACTCATGAGTCAAATCTATGTGTTTTAGAATTATTAATTTTAGACAGTAATATTTGAAATCATACAACTTTGAGAAAATGATTTATATTAGAGAACACTAAGCTGAAACTATCATTCTTCACTGATAATTATTATCATTATCATTATTTTACTCCTTTGAAAGTTTTTCACACCAGCGTTAGCAGATAGTTTTTCACTGAAAGTTTGAGTGATACCAACTTCCCACAAGTGTTCAGGCTTCTTCTCAAAATCATGGCCGATGTTAATAATGCTGCAGTTTAGATGGTCCCCACTCGTCCTCTTATTTCCAAGTTTTCCAAGTCTCTTTACCCAGCCTTTGGGGTCCGTTCTGAGTGCACCAATTACTACTGATACCCCCGACAGTTTCATGCTCCGTAGTTCTTTTAGTTTTTTAGCAAGGTCTTAGTACTTACCACTCTTTTCACTGTATTTCATTTTAAGTCGGCGATTCGCTTGCACGGCAATGTCCACTATTTGGCTGGGTTTTTTTTTTGTTTTTTGCCTTTTTTGTTTTGTTTTGTTTTGACTATCACTAGGTTTGGTCATCTGACCGGGATTAGGTAATGCGTGTGTATCTCAAAATCCCAGAGAACTTTGAACGTTTCATTGTCCAGGACGGATTCTGGGTTGTACATACACAAATTGTTTATATGGTCAAGTTTCAATTTCTTACACAATTCCCTGTGGATCAACTTCCCGACCCAGTCTTGTCTAGTTTTATAATGTTTTTTTACTAATATGCTGTGTTCACTTATTATGTGATAGATCGTTTTCTCTCTATCACCACATAACTTACATTTGCTATTTTGTTAGGCCTTATCAATTTTCGTTTTAACATAGTGTATTCTTATTGTGTTGTTTTGTTCTGCTCTTAGAAAAGATTCAGTTTCTCTCTAAAGGTTTTCCTTTCTTAGCCATGTCCATGTCTTCTCGTGTGAGATTTCTCTTGTTTGTCGGTCGAAATATCTATATAGTTGTTTTTCTTTCCATTTTTGTTTTCTCCTTATTGTTGCTCTGTTGATCCTTGTGTTACTTGTGTTGTTTCTGGATTAGTCTCTCCATACTTATATTGTTTCTGGATTAGTCTTTCTTTGCTCTTTTTCACGTTGTCTTCCAGTTATCATATCGATGTATTGCCGTTATCCTCAATGCTGGCGAGTCCTCTTCCTCCTCTTTTCTTGACACAGATAATCTGTCTACTTCATCTCTGGGATGGAATGCCTTATGCATCGTCTTGAGTTTTCTTGTTCTCTGGTCTATTTGTTAAAGTTCTTTCCTCGTCCACTTCAAGAATCGATCTGTGTATCCTACAAAGGAGACAACCCAGGTGTTTATACTTTTCATGAGATTTCTGCAATATAGTTTGGTTTCGAATAGTTTTTTATTTTTGTTCTCTTGAGATACTATTTTTTTATTTTTTTTTATTTTTTTTCCGCTTGTTTGATGGTGTCCGCTTCTAATATTCCCTAGAACTTGTAATTTTCCTTTTCTCCGAGCGTTCTGATCTTCTCTTTATTTAGTATTTCCATTACTTTCGTCATTTGACATTTTCCGCTTCTCATTATTAGTACAGTACATTTTTCTATGCCAAATTCCATCCTAGCATTCCGACTATATATTCTGATTAACTATTTTAGGGTTGCAATTCATTTTCATTTTGGCAAGCAGTTAGATGTCGTCCCTATACATTAGGTGGTTAATATTTTTTTGTGATTTACTAAGTTTGTAAGCGCCAGTGCATTTCCTAAGTCTGTGATGCAGTTGCATAATCGCATTACAAATAGTAATGGTGATAGAGCATCTCCCTGGAATATACCTCTTTAGATTTTTACCTTAATTAAACTCTTTTTCTCCTGCAGTCAATTCCACTCTCGATGAACTTCATGACTTTGTCGTCTATCTTGTACATTTTGAGACAGTCTATCATCCAGCTTTGCGGGACTATATCATATGCCTTTTTGTTGTCAATCCACGCCATAGCTACATTTTTTGTCTCTTTTTTCTCCTCAAGGATGTATTGAACAATATATAGTAAATCACTTGTTTCTTTTGCTCCATTGTGGCATCCTTTTTGTTCTTTGGGAAACAATCCGTTGCTTATTAGCGAATGGTAAATGTCCTTCTTAATTTGTGGTTTTTAGAATTTTCCTCGTCATCAGTTGACATTATTGTTATCGGAGGCGATTCCTTTTTGGATCAGGGTGGTGTTTCCTTTGGTCATCCATTCGAGTATATTTCTTTCTTCTGAGCGTCTATTCATTTCGATAGTCAATCTGTTGTGGATGGAAGTGATTTTTTAAACCAGAATCCATATATGACATCACGGCTTGGCATGTTCCATTTTGGTACTTTTCTGAGTATTGCTCTGAGTGAATCGAGGTATATTCTTGCCTTAGGGCCTTCTTTGAGTCCTTCTAACTCTTTTTCTATGTTGTATATCCATTCGAATTTTCTATTACGTTCTCTTCGTTCCCACATTTTGATATCATTATTATTATTATTAGCTGGAGTAGTAGTAGTAGTAGTAGTTACTTGAAATCGTATAATCATTTGGAATATATGAAACCATAATACTCTTTGCAAATTATTCATATGAGAAAGAAATCACTGAATCCATATTACTGAGCGAGATCAAATTATTATTAAATAGGGGTAGTTACTTTAAACTATATGATTAGAAATAGATTAATAGTATGAAGAATTGTTTCTTGAAGCGATAATCGTTCGTAAATTATTATTTTTTCATTGTATAAATGTGTGACATACTCATAAATTGTATACATCTTTCGGATAAAGTAAATTGTATACTTGTTTTGCATAGTTAAGCTAAGGCTCTTTTCTTTGATAGTTTCTCCTTTCATCATTCTTTCCTAAAAGCTAGAGAGAAAATTTGAGGGGAAATGGTGGGTCATGAATGTTTTCAGGGAGCCATGTCGGGATTTGCAGATTTCCTCTGAAATTTCCGAAACTGCTCATGGGGTGAGTAACTGATGATTCCCTCAAAGACCGTCTTAAAAAAACGGTTTGTTAAATCTCTGAGTTAAACCACCAAGCTTCAATATTATGATTTTTTATTAACTTTCTGGTATTAGAATATTGGGACACCTTCATTTTTAATTGTATGCAATACATTATTACTTGTATAAGATTTTTATCATCTTGAAAAAAGCTGTTGCTTACAATTTATAACTCTTTATCCATGGGAAATATATTGTCACATTTTCAACCCCCAGGATTGTATCTAGAAAGAAACGTACTTTTTGGTATGTTTATTAAATCATTACTTAATTGATACTACTTGAAAAAAAGTCTAACTTCGGAAATAAATAACCCGACTAGAGTTGAAATGACGTAAAACTAACCAAGAAACCTGTCTTCCTACATGTCTTGTCTACCAAGGAATAGGAAATATGCATCTATCATAACCAAGAGTCATGTGAAGAAGTTTTAAGTGAAGTACCAAGTGTTCGAATGGTATTGGCGTTTCGCATATAATGTAATGTCACTGGAAGACAAACTTCGATCCGGCTAACCTTTAAAGAAATAAGGAATTGCCGCATCGAATGATCAAGATTATCGTTAGAACAAGAAACTGGTTTGTCTTGGATATCATACCATTAAGTGCTAACTAAAGATTAGAAAATGAAAGACATTTTCGTAAAATTCATACCTCATTTTCCAACCTAGGACCAAAAAAAAAAGCAATTTAGTTTAGTCAAAGTTCTAATTCAACCAAATCAGTTTAGAATAAGTATAGTCTTGGTTTACACGCAGTTAGATGTCAAAACTCTTCTATTTCGAACAATTCAGTTTAGCCTAAGTACAGTTTCAATGACAAACTGTTTTAGTTCAAGTACTTCTGCTTAGCATAAATATACAGTTTATTTCAATTTGACCAATAGATAGGACCCTATCAGGTTCTACCACTTCAGAACAGAGTGAACCTGGGAGCAATGGCAATGAAGGAGTACTATGCATTCCCCAAAGCTCCAGCATTACTGGAAATTCACCATTAGATTATTTAGTGTCATTATCAGGACACTCGTTGTGGGGGTGGAGTTGGTGTATTCTACGGTCCCAGACGACTGGGCAACGCGTATATCAGAGGATAAGTTCTTGATAATTCTAAGTTCAAATATTTGTGTAATGAGGCCGATGTAGCAAACATCACATTTGCAGGGAAACTTATAAATACTGAAAATGCACGGAGAAAACGAAACATAAAAATACTTGGGTATCTTGGAGGCTAACACCATAAAACAAGTGGAGATGAAAGACAAAATTAAGAAAGAATATCTCAGAAGAACTAGAAAACTAATCAAGACAAAACTCTCCAGCCGAAACCTTATCAAAAGAATAAATACCTGGGCTGTACTCCACGTTAGGTATTCGGGACCCTTTGTGAAGTGGACCAGAGAAGAACTTAAGCAAACGGACCAAAGAACAAAAAAAAAAAACTAATGACCATGCATAAGGCACAACATCCAAGAGACGACGTTGACAGTCTATATGTATCAAGAAAAGAGGGAGAAGGAGGACTTACCAGCACTGAAGACAGCGTTGACGCATCGATACAACGACTCGAGGACTACATAGGAAAACACGAAGAAGGACTGATTACAGCCTTCAAAAACGATACCGACAACACTGTGACCAACGGAATGACAATAACTAGAAAACAAAAATGGGAAGAAAAACAACACAATAGGAGTTTTAAAAGACTAATAAACGACATATCGCACGAGAAAATATTGACGTGGCTAAGAAAAGGAAACTTTAAAAGAGAAACAAAATTTCTCCTAATAGCAGCACAAAACAACACCATAAGAACCAATCAAATCAAAGCGAGAATAGATAAGATGCAGCAAAATAGCAAATGTAGATCATGTGGTGATAGAGACGAAACCATCAGTCACATAATAAGCGAATCCAGCAAATTAGCACAGAAGGATTATAAAACTAGACACGACTGGGTCGGCAAGGTGATCCACTGAGAGTTGTGAAAGAAATTTGACCATACGAACAAATGGTATATGCACAACCCAGCAACTGTCTTGGAGAATGCGACACACAAACTCCAATGGGACTTTGATATACAAACGGATCACCTAATCTCGGCCAGAAGACCAGACCTTATAGTAATCAACAACAACAAAAAAAAAGAGAACTTGCAAAATCTACAATTTTGTTGTCCCGGCTGACCATAGAATAAAACTGAAAGAAAGTAAAAAGGATAAGTACGTCGATCTTGCTAGGGAATTTTTAAAAAGTATGGAACATGAAGGTGACGATTATACCAATGGTGATTGGTGCATTCAGTACAGAAACTAAAGGACTATTTAAGGTACTGGAGGACTTGGAAGATGGAGGACGAGAGGAGACCATCCAAACTATAGCATCGTGGAGAACGGCCAGAATACTGAGAAGAGTCCTGAAGACTTGAGGAGACTTTCTGTCACTCAAACTCCAGCGAAAGAATATCACCTAACGCTGATGTGAAATACCCTAAAGAAGTAAATAATAATAATAATAATAATAATAATAATAATAATAATAAGTAAATTATAAGTATAATAAGTAAATATATATATGCTTTTATATATAATAGCATGGAAGTTTGTCTGCGACCATAGGTTTCATGACGTCTTGTAAACGACAATTATCAACCAATTGATCTCTGCCTGATGATCGTCGTTTATAAGACGTCATGAAGCCTGTGGTCACAGACAAACTTCCATGCTATTAAATATAAGTAAAAACTAATATATATATATATATATATATATAAATCCTGGCAGCAACACCCCACAAAGCTCCAAATATACCGCCACCTGCCTCCCGTCACGAAAACTATCCAAGTTAGACGAACCAGACATGCAGGACACTGTTGGAGACGCAGGGACGAGCTCATAAGTGATGTACTCCTATGGGCCCTCACATATGGCCGAGCAAGGGCAGGACGACCAGCTCGAACATCCATACAGCAGCTATGTGAGGATACGGGATGTAGCCCTGAGGACCTGCTAGAGGCGATGAACGATAGGGAGAAGTGGCGAGAGAGGGTCAAGGATATCCGTGCAAGCGACACGACACGATGATGATGATGATATATATATATATATATATATAAGTAAGTAATCGATCCAGTTAATCCGAAGTTGGGAACAATTCCATGCAGGACTATTTACTTTTCGAAAAGAGAATATTAATGCTAAATCGTCCTGGTCAAGACCTCAGTGCAAATAAAATCTACACACCAAACAAATTTTTCTTAAAATGAAACAAAAAACGAAAATCGGTCACATTGAGATAATGAATTTATTTCCAACCTGTTAAAAAGCATTGATATAAATCAATTCTCTAAAATTTAATAGGACTTCTTCAGATCAATGCAAAACTATATATATATATATATATATATATATATATTATAACAGCGTTTGTTGTCACTAAATCATTTGGTGGATTTGTGGTGAACCAAGTGCAATATGATATGGAGTCTGCTCAATATCTAGGATAGAGCCATTATATAATAATAATAATAATAATAATAATAATAATAATAATAATAATAATAATAATAATAGATATATATTAGAAATATATATTTAATGCCATTGAATTCGGTCTGAGACCCCTGGGTTTCATGAATTTTTTCAAAACAACAATCATCAGGCAGTTAACAAAATGGAATCAAAGTATATATATATATATATATATATATATAATTTTGTCTCGGTTGGATTCATTAGTTATTATCATTGTTCTGAAATGGTGATATTAACATAATTAGTTTCATACAGCAAATAATAATTAGCATAATTAAATGTTGTATACCTTTTCAAATTTCTTGAATTATGTTTTGAAAGTAACGCTTGAGAGGTTAATTGTAAATACAAACACTCGAGTAATATCGGTTAACATTTTAGAGGTAAGGTGATTCATTTAATTTAATATTTAATAACTGTTAATTATCTTTAATTCCATCTGCAAGATCAAAGCAGAATTATTTGCTTACTCCAGCATATTTTTCAGGACAACTCACATACACACATACTTACATTCGTACAAGTACCATGTTTTTAAACAGTTTATACTGGACCAAATATCATATAAGACTAAGAGTAAAAAAGATTCAAAATACTTGAAGCCTTCTTAAAGTAAAAAATTCTGACTCTAAACAAGATCTTAGGACGAGGATTCGGTATTCTAAATGTATCTAACATTTCGAATTCAACTATTTCTCTTGAATGTTTTGTAACACCCTTGGGTGCAACTGGCCCTCAGCGTTTTCATTTGAATCTTATAATCAACGCCTGGGCCTCAGAACAGGGTGCGACTCAATGTCATTTTTAAAGCAGAGCTTTCTTTCTTCTAGATTGGTTGCTATACCAAGGCTAAGGAGAACAGTCTGTTCGTGCATATACCTATTACTGGGTTGTTATACGGCGATAACTAACACTTCAATGACTTTTGCGGGTATCTTCATGGTGTAATCGTTAAAGCGATGGACTGCGGAATCGTAGTACGCGAGTTCGTACTCCAGTCACGCTATTACGTTCACTTTCGAGCAAATACCGTTGAGAAAAGTGTGAACCCCCTTATCCTCCCAGCTATGGGTTAAAAGGTACCACTACTGTTCTTCTATGAGAATAGCTTTGGCATTAAATAACCTACAAAGGTTGATATGCATTTAAAAAACAAAGAAACCAAACCAATCAATGACTTTTGCCAATATCGTTTTAAAAATGAATATTTAAAAACGCCAGTTCACAATATTTTTTAAATAACTTAAGACGATGTAAATTGATTTTGTTTAAATCCTATGCGGACCATCTTTATTGCACCATCCTTAAAAATAGCCAAAGACGTTACTGGAAACTTTCGAAACTCTGAAATTTTCTGAACTGTTTGATCTCTATTCAATCTGGATCTACGTTTCTTAAACAAAAAAAAACTTTTTTTTAAATACTACATTATTCTTTGTTTTGTTTTTTTTCTTTTTGATTAAGCATACATAAAATTAACATCGAAAACTACGACCAACTCACAGACTCACGCATATATATACATACACAGTTGTATGTAAATGTATACCGGACCCTTGAGGAGAATTGGGCCGTAGCCATTCCACTCTGAGAGGGTGTTGTAGTTTTATCAAGTACTTTTTATGGAGGGGAGTTTCTGGACGAACATCCTTATTGGTTTTGGATTCAGAGTTTTTTTCTTTCTCCTGGAGAGGTCTGGTTTGGTTTGGTTTGGTTTCTTTGTTTAATTGCATATCAAACTTTGTAGTTTACTTAATGCCAAAGTTATTCTCATAGGAGAACAGTAGTGGTACTATTTAACCCATAGCTGGGAGGATGAGGGGGTTCATACCTTTCCGAAGGGTATTTGCCCGAAAGTGAACGTAATAGCGCAACTGGAGTACGAACTCGCTTACTACGATTCCGCAGTCCATCGCTTTAACCATTACACCACGAGGACACCCCTCTGGAGAGGTCCGGTTTGCCGAGACAAAAGAGCCCTGTCTATCCTACCATATACATATAGCGTGCAGAGAAGACAGTAACCAGAAAGCGAAACGCATACAACCTCGTCCAAGATTCGAACCTGGGTCACAGAGAAGTTTACATATACCTATAAAAAGAGATTTCATAAGAAATTGAGAAGTTTCCTAAAAGAAGAGCTCGTTTACTTTCAGACTGTTTTAAGAGCCATAATGATTATTTATTAGGGGGTGTCTTCGTGATTGAATCGTAGTTAAAGCGCTGTACTGTAGAATCGTAGTAATCCAGTAGTGCTATTACGTTTACTTTCGAACAAATCCCTTTGGGAAAAGTATAAACCCCTTAATCCTCCTAGCTATGGGTTAAATAGTATCACCACTGTTCTAGATTAATCGCGCTGGCATTAAATAACAGACAAAGATTGATATAGCATTAAACAAAGAACCCAATTAAACTTAGCTTAGTGTTCCATAAGTCCAGATAATGTAATTCGAGTGAAAATCGAACAAGTTGTAATTTGCGAATTTATCTCAAAGAAGCACTCATTAAATCTCACATTATATTAAGACATGTAAGTTTAATTTATTCTAACTCTGATATAAGCCCTGAATACTATACCTACCCACGATTTTTAATTTGGATATATATATATATATATATATATATATATATATATATATATATATATATACGCATGTCTGTGTGCGTGTATATTTACCCGACCCTTCCCTCACAAGCACGATTTTTTTCTCCTAAACTGGTTACTAAACCAAGCTAAAAACTCTAGTCAGCCCAACCTTTTTTCTATAGTTGGGCGAAAAACAGATGGATTCATGGTATTTTCAAGGACATCAGCCCAAAGGGAAAGGCAAATAGCCTGGAACGAGAATAACAATTACAGTATGCATATAGATGCACACCCTACACATCTGCACATAGATATGTGTAAGGAGAAGATGTCAGTCTGTTAGATTTCTATTCATACATTTTGTCATTTGCTCCATAACATTTCACTCCTGACATTTTTTCTGTTTTTGTTTGTTTGTCTTGTTGTGTACCATTTACGTAGATTTGAATAGTTCTGTTAACTTACTGTCGACTCTTTGAATCAATATGTCAATAACGGCAGTTCTTTAGACTCATCATCTAAAGTGTTTGCTAGATTCTTTGTATGACTTAGCCTATTATCTTTTGACAGTCTTTCCCAAGATGAATAGATGGCGGTTACCAAAAGAACAGCATCCCAGACATGCAAATTCATGGACATTATCGTTTCCCGTTCCGTTGAAAAGATAGAAATAAAGAGATGGATGAATTCTGTAATCAAAGTCGTTTTTAAAAAGTGACTGACTTTGTAATTACGAAAAAATCTTTCTTTTTCTTTTTCTTTTTAGTTTTTAATGCATTTGGCTGCTTATGGGTTGAAATGTGAACTTAGATATTCAATATGAAACGAGACTCATTTATCACTAAGTCTTGAATAAACAGGAAACGGTGCACTTGTCTTGACAGCTGTCTCCAATAATTTTCGATCAGCCATACCTTATTGTTATCGATATTTACTAACCTTTGCTGAGAAAGATGCAAGGTCAAATAAATTAAAAGAGAAAGGGATATTTGATTGAGTTGCATTGTGGGTAGTTTTGAAACATTCTCGAAGTGGAGAGCAAGGTTGTCACTTGACTTCGGTGACAATATAACCCACAAACATTGTTATAGCTTGGTTTCCACTTATATCCATAAATTAATAATTCAAGCCGTCTACATCTACGAGTTTCCAAACGATTTTCTATACAGAAAAAAGTCTCTTCATTTTCAAAAGAAAATGTCCATCACATAATTTTTGTACATTTTAAGATATACATATCATATTCTTCTATCCTTTTATCGGCTATTTCTTCCGTTTTCTTCTCTCTTCCTTCCTTCCTTCTTTCTCTTTCTTTTTCTTTTACTTCCCCCTTTTGATTAAAAATCTCTCTCAGTGAACAAATGGAACATATAAGTTCTATACAATATACCTAATAAGTCACATGACATAATTTTATAAACAAACGCTGATTTACTGATTAAACGGCCAACTCTTTCACGATATAAAGATTTTCCCTAAGTGTTTTTATTCTTCAATAATCCATAGTTGATTTAACATAAGTAATATCATCCCTCCCAGTCCTGATGATGGTTCAGTTGAACTTTGCTTCTCAATAAATATGTCCTTCTGCTTTGATTACCTAGTTATCATTTTTTTCTTTATTATATAGTTATAATGGGTTCATTTTATTATTAGTTTTGTTGTTAGAATCTGTCATCGATTACTGTTTATTATCTTTTATTCAATTTAAATAGTCAGCAGAGTTTAAAATATGCCGAATGTATCACAGGAGTAAGATCCCTCCAAAAAGCAGGTGCCCTGCGTATGACACAAAACTGCATCTATCGGTGAAGCACCAGTTTTGGATTTCTGGGAAATGGAGAGTGCCTCTTCATTGCCATTACTCCCAGGTTTTTGTATTTGCAAGTGTTTCATCTTTGGATCAAATAGATATGCTTGAATATTATTCGTAATCGATAGCATCGTGGGTAAAAAAAATCTCTTTACAACTAAACTAAAAATGTAAATATGAATGTATAATAAACTTGGCTCTGTAATAGTTAAACTTAAGATAAACCAAGACGAGTTGAGAGGCCATTATAATCAATCTTTAATTCTACTCGCATGATCATAATAATTTGGTTTGATTTGTTTTTATGGCATATCAACCATTGTATGTAATTTAATGCCAAATCCATTTTATACGTATAAACAGTTCTATTTCAAACAATTCAGTTAAGCATAAGTACAGTTTTTTTTTTGGTTTACACACAGTTAAATATCAAAACAATTCTATTTCAAACAATTCAATTAAGCATAAATACACAGTTTCACTGTCAAAAAGCAATTCCATTTCCAGCAAATCAGTTTTGCATAAGTACACAGTTAAAATGTAAAATAACAGTTCTTTCTTTACACAGAGTTGAATGGAAAAACAGTTAATCTAAACAATTCAGTTTAGCGTAATTACACTTTAGTTCTATTTGAACCATAGATAGGACCCTATCAGGTGCTATCACTCCGGATCAGAGTGGACCTGGGACCAGTGGCAACGAAGGGGTACTCCGCATTTCCCAAAGTTTCTGATTTACTGGAGCCTCACCATCAGATGGTTTAGTGTCACCTCAGATCATTTGTGAGGGTTAGTCTTACTCCTCTGTAGAGAAACAGTTGGTGTATTTTGCAGTCGCAGCCGACTGAGCCCATGAAAACCCGTTCTTTAACAACAACAAAAAACCGTTTTTATTTAAACACGTTTGTGAGACAATGAATAACAAACAAACGAGATTTGCTTTCCTGGCAAACAGAAAAAGAAAAAATATCGAGAGAGGAAGTGTGACAATAAGGTGCGGTTGGAGTAACACTAACGTCTCTAAAGTCGGGGACTTTGAAATTTTGTAACGTCTGAAGGTTGTTCGGAGTACGTCGAGTCTATGTTGCCTTCTGGTTAGTGAACGCTTGTAATATTAGATAAAGAACAAACCACGACATGACAGGAAATAGAGATATATTATCAGGAAAAAAGTATATACAATAGAGAGACTATTAGTAGACGAGAACATAGGATTAGTGAATACAGAATAAAGATATAGTCCAACGATAGTATTGGCTTCCGTTATTACGGTAGCAAGTAAGGTGATCTAGTGCGATCTGCAGTCTCCAACGCTCTAATACTATTCCTATAAGAAGCTGCCCTTCACCTTCTACTCTGCCCTGGTATTAGTAGCTACTGCTATAAATGGCAGATGGACTAGTTCATTGTGTGGAAAAAGGTGGGTGATACCCAACAGTCTAGAATGGAAGAGATGCTTCTTTGGCAGTCTTGGGTTTCTTCTTGGCCCCCTTTTTGTTTAATTATCCCATTTTTTATAGATAAATATCTGGACTAAAAATGATTTCTGATTGGTTGTTTAATAAGAGACAATTAGGAATCCTATTCCCATTGGTCAGCCAAACCTAGTTCAAGATTATATCTTACAGGTATAGGGAAAAACTTTTTTAGTTGCTTTGACCAATGAGAACAGGTTTTAAGCAATGGGGTTGAACAAAAAGAAGTTCTCAGCCTCACCTGATTGAATGATGCATGCCCTACTCACTTTTATTTAGGGTGGAGCAAAATTAAATCTCCCTTTTGACATTGACCTTCAAGATGAGGACTAGAAAAATATATTTTACGAAATGACCTGTTTCATCATTGTGATTGATGAAGTTTGAGTTGACAACCGAAAAACTAAATAAATTTTCTAACCTTTAAAATCAAAAACAATTATCTCGCACTTAAATGACCTTTATAATCAAAACGATCGTCTCACACACAACTGACCTTTAGAAACGATCAACCAGCTTTTTACGTCATATAACCCTTGACCAAAAAGATATTTATTTTAAGGATCTTTTTTGTTTTTGAGATATATATACATATATTAATTTTCATATATTTCATAAATTCTGCTTTTTACATATTAATTAAGTACTTAACCGAACGTCGTGTCACGCAAGACCAACTGTATAAAAAAGGCTTAAAATACCCGAGGCCCTCTAAAACTATAAAATTAAAAACCAAACTCTCAAAAAATATTTCCAGACAAAGACGAGATGTTCTAACTATATTCATAAATTGACCCAACCACTCTACCACTGGCATAATGTTGATCAAGTTCAGTACTTTAAAGTGGAGTAAAGCTGGTTTGAAATTGGAATTTTCTTTCTCTTACATTGGTTGCTTAACCATAGCTAAAGAACCCATCTCCCCAACAATTTACTCATAGCAGAGATTAAAAGAAATAGATTCATGCTTTCCTAAGGGATTAGCACGAAGTAAAATACAAACAGGTCTGTACAGTATATTTAATTATTTAACTTGTTGAATTCAACTATTTCTCCTAATAGATGTATGGCATCATTTGGTGCCATATTGGCCAACGTCATCTTCGTTTATATCATGGTTGTTGCACGACGTCAATCGAGGCTTCAACTGCTAACGCAAATTTCGTTTAAAACATAAATGTAAAAAGGCATTTCAGAGTTGAACCCGGGGACATTAACGCAATGTTTGAAATATGGAGGACCCAATGAAAATCGAACTTACGAGTATTCAAATGCTAAACTTTGCCTTGTTTGGTTCAATGCCTGAAACATGAAAATTAAAACTACTTGTAATGGGCTGCTAGCATTTATATAAGGAAATAAAAAAGACACTATTTATTTAGCGAAAACGAATCATCTCTCCGTCACATAACTTGAGATTCGATCCCCAACAACAATAATTGGGATCAGAATGGGTTTACTTTGCTGAACCCATGCATCCTTTCACCCGACGAAAATAATGGAAAATATCGAATACAAAGCTGGACACTCGGTATTAACAAAGATGCGATTCAACCTAAAATGGCGGACGGCTTTCTTTTTTTCATGAGCTGACGGGCTTAAAATACGCTTAGTGTATTCCCTGTGGAGGTAAAAAAAAAAAGGAGAAAGGAGATATTGGTAGTGTGAAGTACACCTTCATTATTATTACTCCCTTGCTCAATCTTTCCTGGATTCGTAGAATCACTTTGGGTCATATCAATGATTCAAATAGATCTGTTTTAAAATAATTCTTATTTGATAAGACCGTGTGCAAAACAAAAC
The DNA here is from genome assembly GCA_963585895.1 of Sepioteuthis lessoniana. Taxonomy (NCBI): domain Eukaryota; kingdom Metazoa; phylum Mollusca; class Cephalopoda; order Myopsida; family Loliginidae; genus Sepioteuthis; species Sepioteuthis lessoniana. The sequence continues at coordinate 75,733,133 of OY757915.1, read as the reverse complement.
TCTTAAAAAACAGCTATGCAAAAATCTAAAGGTAAATATGGTTTCTTAACTCAAGTCATGAACTTGCCCCTGACGGAATGACATAACTCTAAAATTAAAAAATCAATCAATCATGGTGACAAACTGCTTACGCTACGAACTGCTTTTATAAGTGTCCGTTATTTCCAATAGTTTGGACATAGATTGAGAAATGTCGCTTAGCAATTATGACCTTAGGAAAGGCATGAACCCATCTTTCTATATTTCTTTCTAGTGACCACATTAATCAATAAATTACCACTGTTGGCTTGATATTTTTTCACGGAAATGTGAATAGATTTCGTTTGTTTTCTTTGTTGAATGGCATATCAATATTTGTGGGTTAGTTAATGCTAAAACCATCCTTATAGAAAAACGGAAATTATTTTATTTAACCAATAAAAGTAAAAAAATAAAGTTGGCGACCTTAGTTGAGAGTGACTCGTAGGCTTCTTTTTCAATAGCTACTGCACCGAAGTATAAGGGAGGCCGCTATTCCATTCCCTGGATTACTTCCCTTTACCCTTGATCCTTACCTTATAGTGCTGAGTGTTAAGCAAGGAAGCATCAAGTACCATTTTTGAGTCTTTGGTATGACTCGACCTGGAATTGAACACCGGTCTCCCGGAGCATTGGCGAACTCTCTACTCATTAGACCAATGAACCGGTAGGGTTCATGCCTTTCCCGAAAGTGAATGTTATAACGTGAGTGGAGTTTGAACTCACTTATTTTTATGGCCAGAGTCCAGTATTTTAGCCACTACACCACCTATTCTTTGCTTGATAATAGGTGAATGAACTCTGGCATAAGCAACTTTCTATAAGTTCTTTACTTTCTTGAGAGTATCATCAATAAAAAGATGTTACAGCCATTGTCTAACTTGATAGGATCAAATTATTTTTAACATACATTTGCTCCACGGCTTTCGAAATACATGTCTTGCGACCATTTCTACCTACAACCAAAATACGAGGCAGTAAAAAAGTTAATGGAGTTACGTTTGTAAATATGTTTTGAAAATTATCTTGACCAGAGAAAATCCCATAGTTTATCAAGTAATAAATATCAACAACTACCTTGGATAGTTTGGTTTGGTTTGTAGGGTTTTATGGTATATCAACCCTTATAGGTTATTTAACGCCAAATCCGTTTTTATGTAAATAATCTGTTCTATTTAAAACAATTCAGTTTAGCATAAGTACACAGTTTAATGCTCAAAAACATTTCCATTTCTAACTATTCCAGCAGTTGTATGTAACAATTCGGTTAAATGTAAATACAGTTTTAATGTCGAAAAACAGTTCTATTTGAAATAATTCAGTTAAGCATAAGCACGCAGTTTAAATGTAAGTACGGTTTAATTGTAAAAGTCATTTCTATTTCAAACTATTCAGTTTTACTCAAACAATTCATTTTAGCATAAGTATGCTGTTAATTCTATTTAACCCATAGATAGGACCCTTATCAGGTGCTACCACTCCGGGCCAGAGTGGACCTGGGAGCAATGGCAATGAAGGGGTACACCGCATTCCCCAAAGCTCCAGCATTGCTGGAACCTCACCATCAGATTGTTAAGTGTCATATCCAGGACACTCGTTAGGGGGGGTCTTACCACTCTGCAGAGAAGCAGTCGGTGTATTCTACAGCCCCAGTCGACTGGGCAAACCTTGGATAGTGTAATGATTGTTAATGAGTTAGATTCTCACTATGTGTTCCACTCTTCTGACCTTATGCGAAACTGTGGACAGTTTAGTACATGGCAAGGAGGTGGAATCCCAATAAAATGTTTGGATTTCATGGATATTAAAGAAAGAAAATGCTAAAATAGAAACGTTCCTACCATCGGGTGACTTGGTGTTTGATATATATATATATATATATATATATATATATAGAGAGAGAGAGAGAGAACGTAGCGTAATTGTTATCGTCATAGGAAGTGAAATTGGTTATATGAGCTCGAAACCTATACAAGGCTGTTTTCGTTTGTAACATGGTCCTAATTTGTTTGCCAATTCTGTTATCTCCCAAGTAATAAGAAAATAGTAGAGGTAACACTATTGGTAAAGACTTGGTAAAGAAACCAGTCAAGAAAAAGGAAAATTTTGCATTCAAATCAAGTTTACTTCGCTGAAGAAATTGAACTTGCGTCACATCCTGCCCATGGTGGGAGTGGGGTTGGGTAAATGCATACTTATATATAAATGGGATGATAACTGGGATGATGATACTGGCCCAGTCGGCAGGGGCTGTAAAAAATACAGACTGCTTCTCTGCAGAGTGTCCAATATATGACAGTAAAAAATCTGATGGTGAGGTTCCCGTAATGCAAGACACTTTGAAGAAAACGGAGTACCCTTTCATCGCTCCCAGATTCACTCTTGCTCGGAGTGAGAGCACCTGATAGGGTCCTATATATGGGTCAAATAGAACTGAACTGTGTACATGTTCTGAACTGAATTTCTTGAAATAGAACTGTTTTGACATTTAAACTATGTACTTATGCTAAACTGAACTGTTTTGAACTGGGGGTTTTAACATTTAAACTGCGTACTTATGCTAAACTGAATAGCTCAAATAGAACTGTTTTGACATTAAAACTGTACAATTATGCTAAACTGAATTGTTTGAAATGGAAGTGTTTTTTGACATTGAAACTGTACTTACGCTAAACTGAATTATTTGAAATAGAAAAGTTTGACATTTAACTGTGAGTAAACAAAAAACTATATTTATTCTGGACTGAATCGTTTGAAATAAAACGGTTTGACTAGACTGAACTGCTTGTAATGGAAATGTTTTTGACAAGACGACATTTCCACACTAGGCGGAACCGCTCTGAAACTGGTAGACAAGTTCACCTACCAAGGTAGCAGTGTCTCATCAACCGAAAAAGACATCGACACACGGCTAACGAAGGCATGGACAGCTATCGATAGGCTTTCGATCATATGAAGATCTGACCTGACCGATAAAATGAAAACCAGTTTCTTCCAGGCAGCGGTCGTATTGATACTACTGTATGGATGCACTACTTGGACTCTAACTAAACGGCTGGAGAAGAAGCTGGACGGCAATTACACAAGAATGCTGCGAGCAATATTGAACAAGTCCTGGCGGCAACACCCCACATCGCACCAACTATACGGCCACCTTCCTCCCATAATGAAAACTATCAAAGTTAGACGAACTAGACATGCAGGACACTGCTGGAGAAACAGGGACGAGCTCATAAGTGATGTACTCCTATGGACCCCCACATATGGCTGAGCAAAAGCAGGACGACCAGCTCGAACATACATACAGCAACTATGTGAGGATACGAGATGTAGCCCTGAAGACTTGCCGGAGACGATGAACGATAGGGAGAAATGGCGAGAGAGGGTCAGTGATATCTGTGTTAGCGACACGACATGATGATGATGATGATGATGATGATGATGATTTGTACGATAATGGATTTGGTATTAAAAATCTAACAAAGTTTGATGTGCCATAAAACTCAAACAAACAAACAAACGATAATAATTTACATTGATAGACATCAATCAAATGACTTGTATAAATAAGTGGAATATATGAACAAGATGAAAAACACTGAAAACCTTTTTTCCTCTTCTGGAACTAACCTTTCTTGTTTAGGATTTACGATATCTTCCTCTACTCATCAGTTCTTCAGGTTACAAAAATGATTTTTTTAAATTTTAGGCGGGTTGGTTATATCTTAAATAATACCGGACATTGGCATAATGGTTAGATTGTTCGCCAATGGCCCGGGAGAACTGCGTTTAATCCTAGTTCAAGTCATACCAAAGACTCAAAAAACAGTACTTGATGCTTACTTAACAGCCAGCATTATAAGATAAGGATCAAGGTTAAAATGGAGCAATCCAGGAAAAGGAGTAGCGCTCTACCCTACACATTCGTGTAGTAGCTATCGAAAAAGGAGCCTTCGAATCACCCTCGACTACGATCACCAACTTTACAATGACGAAACAATCTCTGATTTTCCAAAATGCAAATACACAAGTATTCTTTCCCTTGTTTATATTTTCTCTTGTCAATTTTGAATTCGTTTTTAAAACTGGGGTCCTAATAATTTTCTTCCTCTCCAGCTATAAGGGATTTTACTCCTCTTTCTCCTTTTAGTGGGTAGTAACAATTAAAAAAATGAAAAAGGTAAGTCGCGTAAACACATGTCGGAAACTGAGAGAGTATTGCGGCATTGAATCTATATTAGAAATATGACCTTACTCAAGCTAAAAACCTTAGAAAATAAGTATTTGTCAAATTGTTTGAGGGAAGCAATATCTTCTCATTTTTGAGCAGCAAAAATTAGACACAATTTTTTTTTCCTTATTTTCTAAACCTGGATCAATCCAACCCTGTCAGCTAGGGCTGTAGAATACGCTGACTGCTTCTCTACTTAGAGGTTAGATACCCCGCTTTCTCACACACGCATTAAGTGCCCTGAATATGACACTAAACCATCTAATGTTGAGGCTCCAGTCTTGGAACTAACGGGAATGACGAGGATTCCTTTCTTGTCATTACTCCATAGTCTGCTCTGATCCGGAGAGGTTGACCTTATTAGGGTCTCGTCTATGTGTCAAATAGATCTGTTTAAAAACAATTCGTATTCGATCAGACGTTATGAAAATAAAATCTGAAGAACCAAAGGTACAAAAAATGTAAATATGAGCAGACAATGAAGGCAATTCTCTAACCTCTAGGCATACAATAAACTCAAAAGGATTGAGAGGGGGTGGTGTAAAGGTTAAAGCGCTGGACAGCAGAATCGTAGTAAGCGAGTTCGAACGCCAGAAGCGCTATTACGTTCGCTTTCGTCTAAATACCTTTTGGTAAGGTATGAACCCCCTTATCCTCCCAGCTATGGGTTAAACAGTGTACCAACTGATTATTTGCATAAAAATAGATTTGGCGTTGAATAACCTACAAAGGTTGATATGCCAACCAACCAAAAACTGACCTCCAAGTCTAAAACTGTTTTTCAAAGTTTCGTTCTAGCGATGCATTATTAAGAGATAAATCCAGACCTGTACGCTCATAAACCCTTCATCATAATGCTTTAAGAGAATTAATGGAATACAATCCGCGCGAAAGTACCCGAGAATTAGCACTTGACCTCAACACATATCAATCCATATCTTGCATCCACTTGAAAAAGATATGAAAACTGTGCAAACTTGGCGTTTGGCTCCCTCATATGTGTAGTGAGAAGAATAAATCTTCTTACAAAGCAGAAAGATGACCCGTTTCTCAAGAACACCATTACAGATGACGAAAAATGGGTCTTTTATGACGACTTTAATTCAAAAGGACAATCTCTGCAACATTCCTCAAAGGCAGTGTTTCATAGAAGAAAAGTTAGGCTGTGTGTGTATGGTGGAATCAACACGATATCATTTATCTTGAATTTTACAACCGCATTCAGATTCGCAAATGACGACTTATACTGTCCGTCTGATACTCTCTCAATGTCTGCATGAAAACCTTCCAAGAAAAGGCCCCACATGCATTAATAGGAGAAACATTGTGCTTCTTTTTTATAACGAAAGGCCACATTCAACAAGAATCACCCAGGAAAAAAATATTGGATTAAGCTGGTCTGTCCAACCATATCCACCACATTTATCAGAATTTACACAAAGGATTTTCATGTTTTCTCTAATCAACAAAATGTTTTCAAAGAAAAATAATTTCTCAAGAAGATCATGTAAAAACGTTCGTAGAAAACTTCTTCAGCTCAAAACCAACTGAATTTTACTTAAAAAATAACCAGCTACTTGATAAATGCTAAAAAAGTAAGTAAAGTTGGCGACCGTAGCTGAGGGCGACCAGAAGGCTCCCTTTTCAATAGCTTCTACACCGAGGTGAAGGGGAGGGCGCTATTCCTTTCCCTGGATTGCTCCATTTTACACTTGATATGTACTTTGTATGGCTGAGTGCTAAACAAGAAGGTATCAAGCACCATTTTAAACGTCTTTGGTATGACCCGACCTGGAAATGAACCTAGGTCTCCCAGCCCACTGGCGAACACGCTACCCACTGAGCCGGTAGAAATGCTAAGAAATGATTCAATATAATGATGAATATACTATTGATTAAAAACTATATATTGTTAAATAATTCAGGAATAAATTATATTTCACCAAAACCGAAATCGCTTATGACCAAATCCAATAATTAAATTCCTAATTAATAATGCAGCAAATTTGAATGAGTTTCAATCAAAATTATGGAATTACAAATAATTTCGATTCTTGTCAGTTTATCGAGTCCAAACAAAAGCCTCCATGTGACAAAATCGTAGAAACACCCTAAATGCGTTAAATGCAAATTCTGACAAGAAGCTTGGTTTGAATTATAATGAAAATTTAAGTAGTTGGAGACATTAAGAATAATGATGGTGTAACGGTTACATCGCTGGCCTACAGATGCGTCGGTCGTGAGTTCGAACTATAGTCTCTCTATTACTTTAATTTTCAGACTTAAAACTTTAGAAAAGCTATGCAGCTCCTATTCCTCCCATATATGGGTTAAAAAGTACAACAACTGTCCTTATGAAAGGAAAGATTTGGCATTAAATAACCCAAGAAGATTGATGTGCTATTAAATACCAAACAAATATTATTATTCTATATAATTATGTTTTGTGTTAGTATTTGGAATAAGACCTTAGAAAAGTATTTGTTCTTAGCATTAATATTTTATTAATTTTCTTATTTGATGTAAATACTTCATAGCAGTTTCCCGAAATAAGGGGGTGCGCTGTTGTTTATACTGCTGCGTTTCCCAACAAATTGATTTAAGACGCTAACAAGCAAAGCAACTCTTATGGTCAAGTATTTGGTAGTAAACAATTAAAACTCTCTTTGCTAGGTGTGGTACATGCGCACTTGTCAGTTACACAAGGACAGTGCTTGTTTGTGAGATGAACATTAACAAACTAAAGTCTTACACAGGAAATGCTAAACTTTTGGGGAGTAGATAAAAAAAAGAAAGCGAGAAAAATGTATATAAAAAGAAGACGCTAAAATGTGTGTGTCTACGTGTGAGGGTGTGTGTTTATGTCTGTGTGTGTGCGATTTTTGCGTCGTTCCCAATATATATATATATATATATATATGATTTGACATATATATATATATATATATATATATATATATATATATATATATAATTTGGCATATTTATAAATAAAGTGTGTGCAATATCGGTGACAGAGGTTATATATCTGAGTCAGGATAACCATCACAAAGGCAAGAAACTGTCACTAAGCACCGTTGACACTGTGTCGATGCTGATCCAACTAATTGTATATATATATATATATATATATATATATATATATATATATATATATATATATATAGTGTGTGTGTGTGTGTGTGTGTGTGTGTGTGTGTGTGTGTGTGTGTGTGTGTGTGTGTGACACGATAGATAGATATACTTATTATTTATTTGAGCACTCACGCACACAAATTCATATATATATATATATATATATATATATATATAAATATATATATATATATATATATATATATATATATATATATATATATATATATATATACCAGTGAGAAATTAACTGCCAATGTACCTGAAAATCTTTTTTGTAACAGAGGTCATTATTGGAAGAACAGCTATTTGTACATTAAATATTAAGATAAAAACACGTAAAGCACAACTGCCTTTTTCACGATTTCAGGATATAGTTTGGTGATAAGGAAAGTTTTTTTTCTACGTATAAACTTATTATATCGGTTATATACATATATATATATATATATATATATATATATATATATATATATATATTAAGTGAGAGAGAGAGAGAGTGGGGAGAGAGAGCTTTTTGCCAAGTTCGGCTTAGTTATGAACAAAAATCTATGACCACACTCACACATACACACACACACACATATATATATATGTGTGTGTGTTTATAGAACGTGCAAATGTGTGTATGTGTGTATACGTGTTTTTGTGTATTTGTCGGTGTGTTGAGAAAAACTGAGAAAAAGAGAGAGACTGACTGTGTGTGTGTGTGTGTGAGTTTTTAGAACTTGCGAATGTGTGTAAATGTGTGTGTATACGTGTGTACATGAATTTGTCCGTGTGTTGAGAAAAAGTGAGATAAATAGAGAGAGATAAAGAGAGAGAGTGAGTGAGAGAGTGTGTGTGTATGTGTTTGTGTAAAGAAGAAAGAGAGTGAAAGCCGGTGATTAATGACTAGGAGAAGGTCTTTTATGTCTACGATGATCAACCCAGTTAAAAGCAACAAAATAGCTGTATCATATGCCGTTGCGTCAAAATGCGAAACTAGTACTTGAAAGAATAGTTTTCTGTTTCCCGTAAAGAAGTTTAGAAATTAGGTCATAAAAAAGAGACAACTATTAGGTTATTTAAATGCAAAAGAAAGAAAGAAAGAAATAAAGACAGAAAGAAAGTAAATTTAGCATGATAAAAAAAAATGCCCCAAGGTTCTTATATAACTTGCTTTTATCGAAAAGAAAGTTATGCCAACCTCATCAACACGCACGTTTATATACGAGCGTATTTCTATGAGTGGTCCGTGAGAAAACCTTAATCTGTTGGGTTTGGATCAGTTTCTCCGTTGTATGGCATATCAATCTTCTTGGGTTATTTAATGCCAAAGTAATCTTTTTAAAATAGTAGTGGTATTATCGAACCCATGTCTAGTGGGATTAGAGGGTTCAAACCTTTCGTAAGCATCTTATCCAAAAGTCAACGTAATAGCACAATTGGAGTTCGAACACTGACTACGACGTCACAGTCCAACACCTTTGCCACTATAGCTGCGAAGACAACACCTTATATATATATATATATATATATATATATATATATATATATATATTCTTTAAGAAAAAACAAAAACCGGTCACATTAGGATTTTAAATTTATTTCCATCCTACTATGGGTTTTAACTTGTGGATGGAAATAAACTCATAATCCTAATGTGACCGGTTTTTGTTTTTTCTTAAAGAAATTATTGCTCTGTAATGTCAGTCACATTGAGCTCTTTACCAGGAAAATTTAAATGTCCACTGTTGATTTTTTTTTTTTTTTGTCCTCCTGGCATTACTCCCAACTCCGGTTTAACTGGACCGAATAATACTTAAATATATATATATATATATATATATATATATATATATATATATATATATATATATATATATACATATATATATATATATATATATATATATCAGCAGAAGGAAGTGACAGTACAGAGTTTCCTGACACTCCCGCCACCTGTCCCAATCATCCATTACTCCTGGTAGTTCTTCTAGACTGCACTCAGTGTCCGCGCAAAGGTGATGTATGTAAGTCATTGTAAGCTGGCCAAAACTGTCCATGGGAAGGAATCCATAAAATATGTCTTTTACACGTTCATCATTACTTCTCTAGCCGAATCCCGCATGTTTTGTTCGTTTTACTTGAATGTTTTGTTAGATGAGGGGCATGTGGCCGTATAACTGCTGTTTTGTTGGGTGTTGCTTTCAGGATTATTCAAAACAGCACATAGATATCTTTTCTTGTCCCAATCCAGCTTTTTCTCTTCACGCTTCGTTTGCTTCCAAGTGTCTGTGCGAGAGTTTATATATATATTTACATATATATATATATATATATATATAAAGAAATATGTATACATACATATATATATATGTGCATATATATGTGTGTATATATATATGTGAGTGCATATATGTGTGTAGATATATAAATTCATATACATATATTTTGGCTTGTGTGTGTGTATATATATATATATGTACATGCACACATTTATGTAAGCGTGTATGTGACGGCAATCCACCATAAACGGCACATTTTGGAGCATTTTAAGTCTGTTGCTGCAATAAAAAATATTTTATGCTTTAAGGTTACACACACACACACATACACATGTACGTATGCATGCACATACATACAAACAGCCACATACACACAGACATCCACGTTCATGCATACGCATTTACACACACATAAATACTCACACATACTTATTCGCGCATACAGACCAAAATGGTTTGGGATACCTGGGTTCAATCCCAGGTTGCGCCATACCAAAGACTTAAAAAATGGTACTTGATACCTCCTTGCTTAAGACTCTGCATTATAAAGTTACGATCAAGGGTAAAGTGGAGCAATCCAGGGAATGGAGTAGCTTCCTCCCCTACACCTCTGTGTTGTAGCTATTGAAAAGGGAGCCTTCTGGTTGCTCTTAACTAAGGTCGCCTACTTATTTACATACACACGCCTACACACAAACAGCAACATACACATACCTACTCACAGGTTTATACGTAAGGACACACACACACACACACACACACATATAAATACTCACACATACGCATGCACACGGACACTTTGATACAAGAACGGACACACAAATATATAGGCGGAGTTCGCTAAAAATATATATACACTTCAGGAAAGGAAAAAAATTGAATGGATATTTCAATACTACGCAAGTTAAATATTTATTCTATACAGATTGTTCCTTTCCTGATGCATGTATGCATTTTTTCTGGCGAACTCTCTCTCTCTCTCTCTCTCTCTCTCTCTCTCTCTCTCTCTCTCTCTCTCTCTCTGTATATATATATATATATATATGTCTGTGTGTGTGTGTGTGTGTTTGGTCTGGTTTTAGGGCATATCAACCACTGCAGGTTATTTAATGCCAAATCCATTTTTATACATATGAATTATTATGTTTCAAACAATTCAGTTTATTATAAGTATAGTTTTTTGTTTAAACTCAGTTAAATGTCAAAACAGTTCTATTTCAAACAATTCAGTTCAGCACAAATACTCAGTTTAAATGTCAAAACAGTCTCATCTCAACGAATTAAGTTTAGCATAAGTACACAATTTAGTTCTGTTTGACTCCGCGACTGAGTGGACCTGGGAGTGATGGCAATGAAGTGGTACTCCACATTTCTCAACGCTCCAGCATTACTGGAACCTCACTATCACATTGTTTAGTGTCATAATAAGGATACTCGTTTGGGGAGTCTTACCCCCTCTGCAAAGAAGCCGCCGGTGTATTCTACAGCCTCAACCTTGGATGAGGCTATAAAATACACCGACAACATATCTATAGAGGGGTAAGAATCCCCACCCAATGAGTGTTCTTGATATGACATTAAACTGCCTCTGTTGGTGAAGGCCTAGTCTGGGAGTTTTGGGGGAATGTAGACCTATTCCTCCCAGGTTCAATCTGATCCAAAATGGTAGTACCTATCAAATTCAATCTATGGGTCGAATAGAACTTTTTAATCATTTATTAGACTTGAAACCATTTGACTATGTGCAAGCAAATGATTCTTAAATTCAACTATTAGTATTACATAACAATGTTTTAAACCATTTAACTGTGTGTAAATGAATAAAGAATGCTGAATAGAATTATTAATATTGGATAGTAATGTTTAAAAGGATTTAACTGTGTAGAAACAATTGTTAAATTGAACAACTAGTATTACATAACAATGTTTAAAACCTATTTAACTATGTGAAAAAGAACGAATTATGTTGAAGAGAAATTAATGATTTTGGATTGAAGCAATTCTTGAAACCATTTAACGGCGTGCAAACAAATGAACTCTGGTCGGTTTAATTATAAAGTCACCTACTAACTATTTGTTTACAAATCAGATAGATAAATAGATAATTTATGCTTATACAGGATTTGGCATTAAATAACCAAACTCGTCTCTTTTTCTTTTTATTTTATCAACTTTGTATTTTAGTAGTTCCCAGAGGCTATGGAGTTCCTCATCGACGAGGCGGTAGAGGATACCAGGTGAGGTGGAATGATTCGAAGACAATCATAAAATCTAAAAACTCTTTCAAAATTTTCTTTTGCCTAAAATGAATGTCATTTCAAAAATTATACTAGATTACATGTAATTATGTTTTTGAGAAGGGGACACCCAGGTTTGAACCCTTGACCTCTCGATCTGCAGTCGATTGTTCTAAGGATACTGCTGGAGAAGTAAGGGCAAGCTCTTAAGCGACGTTTTTGTGTGGAATTCTTTCCACGGACGTGCAGCTCTGTACAGACATAGGTTGTAGTCTAGAGGACTAGTTGAATGCGATGGACAATAGAGACAAATGTAGAGGGTGAATCAGGGAAATCTGTGCTCACTGTACGAAATAATGATGATGATGATATGTAATTACATTCAAAAGCTTCAGCTATTTTTTTTTTCTAGTTTTCTAAGACATATTGCAGGGAGTAAGGATTTTTATTTCTGACAAATACCAAAAAAAGGAAAGGCGTCTTTGTGTTGATGAAATGAAAGTTTGTTTACCTCGAATTAGACCAAATATAAAGGAGATTGCTCGTCAAAAACAAGTTCATGCCTTTCATTAAATTTGCGTACTTGAATCAATAAGTTATTAGCGGTACACAGTATATTAAACGCTCGACTAGATATTTTCATCGCATAAGACTTATTGAGGCGCGAGCAAATTTTCATTACAAAAATGCTGCCCAGGGCAAAAAGGCTGGAAAACATTGGCTAAACCACTGTCATGTTTACTTGAACTGATTTTTGAATGAGTTCGTCACTACTTCTCCAGCATTGCTGAACGTGTATTGTTTGTCTTATTTCTATAGTTTGTGACATGGGATGCAGTTGGCTGTACAGCTTTTTTAGGGTGTGCTGCTTCCGGGATTTGTTCAAAACATAAGCTGCATCAGAGTGTCGTTTCCATCAAGCTTTTTCTCCAAACACTTTGAGTGTGTGTATATGTGTGCGTGTGTGTGTATTCCATCTCCTCTACTCGAGCAGGGCAATTGTTTTAAGCAGTGTGATTTCAAATTCAAAAATTTCCTTCTCCTGGATATGTAGCCTTCTGACGAGAGAAAAGATGAATTCTTGCTTTTTGAAATGGAATTCGTTTGAAGTGAAACAACACTTACCTTGTCCAGAATTTGACCTTGTATCGCCGAGTCCATTTCCCAAGAAAATACTCATTAATATCGTCTGTATCTAATATAACTATTGATTTATGGCCACGGTAGGGTTGACAACGTGACCTAACCAAATCATAGTAGCCCCGCCATGAAGGCAACCGCGTCAAAGACGTGGAAACGAAACGTGAACGGGAAGACGGAAGAACGCGCATCGGTCTCAGTGTAACCAAATTACAGACAAATAAGACAACTCTCAGTAAATTTATCATATTATAAATTCATTAAAGTTGAATATAAATTAAGCAAGATGGAAAATCTAAAAAGTGAATTAGGAATGTGGCCAAGCGGTTGGCTTTGATGATACAATTAAAACTAACAATCATATCTTGTCTATTGTATCGAGGGCAAATGGAATGGTTGATTGGATGGTTAGAAATTCTATTTCAAGAGAGGGTAATGTTGTTGTAAAATGATATAAAATCCTAAGAAGACTGCATTTAGAATGATTTACCCAGGTCTCTGTTCCCGTGTCGAATCATGTGGTATATTGAGATTGGACGCATGCAAAGAAGAGCGACAAAAATAATAAAAGGAATAAAAGATTATAGTTACAAAAAGGGATTAAAGAAACTTGGATTCAGTACTTAACTAGCAAAAAAATGAGAAATCATCTAATTGAAACTCTCAAAATAATTAGTATAAGTTCCAATCATGGTAGACATTTTATCAATATATCTCCTCGAATTGGAAATTTACTGTCAAGGCAGATTTCAAAAATTCAGCCAATTAATTAATTGGGTGTTTTTCTAACAGAGTAATAAATTTTGGGAAAAAATTGCCTAATCAGATAAAAAAAACATCAATTGAGTAGAAAATTTTAAGATTAGACTGGATAGTTTTCTAAAAATGGTTATTAGATAAAAAAAAAAAAAAAATAAGTGGGCATTTTGGGGAATCGTCGGATAAATTATTTAACAGAATTTAATCTGTAAATAACTATTGCATTAATTGCGTGTATGTTCGGTGCAAAGATTCATTTTTTTTTTAATCTTCATATAAGAAAATAGAAAAGAGTGGAGGTGCCAAAGGAGGCATAACAAATAAATATAGAAAAAGTTATGATTTATCAGTCAATAAATTTTTGTAGACGGCCGACAATTAAGTTACAGCAAGGAACAAGATTCTCATGTTTTGTTTGGTTTTGTTTTAGATCTTCAATTAAACGTGGGTTGATTCTGCAATACAGTGAAGAACGTATGACCAAACACCATCACAAGAGCACAATGAGTTTATTATGGCAGAAACCTGTTAGCTCTCTACCAGACTCCCCTCAGCATGTTCTGTGTAAACTTAAACTGTTACGCCCACTAATAGAACATATGTCGAGCATAGTTAACTCCAGTAACATAAAAGGTTCGTTCGGTTTAAAATAAGATATGTCAAATCTTTGACATTGGCTTTACTGATGAAAAAACATATTCGTCATTTTGTTAAACCATTATCTGCTATTTTATAAGATAATTCGGAGGTTGAGGGCGCTCGTGGTGTTATGGTTAATACGCTGGACGGCAGAATCGTTGTAAGCGTGTTCAAAATACAGTCGCGCTATTACGTTCACTTGAGAAAGGAATAAACCCCCCTTATCTTCCCAGGTATGGGTTAAATAGTACTACTACTGTCCTTCTTAAAGGATGGATCTGTCATTAAATAACCCAAGAAGGTTGATAACAAACAAACAAGTTTATTAGACATTTAAGTATTCCAACCAGCTTGAAATTATCTTTCTAAATAAAGAACGATTCTGAGTACATTTGAAGTCTTCTACTTTATACGGCAGCTGTAACAGTTCAACTAAATGTACTGGTTTGTTTCTTTGTTCTTTTTTCTTATAATTATAATTGTAATTATTGCCATTGTGGAAAATGAACACAACGATCCGGATTTAAATTTTGTATACAACTGCGTTTCATTTCGCTCTAATAAATATAGGAAAGGTTGGAAATAAAAAAAAAAAAAAAAAAAAAAGAAATTACTGTTATATTAGTTTCTATTTATTGCGGACTTTTGTCCACATCTTGCTAGGTTTTTTTTTTGCGGGGGTGTTTCTTCTTTCACTACGTTTCGGCCAAATTTCACCTCTGGACTTCTTCAGGTGATTTACCGCGACCTTGTAACCGTATCCCCAGTAATTACTCCCTTCCATAGTTGTTGTCTATCGCACCATGTTTTTGACCAAAAAAAAAAAAAAAATACCAAGATGAGGACAAAAGTTCGCAATAAATAAAAATTAATTCTCAGATTAAGAAGCCTCATCTCAAAATGATTCCAATTAAAGACAATTACTGTTATATTGTTATCTACAGCATCATAACGACACAATAAATAAACAGACGCACGCAGGAAGACTTCTTTAACAAAATATTTACCTCTCACTTTATTGCAAGGGTTCGAAAAGGGTTACTCAAGGTTTGCGTGTGAGAGGGAGCTGGAGACCGAACAGAACTGAAATATTTTGACCCCCACTCTTATGGCCGTCAGTGTTGTGTCTTTCTCGTTCTCGTGATGCTCAACCGGAGGCCCTGGGGTCCATTCTGCTGGGTGCTGGCTTTCTTTACTGCATCTTATCAGCAACTTTTCTGGTCCCTAAACTCCATCGGGGTTCCCGAGGGCCACCTCGGCTGGGTGTGGCTTTCCCTACCACTCTCGTCTATAACTCCGTCTCTAACTGTAACTGCAACTGTCACTTGACTTCTGTCTTGACTGAGTTATATAATAGTTCAACGCCCACTCGATCGCCCACTCGATCTTTGGAATGGCATGATCATCCAGCGGAAATAACTGTCATCCAGTTCACAGGTCATTCTCTTCCGGTGCATCAGTCTATGAGTGTATCATGGGCTTTACCGTGTCCCATTTCATCAGCCAAATCCACACACACGATCTCTTTCGATTACTGGCCATTGGAATGTGTCACTTCCTTCCGATGCATCACTTTGTAATGGTATGTTTGCTCGGGCCGAAGGTCAAAATACAACATTACTCTCTTACCACTGATGTAGATAAATAGTAGGAAAGATTTTGCTCTTTAGCATAGGTAAATCAAACGATCTAGGAGTAGTATAAAGCTCAAGCCAGATGTATAAATCAGGTGAAGAATTTTTTTCTTGAGAACATATCGTTTTATTTATTCTTCTTTCAAATACTCAAAATACAGAATAGATGGCATTTAAATATTACCTTGCCCAGTCAGCTGGGGCTGTAGAATACACTGACTGCACCTCTGCAGAGGGGTAACCCCCACCTAACGAGTGTCCTGGATATGACACTAAACAATCTGATGGTGAGGTTCCAGCAGTGCTGGAGCTTTTGGGAATGCGGAGTACCCCTTCATTGCCATTGCTCCCAGGTCCACTCTGGCATACTTATGCTAACATGAATTGAGTAAACTGAATAGCTTGAAATAGAAATGTTTTTGATAATTAAACCGTACTTACATTTACACTGCGTGCTTATTTAAAATAGAACTGTTTTTCGACATTAAAACTGTATTTGCACTTAACTGAATTGTTACATATAACTGCTTGAATAGTTTGAAATGGAAATGGTTTTGACAATTAAACTGTGTACTTATGCTAAACTGAATTGTTTTAAATAGAACGGATTATTTACATAAAAATGGATTTGGCGTTAAATAACCTACAAAGGTTGATATGCCATAAAACCCTACAAACCAAACCAAACTTAAATATTACCGATTTATGCTCTCAACAGAGAGCGAATGGTTGTGGAGAAATCCAGAATATAAACTTGGGTTTGTCGCCGAAAAAAGGATTTACTATTAGCTTTATTAATTGATATTGATGACATCAACCTGTCAAGACTTATTTTATGCCGAGAGGTTATGGAATCGAAATTCAGTGTACTTTCATATTTACATTTTGAGTGTTGTTCTGTTTTGCACCTATCGAATAAGATTTGGTTTGGTTTGATTTGGTTTTATGGCATATCAGCCATTGTAGGTTATTTAATGCCAAATACTTTTTATATAGATATATTAAATATATATAATTTCTAAACATGTTTTGTCGATAACATTTTTAAACGAGCGTGTGCTCATATGTTGCATACAGTGAAATGGCTTTACTTATTTCTATATAATAAGATAATTATATTTACTATTAATCATTTGTTTGCACACAGTTAAATGTTTGAAGGTATTCCTATGGAATTCTAACAATTCAATTAAACATCAGTTATTTATACACAGTTAAAGGATCAAACAGTTCCACTTCAAACAATTCACTTTTGCATAGATCGGAGTTAAATGGTTCCAAGTATTGCTATGGAATTTTAACAATTCAATTAAACATTAGTCATTTGCTTGCATACTGTTAAATAATCAAATAGTTTGTGACGAGGAAATATGACACTCTCATACATTTGCTAGGTTGTGGGGGAAAGAGGCGTGGCCCGCCGGCCGGCGGCCGACTATAATGACCAGCCAGAATCAGCAGACTATAGTAGTAAGTAGGATAGTGGAAGTGGGAGGACCATTTCTCTTCAACCCTCTCTATTGGTACAAGCGGACATGGGCATGGGAAAACCTCGCTCTCCATTAGCCATGTATGCGTCAGCGGTGGAGAGGCAGACCTCTGACCATGATTGGTACTGAGGAAGAAAACGCCAAAAACCCAACACGTGGTGAATTTTCAAAATACGGAAACTAGTTAGTTGCCGTTTATTCTTTAAAGGGTGAAGACTCATAATGAGTTACCGATTATTCGTTGAAGGAGGAAGACGCATAAGCAGTTGCCTTTTGTTCGTTGAAAAACTAAGAACATAATTTGGGATATGGAAGAAACCCAAAGAGGAAAAGAAAAAGCTTCCTCTTTGAATGAACCAGCACTCCGCAGTGTGGTAAGCCTCGTTAAACGAATACCCAAAGAAAAAACTTGTCCATGAGGAGAGAGACAATAACTAATCTTGGTCTTATCTGAATTAAAACGTGCATCTCTATCAACGTGTTCTGGAAGCCCAATAACGAAAGAAAGAAGAGAAAAGGACAGACTCCACAAAATCCTAAGTAAGTGAACATACAACTGAAGTATATTCAAACTTATTTTGCCGTATTCATGCTGACGTGAATAAAAGACAAATTACGGGAGGCAGGAATAACTCGGATAAGATAGAGGAGTCTATCACTGACGAACTATATTCTCACCTTCCGCCATTAACAGATATTAAATCTTTAATGGAGGCTCTTTCAAGATACAGAAAGAATTTCTCGCTCCTGAGTTTTGCCTGAATTGTTTTTTTCTTTGTTTCTTTCTTTTATTCGATAAAAGAATATTGTTCACCCAAACACGGCAGTTCAGAGTCCTATTTTTTTGTTGCGGAAGCATTGTGTTTGTCGAAGACCTCGTGTTTGAGTTAGCTGTGTTGACTTTTAATAATTCACCTATAACCCACCTGGTGGCTTTAAAATGTGGTTCAGCAAGGGAGTTGGTGATATCTGTGACATTTAATAGCCTCGGCAGACCACAGCCAACGTGTATGTCCTGCTTTAACTGGTGGACTTTGCGGAAACGAACGGCACTCTGCAAGCCCACTGGGCACATGGCAGCGTAACAAGTTCTACTTCAAACAATTCAGTTTGACATAAACCAGAGTTAAATGGATCCAAGTATTGCTATTGAATTCAAAAAATTCAATCAAACATCAGCCATTTATTTACACATAGTTAAAGGATCAAATAGTTCTATTTCAAACAATTCAAGTTAGCATGTCAGCAAACTTAAATGGTTCCAATTATTGCTATTTATCACTAACAATTCAATTAAACATTAGTCATTTATTTACACACAGTTAAAGGATCAAACAGTTCTACTTCAAACAATTCAGTTTAGCATAAATCAGAGTTAAATGGTTCCAAGTATTGCTATGGAATACTAACAATTCAATTAAACGTCAGCCATTTGCTTGCATAGTGTTAAATTTTCAAACAGTTCTATTTCAAAAATTCAATTTAACATGTCAAAAAAGTTAAATGGTCTCAAGTATTGCTATGTATCACTTACAATTCAATTCAACAGTCATTTGTTTACACATAGGTACTACTAAAGACTAGAGTGGACATGAGAGTATTGGCAATGAAGGAGTACGCTCACTCTTCAATTCTCCAGAAAAATAGCCTCACCATCAGATACGGTTTATTGTCTTACATTTTTTAATACATTTAAAATATTTAACGCTCTGTATGTGATACAGTCAGCGTATTCTAAGTTTCACAGCTCCATAGGCTGGGTAAAATACTGCGTTCAAGTTCGTACTAATGAATCTGAAAACGGTATGCATCTGTCTATCATTACAGCTATGAATATGTTATAGGACAGATTGGGTCGTATAGCCTTGGCAAAGGGAACAGATCTAAATGAAGTAAACACTCAGATAACCTATATAAATCAGTTGAGAGAATTGAAAAATCTATGGAACATGAAGGAGTCGGTAATACAATGTGTAGATTGTGCTCTTGAAATCGTCTACAAAGACCTTTAAAAGAGACTGAGGGAATTGGAGATGAGAGGAAGAACCGAGACCATTCAGACCACGGCACTGTTAAGGCCGGCTAAAATTCTTAAAAGAGTTCAGAAGAATTTTTTTGTATATTGACCTCCGACCCGGCCAAACATGCCATTCCAAAGACGGCGGAAGTGCATATTCCATTGGCGTCGACCAGCTTGGCTGACGGTGTGGGACAGAGTTAAAA
Organism: Sepioteuthis lessoniana; assembly: GCA_963585895.1. Classification (NCBI taxonomy): domain Eukaryota; kingdom Metazoa; phylum Mollusca; class Cephalopoda; order Myopsida; family Loliginidae; genus Sepioteuthis; species Sepioteuthis lessoniana. The sequence continues at coordinate 75,713,357 of OY757915.1, read as the reverse complement.
TCCCACGGTACACTCACAGACTGATGCACCGGAAGAGAGTGACCTGTGAAGTGCATGACAGTTATTTACGCTTGATGACGATCAAACATGCCATTCCAAGGACGGCGGAAGTGACACATCCCGATGACCAGGGAGATATTGAGTGGGTGATTGAACTATTATATAACTCGGTGAGACAGGAAGTCAGTTAGTTTCGAGACCAGACCAGTTGGAGAAAAGATGTGGTAGAGAAAGCCAGCACCCGGCAGAAGGGTCCCCGGGACTCCGGTTGAGCAACCCTGGAGAACGAGAAAAGCACAATGCTGATGGCCATAAGAGTGGGGGTCAATATGTTGCAGTTCTGTTCGGTCTCCAACTCCCTCTCACACACAACACTTTCAAATAAAGTGAGAGCTATATTTTTCTAAAGAAGTGTCTTCGCTCGTCTATTATTGTGTCGTTGTTATGATTTCGCAGGCATATGTGTTTGTATGGTTGGTTGTGACTATATAACACTTTAGGTTTGGCTCAGTTTCATTGTTTAATGGCATATCAAGTTTTGTTGGTTATTTAATGCCAAAGCCACTCTCATAGAAGAACAGTAGTGGTACTATTTAACCCATAGCTGGGAGGATAAGGGCGTTCATATATTTTCCAAGGGTATTTTCCCGAAAGTGAACGTAATAGCGCGACTGGAGTACGAACTCGCTTACTACGATTCCACAGTCCATCGCTTTAACTATTACACCACGAGGACACCCACCAGAAGACTTTAGTAGACTTGGTGCCACTCAGACTTCAGTGAAAAATCACCAGGTAGGGGTGATATAAAAAAGTCCCATAGAGTAATAATAATAATAATAAATTTTCCCTAGGTTTATGCTGTGAACCGTAATCGATGACTTGTTATATACACATGTGCGTAAAGATGTTCTGCCCCTTACAATAGGTGCTGCTTATCAATTCCTCGATAATCATTTTATAGTATATATGTATATATATAAGGTATTCTTCAATCCAGTAATTCCAGAATATGGAACGATTCAGTCAGAACAAATAAATTATTCAAATTTAGAATATTTAAATATTCCTGGTAAAGAGCTCAATGTAAATAAAATCCACAGAGCAAATAATGATTTAAAAAAAAAACAATATTCCGTCACATTAGGATAATAAATTTATTTCCATCCTGTCAAGAGCATTAATATTAATCAAAAGTCTAAAAGAATTTTTACAGGACTTCATCAGATCCAACAAGAAAAGCGACTTTTTGTTGAATCTGATGAAGTCCTGTTAAAATTCTTTGGGGATTTTTTATTCATATCAATGCTCTTAATATCTAACTGTCTTAATGTGACCGAGTATTGTTTTTTTTTTTTCTTGAAATAATATATATATATATATACACGAAGAAAGTTGAAAAAACAAAATAATCCAAAATTTCATGGATTTATTTTGAAAGTCGACGTTGAACGTTTCCGCTATAATAACCTTCTTCAAGACTTTAAATGAAAAGTCTTGCTGTGATAGTGATGGGCGCTTTTTCATCAAACATCCAACATTAAATGACAGCAACTCTCATCACGTCTCCAGGATTCTTCTCAGTATTTATTCTGGCCGATCTTAGTAAGGCTGTAGTCTTGATGGTCTCTACTTGTCTTCTGATTTCAAAGGCTTCTCGTCCTTTTACCAATCCTTTGAGGATCGTTCCAATTATTATAATAATTATTGTACTCTTTGGAGAGTTTGGTACATCAGCGTTAGCCGATTGTTTTTCACTGAATTTTGAATGACAGAAAGTCTCCTCAAGTCTCCAGGACTCTTCTGAGTATCTATTAAAATTATTATTATCAATTCTTTACTTCTAGCGAGTTATTCACACCAGTGTTACCTGGTGGTCTTTCACTGGAGTCTAAGCGACAGCAAGTTTCTTCAAGTTTCCCGAACTTTTCTGAATATTCTTGCTGATCTTAACAATGCTGCATTCCCGATTCTTCCTCTGATTTTCAATTCCTCCAGTCTTTTTTCCAGGTCTTTGGGGAACTTTCTAACCAACTATAATTGCTATCACCGCCAACCTTATGTTCCCCAGTTTCTTTAGTTCTCTGGCAAGGTCCAAGAATTTGTCATATTTTCGCTTTCTTTTATCTTCTGCATAAACCAGTGGATGACAAGTTCATTCTTCTTTTTTTCTTTTTTTCCGTGTTAATTATCACTAGATCATAACTTCTGGCCGGAATTAGGTTATCGTTTGTATCTCAAAATCCCGGAGAATTTTATGCGTATCATTCTCTCAGACAGATTCTGGTTTATGCTATTACCATTAAGTAGCATTGTCAAATTTTAATTTTTTGCAAATTTTCCCATTTGAGCCTAGACTTTGACAACTTTTGTGCATCTATTATTACTATTATCATTATTGATACTCCTTTGGGACAGTAGAATATACCGACAGCACCTCTGCAGCGGCGTAACACGCCTCAATGAGTGTCCTGGATATGACACTAAACAATCTGATGGTGATGTTTCAATAATTCTGGAGCTTTGGGGAATGCAGAGCATCCCATCATTGCCATTGCTCCTAGGTCCACTCTGGCCCGGAATGGCTGCACCAGAGAGGGCCCTATCAATGGATTAAATAGAACTAAACTGCATACTTATACTAAACTGAATTGTTTGAATTAGAACTATTTGACTAAACTGAATAGCTTGAAACAGAAATATTTTTCACAAATAAACTGTACTTATATTTAAACTGCGTTCTAATGCTAAAATGAATTGTTTGAAATGGGAATGTTTTTGACATTGAAACTTTACTTACACTGAACTGAATTGTTTAATATAGAACCGTTCTGACATTTACTAATACGAAACTGAATCAGCTGAATTACAACTGTTTGAAAAAACTGAATAGTTTGAAATAGACATTTTTGGGGGGCAATTAAACTGTGTACTCATGCTGAACTGAATTGTTTGAAATAGAACTGGCATAAAAAATTGTTTTGGCGTTTAATAACTTACAAAGGTTGATTTGCCATGAAATCCAACCAACTAACCAACCTTAATTGCTTGAAATAGAACTGACTATTTTCATGAAAATTTGTGTTGGCATCAAATAACCTAAAAAGGTTGATATGCCATAAAACCCAAACAACCAGCCAACCATCGTTGGGCAGTTTTTCACTCTAGCGTTAGCTGATGGTTTTCCACTAGAGTTTGAAAGATAGCAAGTCTCTTCAAGTGTCCATGATTCTTCTCAGTATTCTGACCGATCTAAATAATACTATAGTTTGGATGGCCTGCAATTGTCCTCTTAGTTTCAAGTCATTATTATTATTATTTACTCCTTTTGAGCTTTTCACATCAGTGTTAGCTGATTGTTTTTCACTGGAGTTCAGGTGACAGCAGGTCCCCTCAACTCTCCAGGACTCGTCTAAGGATACTGGCCATCTCAGCAATGCTGTCATTTGGATAGTCTTTACCAGTCCGCCAACTTCCAAGTCTTCCACGCCTTTTAATAATGCTTTATTTATTGTGCCAAAAGCACCAATGACAATTGGTAAAATTGTTACTTTCATGTTCCACATCTTTTCAATTCTCTAGTAATGTCGTGGTACTTATCCTTCTTTGCACATTCCTTCAGATATATTCTGTGGTCCGCCGGGACAGCAAAGTCGACAATATAGCAAATTCTCTTTTTTTGGTTGATTATTATAAGGTCTGGTCTTCTGGCCAGGATTAGGTGATCCGTTTGTATTGTAAAGTCCCATAGGAGTTTATGTGTGTCATTTTCTAGGACAGGTGCCGGGTTGTGCATATATCATTTGTTAGTATGGTCATATTTAAATTTCTTGCACATTTCCCAGTGGATCACTTTGCCAACCCAGTCGTGCCTCGCCTTATACTCATTTGTGGTAATTTGCTGCATTCGCTTATTATGTGATTGATCGTTTCGTATCTGTCACTGCATAGCCTACATTTGCTATCTTGTTGCGTCTTATCTATTTTTGCTTTGATATGATTGGTTCTTGTGGCGTTGTCCTGTACTGCTATTTGGAGAGATTCCGTTTCTTTCTTAAGATTTCCTTTTCTTAACCCGGTCCAGGTTTTCTGGTGTGAAATGTTGTTTATTAGTTGTTTAAAGCGGCCATAGAGTTGTTTTTTTCCCATTTTTGTTTCCTAGTTGTTGTCATTCTATCGTCTATCGTGTTGTCGGTATTGTTTCTGATAGCCCTAATCAGTCCTCTTTCGTGTTTTTCTATCTAGTCTTCGAGCCGTTGTATCGATGCGTCAACGGTGTCTTCGATGTTGGCAAGTCATCTTCCTCCCTCTTTTCTACATACACACAGTCTGTCAACGTCGTCTCTGGGATGTAATGCCTTATGCATGGTCATTGGTTTTCTTGTTCTTTGATCCATTTGTTTATGTTCGTCTCTGGTCCACTTGAGAAAGGGTCCCGATTATCTAACGAGGAGCACAGCCCAAGTATTTATTCCTTTGATGGGGTTTCTGCTGGAGAGTTTTGTCTCGCATAGTTTTCTAGTTCTCCTGCAATATTCTTTTCGAATCTTGTCTTTCATTTGCATTTGTTTGATGCTGTCAGCCTCCAAGATAGCCAAGTATTTGTAGGTTTCCTTTTCTCCGTACGTTCTAATTTTGTCGTGATTTGGTAGTTCCATTCCGTCCGTCCTATGTCGTTTGCCACTTTTCCTGACGAGCATGGCACATTTATCTATGCCAAATTCCATTCCTATGTCCTGACTGTATATTCTAACGGCGTGTATGAGAGTTTCCAGTTCCTTTTCATTTTTTTCAAATAGTTTAATGTCATCGATGTATATTAGATGATTGATTGTTTGTATCCGGCTATGAATTTTCTGAGTATGTGGTTAAGTGGCATCATGGCTATTATGAATAGTAAGGGTGATAGTGCATCTCCTTGGAAAATCCCTCTTTGGATATTGTTTTAACTAAGCTTCTTCCTCCTGCAGTCAGCTCCACTCTCCAGGTTTGCATCGTCTTTTCGGTGAAGTTTATGACTTTATGAGATATTTTGTACATTTTGATACAGTGTATTATCCAGCTTTGTGGAATCATATCATATGCTTCTTTGTTGTCAATCAAGGCCATAGCTAGATTTTCCGTCTTGTTTTGCTCTCATTTAGGATGTGTTGATCTATATAAAGTAATTCTGCCGTGCCTCTGGATCCTATGCGGCATCCTTTCTGTTGGTCAGGGAATAATCCGCGGCTTGTTAGCGAGTAGTAAATATTTTTCCTTATTTGTGCTGTTTGTATTTTCCACAATATCAGTAGGCAGGTTATCGTTCTGTAATTGTCTGGAGCAGTTCTTTTGTTTTGATCCTTTTAGATTAATGTAGTCTTTCCATTGGTCATCCAGTCAGGTACTTGTGCAACTTGTAGGCATCTGTTCATTTCTAGTGCTAGTCTGCCGTGAAAGAAGGTGAATTTCTTGGACCAGAAGCCATATATTCCATCATGGTCAGGCGTTTTCCAGTTTGATATTCTTTTTAGTCTTGTTTTAAGTAAGTCGATGTGAATTTCCGTTTTGGGGCCTTCCTCAAGTCCCTCTAGTTCTCTTGTAATATTTTTTATCCATTCAGCATTTCCGTTATGTTTTTTTTTTTGGTTTTTTTTTTTTTGGTTGCCATATTTTAGTCCAAAATCGTTCGGTTTCTTTGGCATCTGGTTGTTGATATGTTTTCGTGTCACTCCTTCCCAATTGTTGATAGAATTTTTTTTCGTTGTATTGAAAAGTCCCGCTTTGTCTTTATTGTTTTACCCTTTGTCGATATCTCTTTAATCTTCCTTCTTTCGCCAGCACTTTCTGGATTATTTCCTTAAGTTGTACTGTCATTTTTCTTGTGTTGCCTGTTCCTTTTTGTTCCCGCTTATTTCAGGGCCTCTCTTTTTTTATCATTCTGGCTTGTTTTCGTAGTTTTGTTATTTCCGTTTCCCGCCAAATTTCCTATCCCGGTTTTGACTGTTTCTTCGTGCTTTTTGAGGGGATCCCAATTTTCTCACAAGCTAATTTTGCACCTGCATAAATTAGTTCATTTAACTCGGTTGTATTATTCCTTGGTATGTAAGGTAGTATGTGATTTATTTTATTCGTTTCTATCTTAAGTGTTTTCCATTCTATGTGTCTTAATGATGGGAAAGTAGTCTTTTCACTACTCATGATTCTCTTTACATTTTCTAGATTTGTCTCTGGTTCTTGTGATAGTGTTTCTTCAAGGTTGCTTCGTAGTGTATCGTTTGGAAGTGTGGTGTTTTAATTTTCCGAAGTTCGCAGTTTTTTTCGTTCGATTGTTTTTGTTTGGCACCACTTGATGTGTCTGATACTGTATTATAGATTTGTTTGTGTGTTTTTTGATGGATTTCTACTATTTCAAGGTCAGAAAACCAACCCTTCTTAATTATTGTTCTAACTTGATCGGCAAGACTTTGGCTAACTGTCTGAAATTTCGCACATTCTTGTCAGATCTCTATCATTCTTTTCCTGTATCCTCTTTGTGAAGGGTTGCTCCTAAAATAGCATTGTAGTGCAAGTTGATTATCTTCCCGAGTCCATGTTTTGCGTTTAGGTCTCTGATCATTCTGGTTTCTTACGTCGTCGTTTATGTACCAGAAAAAAAGAGCAGCCAACATTCGTAGGATGACGATTGGATCTCCATGTTAGCTATCAGGAGAGCATCTGCTGATCATGTTGCTTGGGGTCCCACATTGTTTAATATTGTAATTTGACATTTAATCATGGGTGGTATATTGTGGCTATACCAGACCCAGGGTTTTATAATCTGCGCGCCTGACACAGATGTGACCAAGAACAGCTATGATGGCTGTACATAAATAGCGGGTTAAAAAAAAAATTAATAAAATAAAAACAAATACTAAGTTTTAAGTTAGTGAAAGTCCGTTATTCTCTTTTTTGCTTTAGGACCTAAGGCCCTGATCTAGTTTCGAGTTTTCCTATATCGCCTTCATAGTTTATGTCAATGATCCTATTTTTTTTTTTTATAATTCCTTAAGGGGCTGATTACTTTTATAGAAAGAAGTTTCTGATGACTGCAGTGCAATTAGGGCAGAACGGTGAGAATTACTGATTTTTGCGCGCTAAATTTATAGAAATCTTACACATTTCATCATTGTTTAGCTGAGAAAAGAAGAGCCGATTAGAAAAGATTCTTCATTTTAAAAAAATAAATTACAGATCGTACACCAACACATTTTACAAATATTCGAACAAATTCAATGCTGTCTTTTTTCTGTTTTTAAAATAAGAAATTTTACTAACGTCCGGTATGGGATATGTAGAAATATCTAGATTCACGGCTTTTTCTTTTGAATTCTGATACCTAACTGCTAAGTAAACGATTCCTTTTTATAGCTTTTCAAGGAAGTTCTATTCTAAAGTTAGTGGGTGGGGTGGAGCCTTTAAACTTTACTAGTTCTGCTTTATTCATTAGTTCAGAAAGTCTGTCTTTCATTCGTGGAATTACTGATTTTTGATCGCTAAATTTGAATTAATCTTACATATTTCCTCATTGTTTAGCTAGGAGAAGAAGAGCCAATTAGAAAAGATTCTTCATTTTAAAAAAATAAATTACAGATAGTACACCACAACATTTTCAAATATTCGAAGAAATTCAATGCTGTCTTTTTTTCTTTTCTTTTTTTTTAAATTAGAAAAACAAATAGTACACCACAACATTTTTAAAATATTCGAACAAATTCAATGCTGTTTTTTTTTTCTTTTTTCAAAATAAGAAAGTTTTACTCACGTCCGGTATGGGATATGTAAAAATATCTAGATTCACAGCTTTTTATTTCGAATTCTGTTACTATTATTATTATTATTATTATTTAGTACTTGAACGCTTTTATCTTCAACGTTAGCTTTAACTCACAGAAGTTTGAGTGACAGCAAGTCTCCTCAAGTCTTCAGGACTCTTCTCGGTATTCTGGCCGTTCTCAATAATGCTGTAGTTTGGATGGTCTCCACTTGTTCTCTTATTTCCAAGTACTCCACTCCCTTTATTAATCCTTCAGTGACTTTGCCAAGAGTACCAAATATATTTGGTATGAACATCACTTTCATGTCCCACAGTTTTTTTTTTTTTTTATTCCTTAGCAAAGTCGAGGTACGTATCCCTCTTTTCACATTCTTTTCATTTCACTCTGTAGTCAGCCGGGACAGCAATGTCCGTAATTTTGCAAGTTCTCTTTTTTTTCATTTGTATTATTATTATCATTATTTACTCCCTTAGAGTTTTTCACATCAGTATTAGGTGATGGTTTTTCATTGGAGTTTGAGTGACAGCAGGTCTCCTCAAGTTTCCAGGACTCGTCTCAGTCTTCTGGCCGTTCGTAGCAGTGGTGTCGTTTGGATACTATCTACCGGTCCGCCAATTTCCAAGTCCTCCAGGCCCTTTAATAATCCTTTAGTTACTGTGCCTAACGCACCAATCACAATTGGCACAATCGTTACTTTCATGTTCCACAGCTTTTTCAATTCGCTAGCAAGGTCAAGGTACTTATCCTTCTTTTCACTTTCCTTCAGACAGAAAAGTAGACAATTTTTCAGATTCTCTTCTTTTTTTTTTTTTTTTTTGTTGATTATTATGAGGTCTGGTCTTCTGGCCGGGATTAGGTGATCCGTTTGTATGTTAAAGTCACATAGGAGTTTATGCCAGTCATTTTCTAGGACAGGTGCCGGGTTGTGCATATACCATTTGTTTGTATGTTCGAACTGAAATTTCCTGCACATTTCCCAGTGGATCACCTTGCCGACCCAGTCGTGTCTCGCCTTGTACTCCAATTATTATTATTATTATTATTATTATTATTGAGGATTTTCGAAAAAAAAAATCTGCATCCCTGGCTAGGTATCAAAAATATTCATCTGAATCCCGTACTAAAACAACTTGCTGACTGAGATTAATATAATTCTCATTATTGTTCGTTGGAATCAAGCAAAGCAGAAAAAAAAAAAAGAAAAAAGAAGAAAGAAAAAATCTACGCTTAATCAAATAATCTTCACATTCCCAAAAGGATTTTATTTATCGCTCAAATTTTCCATCGCCAGAGACGCCGTTGTTAAATAATTCAACGTAATAATCAAATGCTTAAATTTCTTACCTGTATAATTATCTTGTCCTTTCGTTGGATCGCGCGTGTGTACTCGATATGGTGTGCTGCGGAAAGAAAGTGGATACATATATATATATATATATATACATGACGCATATAAAGTTATGTTGACGTAAGATATATATATGTGTATATAGGTACATCCATAAATTTACATGTGGGACAAGATAGTTATAAATAAAAAGCAAGGAATTGGATTTCCAGTATAAAACATTCTGTTTGTAATTTTGAGAAAAATCCATTCAATAAAAATATCAATGTTGAAATGTCACAAATACGTTGAATTGTAAGATCTTATTCATTCATTTATTTATTTGTGTTAAAGTGGTCCCGTGTGTGTTGGAAACAAAAAACAAAGAAATTTTTCGAATTCTTAATGCCTGTAATATGAGTCGACCGTTTATATTATCAACCCTCGTCAGATGCTTAATCCAAGATGGAAAGAAAATGTGCGTTCCCACCTGAAAAAATGACGACAGAAATTGGTTAACAATTTCTCAAAGGTATGTATTCATCCAAGCCTTCCACCATAGGAAGGATATGACACAAGGTCAATTTTAAACAGGGTAAAACTGGTTCGATTTTAGTTTTCCTTCTCCTAGGAAGGTTGCCTTACTAAGTCTAAGAAGATGACTCTTCCCTATTATTTACCCAAATCTAGAAAAGAGTTGTAAAATACATTATACACTGGCACTCTTTCTCTATCTATCTTTCACTCTCTCTTACACACACATACATTTTTGTTCTTTTTAGATGTTATTTTTTGTCAAGGAGCCAAAAACAATTGCAAATAAAAAGTAGTGTAGTTTTTAGTAAATATCAAGTTTTTTTTTTTTTTCATTTCTCTTTTTAAAGGTAATTTTAGATTGAAAAAGGTTGAATCAGTCTCGAATAAAAAAAAAGGTAATGAAAAAAGACTATTTATCTATTTGTAAAAGGTTTATGGAAAATACTTTCTTAAAAATGAAAAATGATTGAATTAAAATTTAAAAAAAAACATTTGTACCTTAGAAATACACTGCCATTTTATTAAATTTCGTTTAAATTAAAATTCCGTTTAAAAATACGAAGTTTATGTTTTTAATGTTATCAATTTAAATATAATGAATATAGTCCGCTCTTTTCGGGTGAATAGAAAATAATACTCTATTGCTGGTGGTAATTTGCCTAAATAAACGGGCAACACCGAGTAACCTTGCTATTATATATATAATTATATAGGCGTAAATAAGTAAATAAATTCGATCGTATGAAGAAAAGTTGAAAAAAATAATCCACAATTTGATGAAGTTATTATGAGAGTCGACGTTGAATGTTTCGGTTGTAATAATCTTCTTCAGGACTTTAAATTTATGAAAATTGTTGTTAAAATAGCGATGGATGTTTGATAAAGAAACGGCATAAAAGAAAGTGTGTACAAAAAGATAGTTTCATAACTGCATATATGCTGTTATAAATCTTTCTGTATTTTTTTTTTCAACTTTTCTTCACACACACACACACACACAAATATATATATATATATATATATATATATATATATATATATATATATATATATATATATATCGTTGAAAATATTAGAGGAAGATTAGGTGTTTAGATTTTTATTCAGTTTACTTGATGAAATGTCGCAACTGTGGTTGAAAGCAGTTTAAAAACTTAGTGTTGTCCGAATACTTGTACGTACGTCCATCTTTTTAGTGGGTGTGTTTATCACGAGTTGGTGTCGTCGTGTGTGAAGACGAAGACAGCTGGCGCTGGTTTGACTGAGTAGAGATAGCAGCTTGGTTGCGGGAGTACTAAAATGCATCTGACTTAGGTTCAAAGTCCTACAATCCCAGAAGATTCGTAGTCACGTGACCCTCAGCTGCTATTTCTCCACATTCAGACCAGTTCCAGTCGACACTGTGTTCATTCATGATGTCTCTTGAGGTGGTGCCCGTGGTGTAATGGTGATCGTCGTAGGAAATGGACACGGCGATACGATTTCAATCTTAGACGAGACTGTTTACATTTCCCATAACTCTAATACTTTTGGGAAACGTATGAATCCAAATATTGTTCATCTAGCTATCGGTAAATAGTAGGATAGACTGATTTCTTTAACCTCCGTATGGCAAACAGTCTAGAAGAGAAAAACCTGTTAAACTCCGTTTATATATTGACCAAATGTGACATCCTGCCCAAGCGTAGGGGTTGCTTAATACATACATGTAATCACTTGTATGTGATCAATACGCCCATTAAAAAAATTCCTCGAGGATAGAAAAAATGATGCACTTCAAAAAGAAATAAATAAGATTTTTGAAAATTTATTGCAAATAAATTTTATCCCTAAAATCATTGCGAGTCAGTAAAAAACTGTGCTTTTTAAACATATTTACTCATGTTGATACAAGTTCGACTGAAGATCGATCACGTGAAACGCTGAATCGTGAGATCTTACCAAGATTCATTTTATTGTTTAAAATATCCAGGTATATATATATATATATATATATATATATATATATATATATATATATATATATATATATATATATATATATATATATATATATATATATATATATATATATATATATATATATATATATATATATATATATATATATATATATATATATATATATATATATATATATATATATATATATATATATATATATATATATATATATATATATATATATATATATATATATATATATATATATATATATATATATATAGGGATACTCCATAGCGTAGTGACTAATTGGTGGATTACAAGATCATGGTGTGTGAGTTCGAACTCCAGTCGATCTATTACGTTCACTTTCGAACTCATATTCTTGAGAAAGGCATGAACCTTCTTATTCCACCAGCTATAGGTTATACAGTACCACTACAATTCTTCTACAAAGATGTTTTGGGCATTAAATAACCAACAAAAACTAATGTACCATAAAAAAAACACAGTTGCTCTCGTACGCGCACACACAGTTGCGGACTCATTGGAATAATGGTTAGAGCGTTCTCCAATGATCTGAGAGACTGGAGTTCAATCCCAGTTCGTGTCATATCAAAAGCTCGAAAAAATGGTACTTGATACCTCCTTGCCTAACATTCAGCATTATTAGGTCTGGATAAAGGGCAAGTGGAGCAATCCAAGGAAAGGAGTAGCACCTTCCCCTGCACATAGCTGTAGTGGCTATTGAAAAAGGAGCCTTCGATTCGCCATCGACTACGGTCGGCCAACTTACTTATATATAGGGTGATTCAGAAAATGATAACATCTCCATAGAACTATCTATATGATACGTAGGCATAAATCTATCGCTTCTTCTTCCTCAGTATGGATAAAATAGTAAAGTAGACTGGTATTTCTTGTTTTTGACGGTGCCCCTAATGTAGAAAAAGGAGAACTGCGAATTCAAAAGCTTGCCTATTACTTTCAAAATCTCACAGATCTTGTAGAAGGCCTAAAATGGCAAGGATTGAAAAGCGATTATTCCCTAAACTTGGAACAGATCCTCAGAAACTGGCATTGCCCGTTTTTTTTTTTTTTTCACTACAATCACTGAGTAAAACGGACACGTACTAATGTTATCTGTAGTCAACAAGTGAAGTTATTAATTTCCAACAGCACGAGCCCGCTCCCCTCTTCCGGTGAACAAGAAAGCAAGGAAAACACTCGGCTACTAAGAAATGCCGACCAATGGGCAGTCGTCGAAATAGGGTCGAGTGGACAAACGGTTGACCCAAGGAGCGTTATCAGTTGACAGCAAAACACAGTACAAGTTAACAAAGGAAATGTTCGACAATCTTGAAAACTTACCCCAAATCACTCCCATTTTACGCCTGTCTATCTGATTTTACCAGTTCGTTCTATCCATCGTTCTACGTATATGGCTTGCTATATCTATCTATCTATCTATGTCTAATCATATCCTATCCTATCCTATCATATCATATCTATCTATCTATCTATCTGAATGTCTATCCGTATGTCTGTATGAACGTCAGTACGATGTTTCCCAATCTATCTACCTCTTTCAGTCTTTTCATATCTATCTATCTATCTATCTGTACGTCTATCTGTCTGTTTCTATGTATGTATTATGTATGTACTACGTTTATTAATCTATCACTCTCTCTATCTTACCTGTCTGTCTAGCCATCTGTATGTACGTACTATATTTATGTACTTAATTTTTTCATCTCTCTCTCTCTCTCTCTCTCTCTCTCTCTCTCTGTCAGTGAATCTATTTATTTTAGTCTTTTCAAATCGATCAATCTATCAATCTATCTGTCTGTCTGTCTATAAGTATGTACTCTATCTATCTATCTATCTATCTATCTATGAGGATCATTAAATAAATTTCCAGACTTTTTTGTATGGGCACTTTTATTGATAGTACACACATGAAACTCTAGTCCCCTTCGAAGTAATCTCCTCCGGCTGCAATGCACTTGTTGTACTGTTCCAACAACTTCTGGAAGGCCCCATGGAAGTCCTCTTGTGTGAGCTTGTCAATGACCTTCGTCACAGCTTCTTTCATCTCCTTAATTGCCTCATAACGACAGCCTCTGGGCTTAGGGAATAACCAAAAGTCACAGGTCGCAAGATCTCGACTATAGGGAGGCTGTGGAACTATCTTGATGCCCATGTTGGTCAAATAGTGTGTGACAAGGATGGAGTTGTGGACTGGTGCATTGGCCTGGTGGAAATGCCACTGACCAAATTTGAAGAGTGCTGGCCTCTTCCAACGGAATCTCTTCCTGGACTCTCTTAAAACCTCAACATAGTAACCCTAACATAGTAACCCTAACCCTTTGGCCAATCATCTCTGGTGTTCTGACTTACTCCTCCAACATCTCTCATCATCCCTCAGAGATTCCCTGCCTTCCTTGAATCTCTTATGCCACTTAAAAACTGATGCTCGATTCATGCAAGATGCTCCAAAAGCAACCTGAAGCATTCCATACGTTTCTGTGGCATTTTTTCCAAGTTTAAAACAGACTTTTATTGCATATCGTTCTTCTAAAGTGTCCTTACGTCCAGATTGCATTTTTGAAATTCACCAGCTATGACAATCAGGCTTAGTAGGGAGTATTCCAATTCCTGGTGTAGCTGTTCATTTGAACCTGAAATCCTAAAAATTGGTCAGTCATCTCATAAGATGTATAACAATAACATACTGAATTTTCAAGAGTCTACGACAATTCTAAATGCCTGTACAAAAAAAAGTCTGGAAACTTATTGAATACCCAACGTATCTATCTATCTCAGTCTTTTCATACCTATCGATCTATTTCTCTATGTGGTAGTTCGGGTATCTATTTATCACAGTCTTTTCATATCTATCTATTTATTTTTATTGTTATCACCTTTTATCTTAACCAATTAATCGGTGTATATTTCAAAACAAATGTTTGTATTTTACAGACCTTCCATCTGATCTGTATTTCATGTACCCCCAATGCCACGAAAGTATCACTAATACTATTTATTCTGCCTCAAACAAAACTTCAAACATCCAGCTTCATGTGTCTTCAAATCCAGTTCCTCAGGCTCAAGAAACGGAAATAACAAGGCTGAAAGGGAACGAACTTGAGACGATAAGAAACTATGACATGTTATGTTTATAAGCCTCCAACGAAAGCAATGGGTCGCTCACCGGATATCGACACAAACTTTTTCGAAAAAGTCGCTGGAGTTTAGCCAGGAGATACATTAGTATCATATATGTTTATAAGAAGTCTATCGAACGCCGATAGATCTAATAAAACCAAATAGTTTTACACTAAAAATGACAATAAGCAGGTGATATATCGTGGAAAATGTAACAAAGACATACACACCAGATGTTCCAGCGCTTTTCTTTCTTATAGCCTTGAGCAAGCAGAAAGAGGCATTGACCTATTCATGAATGCAAATAAAACAGAGTCTATGTGATTTAACCGAGAAGGAGCCATCGCCACTTTAAGTGGCAGACCTCTCAAATTAATAGACAAGTTCACATATCTTGTGCGCGATTGGAACAAGAGTTAGCTACCGAAAAAGCCTTAAGCACAGATTTGGGCTTCAAAAATATAATCTCTTAAAGCAGGAATAAATCCCTTTACATTGTTCTACACTTTCGACAACATAAATTTAGAAATCATGTTACACCTGAATATCATTCCGATTGTCGAACAAGTTATGATATATATATATATATATATATATATATATATATATATATATATATACTAGCTTCTTTACTTACTTTGGTGAGTTGACAGGCATCGTTGGTGTGACAGGCACGTGGGCCCCTTCCACGCTTCGAAGGGATACTTTACATAACCTGAAAGATATAATAATAATAATAATAATAATAATAATAATAATGATAATAATAATAATAATAATCGCAAGAAATGGTCAATCACCTTATGTACATGGATGACATCAAACTATTTGCAGAAAATGAAAAAGAACTGGAAACTCTAATACACGCAGTCAGAATGTACAGTCAGGATATAAGAATGGAATTTTGGCATAGAAAAATGTACAATGCTTGTAATGAAAAGTGACCAACGACATCTAACTGACGGAATGGAACTATCAAATCAAGACAAAATTAGAACGCCCCGAGAAAAGGAAACCTAAAAATACTTGGGTATCTTGAAGGCAGACACAATCAAAAGAGTGGAAATGAAAGACAAAATTCAAAAAGAATATTGCATGAGAACTAGAAAACTCACTTTCAGAAAGCTTATAAAAGGGATGAATACCTGGGCTGTAACCCTCATTAGATATTCGGGACCCTTTCTCAAATGAACCAGAGAGGAACTTAAACAAATGGACCAAAGAATAAGAAAACTAATGACCATGCATAAGGCATTACATTCAGAGATGACGTTAACAGACTATATGTATAAGAAAAAGAGGGAGAAAGTGGACTTGCCAGCATCGAAGACAGCGTAGACGCATCGATACAACGATTCGAAGACTTCATAGGAAAACACGAAGGAGGACTGTTTACAGCCATCAGAAACGATCTTGACAACACGATGAATATCAGGAAGACAATAACTAGGAAACAAGAATAGGAAGAAAAACAACTCTATGGGCGTTTTAAACAACTAATAAACAACATCTCACACCAGAAAATCTGGACCTGGCTAAGAAAAGAGAACTCAAAGAGAGAAACAGAATCTCTCCTAATAGTAGCACAAAACAACGCCATAAAAACCAATCATATCAAAACGTGTATAGATAAGACTCAACAAAATTGCAAATGTAGGCTATGCGGTGACAGAGATGAAACCATTAATCACATAATAAGTGAATGTCGCAAGTATAAGACTAGACACGATTGGGTGGGCAAGGCGATCCACTGGGAGATGTGCAAAATTTAAATTTGACCATATGAACAAATGGTATATGCACAACCCAGCACCTGTCCTAGAAAATGACATACATAAACTTCTATGGGACTTTGACCTACAGACGGATCACCTAATCTCAGCCAGAAGAGCTGACCTTATAATAATAATAAAAAAAGAGAATTTGCAAAATTGTCGACTTTGCTGTTCTGGCTGACCACAGAATAAAACTGAAAGAATATGAAAAGAAGGATGAATACCTCGACCTTGCTAGGGAATTGAAAAAACTGCGGAAAATGAAGGTGATAATTATACCAATTTTGATTGGTGCTTTTGGTACAGTAACTAAAGGATCATTACAGGGATTGGAGGACTTTGACGTTGGCGGAAGAGTGGAGACCACCCAAACAACAACATTATTAAGAACGGTAGAATACTGAGAGCAGTCCTTGAGACTTGAGGAGACTTGCTGTCACTCAAACCCCAATGAAAGACCATCATTTAACGCTAATGTGAAAAACTCTAATAATAATAATAATAATAAGTAAATTCTGCATACTAGCAAAAGCTCTATGCAAGAAAATTCACGAGAAGTTGTGAAAGGTGATGTACTGGGAATTGTGCCAAAAACTGAAATTTCAGCATAATGACAAAGGGTATATGCACTAAAAAGAATCTCTCCAAGAAAAAAGATTTATGGTATTTTCTGAGATTTAGAGATTCAAACGAATCACCCAATTAAGACCAGAAGACCAGATGTAGTTTTAATAAACAAGAAGGAAAGAACTTATTATCTAATGGATTTTGTCGTGCCATTAGACCACAGAGTGAAAAGGAAGAAAGGTGATAAACTCAACAAAAACCTTAACCTTGTCAGAGAACTCAAAAGATAGTGGAAAGTGAAAGTGAAAGTGACAATGATATCAATTGCAAGTCAAACCCTTGGAGAGGGTCCATTAACAACTGAATGGAATGAAGATTGAAGAGAGAAAGGGTATCATTCAAACCACAACATTATTGAAATCGGCCAGAATACTTCCAGTCTTAGAGAACTGAAGAGACTTGCTGTTACACTGGCGCCATTGAAAACGATTAGTTCGTGCTAGTGGGAATAATTTTGAAGGAATAATAATAATAATAATAATAATAATAATAATAATAATAATAAGAAGAAGAAGAAGAAGAAGAAGAAGAAGAAGAAGAAGAAGAAGAAGAAGAAGAAGAAGAAGAATGTGGATACCATAAAACGAACAGAGATTTATAAAAAAAAAAGAATTCCTCAGAAGAACGAGAAAACATCTCGAAAACAAGCTCTGCAGAAGAAACAGGATCAACGGAATAAATATATGAATAGTCCACACTGTAAGATACACAAGACCATTCTTAAAATTGACCAGGAAGGAACTCAAACAAATGGACCAAATGACAAAGGCTTTACATCAGAAAGATAACATAGATAAACTATGTGTGTTAAAAAAGGAAGGAAGAAAAAGACTAACCAACATTGCGGTTGCATAGATGCATCAAAACAAAGTCTCGAAAAGAATATTTAAAAGTGAAAATAACAACTAATTAGAGTAGATAGTAAGAACAAGAACTACTGACCAAACATAAAAACTAGAAAAGGAAAATGAGAAGAAAACCAACTGTATGGATATTTCGAGCGACAGACTGGCTTGGTTACTCACGAAAAGACTTGGACATGGCTACAAAAGAGAAACCACTGGAGAGAAACTAAACATCTTTTGAAAGAAGCCCAAAACAACACCCTGTCTTTATCTTATAGCGAAAACTGATAATTAACTGTAGAATATCAAGTGTGGGTTATGTGGAAATGAAATGGTTACTCACATGAGTGAATGCAGCAAACTAACATAAAAGAAGTAAAAGACTTGACACGCCTAGGTAGGGAAATTGATCCACAGGAAATTGAGAAGGAAATAAAACTTGACCATAATGTCAAAGAATATAAACACAAACCAGAACCCACACAAAACAATAGGACGTATAGAATTCTCTGGCATTTGGAGATATATACAGATCACCTAATCCCAATGGGAAAAAACTAGCGCAAAAAGATTAGACTAGACACGATTTGGTAGGGAAGTTGATCCACTGGGAATTATGAAAGAAGTTTAAACTTGAACATTTGAAAAGATGGTATATGCGCAATACAGAATCCGTCCAGGATAATGAAATGCACAAACTTCTCTGGGATTTTGTGATACAAACTGATTAACTCCGACCAGACCCAGTGATAGTCAACAAAAAAGAGAACCGGCCGAATAGTGGACTTTGCCATCCCGGCAGAGCACCGAGTAAAATTAAAGAAAAGCGAAAAAAGAGAAAAATATCTAGACCTTATTCAAGAACTAAAAAAATATGGAACATGAAAGTAATGGTTATTCCAACAGTAATTTGTGCACTTGAATCAATCCCCAAAGGATTGATGAAGGGACTAGAAGACTTAGAAATCAGAGGACAAGTAGATACCATCCAGACTTCAGCCTTACTAAGATCAGCCTGAATAAATACTGAGAATAGTCCTGGAGACGTGAGGAGACTTGCTGTCATGTATGAGAGTAATGGTTATTCCAACAGTAATTTGTGCACTTGGATCAATCCCCAAAGGGTTGATGAAGGGACTAGAAGACTTAAAAATCAGAGGAAAACTAGAGACCATCTAGACTTCAGCCTTACTATGATAAGCCTGAATAAATACTGAGAAGAGTCCTGGAGATGCAAGGAGACTTGCTGTCATTTATGAAAGTTATGGTTATTCCAACAGTAATTTGTGAACTTGGATCAATCCCCAAAGGGTTGATGAAGGGACTAGAAGTCTTGGAAACAAGAAAACAAATAGAGACCATCAAGATAACAGCATTACCAGGATCGGCCTGAATAGTGAGAAGATCCCTGAATACTTGATGAGACTTGCTGTAACTCAAACTCCAGGGAGAAACTATCAGCTAATACTGGTATGAAAAACTCTCAAAAGAGAAAAAATATTTAGATCTTGCCAAAGAACTAAAAAATCTATCGAACATGAAAGTGACGGTGATACCAATTGTAAATGGTGCACTTGAAACGGTCCCAAAAGGCTTACTAAAAGGGCTTGGAAATCGGATGACGAGCGGGTACTATCCAAACTACAGCATTGTTGAAGTCGGCCAGAACACTGGGAAGAGTCCTGGAGACTTGGGGAAATTTGCTGCTACTCAGGTCCCAGTGAAAAACCATCAGCTAACGTTGATGTGAAAACTCACAAGGAATAATAATAATAATAATAATAATAATAATAATAATAATAATAATAATAATAATAAGTTGGAAGAAGGCCCTGAGGCGATAATACACCTGGAATCGCTCCGAGTCACACTGAAAAAAGTACCGAATTGTAAAACGCCATGCCACAATGGCCTACATGAATTCTGTCTAAAAAAAGTTCACTTCTATCTACGACAAACTGGCCCTTGAACCGAGTAAAGTCCAAGAAAAAACATATATACCCGAGCGGATGACGAAGAAGACCACCCTAATCCAGAAAGATCTTCGAAAAGGAACTGTGCCCAGTAAATGTAGGCCGATAACATGTCTCCTTCTGATGTGCAAAATCCCAACCCCACAGATTAAGAAGGAGATCTATTGCTTGCTAGTAAGCCACGAGCTGTTTCTTGAATAAAGGAAAGAATGCCCCAGGAGAACAAGAGGAACAGATGGTCTACTGTAAATGGATATACACATCCTCAAGGAGAGCAAAACGAGGAGGAAAATGTAGCCATGACGTAGATTGACAACAAAAGCCTACGATATGGTCCTGCGGTCATGTATAATAGATTGTCGAAAATGTGCAAGAGAACCGACAAAATCATAAAGTTCATGAAGTCATGGAAAACTGGACAAAAAAAAAATTAACTGAGGTGAAAATCCAGAGGGCATCTTCCAGGGAAATACACTTTCACAGTTTGTTACAGTAATGATCACACGCAATCAGATACATAGAGAATCAGATACATAGAGAATGCACAAGAACCTACTAATTAACAAAATCGTAAGGAAAGAGTAACCATCTAAGGTACATGGATATCAAGCTATTTGCAAAAAATAAAAAGAAATTGGAGACTGATACAAACAATAGGAATATACAGTTAGGATAAAGGAATGGAATTTGGCATAGAAAATGTGACATATTCATAATGAGAAGCGGAAAAAAGCAAATAAAAGAAGGAACAGAAATGCCAAATCAAGAAAGGACCAGAACGCACAGAAAAAAGAAAAATGACAAGTACTAGGGAAAATTAGCAACTGACACCATCAAACTTGTATCTCAGACGAACGAGAAAACTTCTGAAAACCAATCTTTGCAGTAGGAAACGCATAAAAGGGATAAACACCTAGACTTTTTCCCTTGTCAGATACTCAGGACCATTCTTACAATGGACGCGGGGAGAACTTCAAGAAATGGATAAATGGACAAGAAAACTGAGGACGATGCATAAGTCCCGACATCGGATAGATGGCGTAGACAGACTACATGAGTCAAGAAAAGAAGAAGGAAGAGGACTCACAAAAATTAACGATAGCATGGATGCATGAATACTTGGACGCCTATGTAATATACAAGCTCAGCTGGCGACGATGAATTTAGCAGATTCAATGTGGTCAATGTGTGTTCTCCGGCCATCGCACTACTTCACGAAAAGGGTCTCAGCCACAGAAGAAAGATATGTCCAAACTCTCTCTGACTGTATTCCTACTACACGCAATCGTCGTCGTCGAAGAATAAAAATATGAATTATATTTTTATATATCTACGAGTCCTTCGTTCAATATACGACACCAAGACAACATAGAAAAGAGCAAAGAAAACTATATATAGTGACCAGAAACAGCACTGATAACTTAAGGCTTAACAGAACAACCATAACAAGGAAACAGAAATGGGAAGAAAGACAACTCTATGGTTATTTCAAGCAACAAACGGACGGAATCTCACATAAGAAAATCAAGACATAGGGAAGAAAGGGATATTTTAATAGAAAAATGAATATCTTCTATTAGTGTTGTGAACTAGTAAAGGGTCCGGAAGAATAACACAACTCGGGTTTACGAGGAACAAAGTATATTCACGAAAGTATAATCCAACAGAGTATCGAATGTTAGTCTGACTGCCAAAGTGTTAGGCTGGGTAGAACTTACAGCTAGTGATATGAATGTTCTCCCGGTATTAATTGTCAGGGAAGAGTTCATTACCGTCCGCTGGTTGGGTACCATAACAAATAGCAGTACTAAACAAAGCCATCATCATCATCATATCACGCTGGTAGCACGGATATCCCTGACCCTCTCTCGCCACTCCTCTCTATCGTTCATCGCCCTAGGTAGGTCTTCAGGACAACATCCCGTATCCTCACATAGCTGCTGAATGTACGTTCGTGCTGGTCGTCCTGCTTTTGCGCGGCCATGTGTGGGGATCCATAAGAGTACATCTCTTATGAGTTCATCTCTGCTTCTCCAGCAGTGTCCTGCATGTCTGGTTCGTCTAACTTGAATAGTTTTCGTGATAGGGGGCAGGTGGCCGTACAGTTGGTGTCTTGTGGGGTGTTGCTGCCAGATAAGACACAGCAAAATAGCAAGTGGCGGTGATGTGGTGATAGAGACGAAACTGTTGATCAACATCGTAAGCAGATGCAACAAACTGGCGCAAAGGAAATATAAAAAAATTGAATAACCATTCTACCAAATCAGACACTGTCTTAGAGACGCATAAAATTCTCTGAATTTTAAAGTGCAAAAAAATCCCTGCCAGAAGACCTTTCCAAATGATGATAATTTTAAAATAGAGACTCTAACGTCTGGATGAATTTGTCGTCTCGGCGGATCACGGAGTAAAATTTTAAAAAAACGAAAAAAGAAACAAGTATTTGGACCTTACAAGAAACCAAAATATATATATATATATATGTATATAAAAGAACATGAAGATGACGGTGATATGATTTGTAACTGGTGCACTTGGAGCGGTCTCTAAGAGCATAAATGGAGAGCTGAATGTGTTGGAAATCAGAGAAAGAGCCGAAACTATCGAAAGTACAGTTTTATTGAGATCGGTCAGAAGACTAAGAAGAGTCCATGAATCCTGGGAGACTTGTTGTCACTCAGACTCCAGTGAAAGAACATCAGCTAACGTCCGTATAAAAAAAATCTGCAAGGAGTAATATGACAAAGATAATTTAAGAACGTTGTACAGGACATGGCTTTGAAAAGGTGACCTAAAGAGAAAAACGGGATCGTTTTTAATTGCAGCCCAAAATGATGCCGTAAGAACTATAAAAAGACTTGAATAGATATGACCTACAAGAAAGCGTAACGTATGTTGAGAAGGAGACAGAGACAGCAACAAAGAGAAGATAGACGAAACAGTAAACCGCATAAGTGAATGTAACAAATTGGCAAAGAAAGTGTACAATGGCATGCACGACTGGATAGGTAAGTTGATCCAGTGACGAAACTTTGACTAAAACTGATATCTACAAACCAGGAAATGACCGAGAAAAAAGATCCACGGAGTCTTCTGTGACCCAAATTCAAGCATCAAGGAAGTCATATCAGTATTTTTAGACAACCCCTGCTACGTTGACTTAAATGAACAAATGTAATTCAACAAAAATAACATTTAATAAACAAGCAAAATTTAACTAAAAAGCAAATTTGATCTAAATGAAGCAAAATTTACTTGAACAAATAGTTGACAGATCAACACTTTAATTATATATATATATATATTTCATTGAGAAAAACAAAAAACCGGTCACATTAGGATCATAGATTTATTTCCATCCTGTTATGGGTATTGATTTGAATCAATAACATAAAAAATAACAGGACTTCTTCAGATCTAATGGATAAAATAATTACAGTCAGAATATTTAATATTTTAGGCTCTCAGCTATATGACATTTGAAGCTTTATGAAATTTGACGTCCTAAGCTATAAAATAAATTGAGGTCTTTAGTTATATGATATTTGAGACTATAAACTATATGACATTTGAGGCCCTAAGTGATATGAAATTTGGGGTTCTTTTCTAAAAAAAAACATTGGGTTAAAAATTTTAGATAATTAAACATAATAATCATTCATTTGTGATTTATCATGAATAAAAGTGAACAATTATAGATGAATGATAGAATAAAAAGCATATTTTTAAAATGAGACCCCGAGGACGTATGGTGTTAAACTATAGTTTATTTAGCTAACAGGTAAGTCCAGCACTGCGTATCTTTTGAAGTTAGAATGGTTTTGTGAAAAAAGTTCACGACGTTTTGTAAAAAAAGAAAAAACAAAAACCTATCGTATTTGAGTGACACTTCATATATTTACAAATGTAAAAGCGTGTATTTTCTCAAAATTAAACCAAGTAATAATGCGGTTTCAGTTGGGTTTTTTTTTTTTTTTTTTTTTTCGTTTGTTTCTTTATTTGTTTAATTATATATCAGTTTTCGCGGGTTATTTAATGTCAAAGATGCTATCAGAAGAACGGTAAAGGTACTATCTGAGCCATAGCTCGGAAAGATAAGAGGCTTTATGTTGTATACTATAATACAAACATAAGCAGAAACATAATCAAATCATAATATACGACCTTCAATGAACGCACGAACACACTTCTTTATAAAAATATATCTCTCACACTTTCTTTTCGAAAGGATTGATGCTTCTGTGTGTGAGAGATGA
Source organism: Sepioteuthis lessoniana (assembly GCA_963585895.1). NCBI lineage: Eukaryota > Metazoa > Mollusca > Cephalopoda > Myopsida > Loliginidae > Sepioteuthis > Sepioteuthis lessoniana. The sequence continues at coordinate 75,689,109 of OY757915.1, read as the reverse complement.
GTAGGAAACGGGGACAAACTGCTATATTGACACCAAGTTCTTCTTCGACCATAGCAACACTCTTTCTCATCTTGGCTGGGTTTCTCCCGATGGGCATCAGTCCGGAGGTAAAAGCAATAGAGTGAAAGTAGATTGAACTCATTTCTACGGTGCTACAATCCAGTATGGGTGCTACAAAGCCACCCGACCCCCCAAGCAATAATACTATATCAAAAACTTGAGGAAATGAATTTAACTTAATTTGTAACGTTTAATTAAGTGTAAATAGTTATTTAATAAAATCCTTATTTATTAATTTTCTTTAAGATTTTGTAAATTAGAATTTCGTGCAATTAATTATGTCTTGCAGAAATATTGCTTTTCGGTTTGTTGTAAGAGTCTCCTATTCTCTGGATATCCATTTCGACTGGAGGAACATTTTATGACATTAAAATCGTTTCCTTGGTTTAATAAATGAATCTACTAAATTTGGTTGTCTAAAATCTAATTGTCTGACCGTCTACAAAAGACAGGTAAACAAAATTTCCAAATTATCAACAGAGATATCATTCCATTATCTAATTGTGTCCATATCTCGGTCATTGTTTTTTTCTACTTTTCTAAACATTTCTTTTCGTCCGCTTTTTTTTTTACTACGATCTTTTTTGCACCATTTTTGCTCCAATCATTGCGCTTTCTCTAACTTAGCCATTTACTTTTTTTTTCTCCTGCAATCTGCCGACCGGACAGATTTATTTATTGAAGCCAAGGCACTTGCAAATTTGAGTAAAAATTAGTATTTATCCTTAATAAAATTCCAGACAGGATGGAGCGTTGCTTACATTTTTCAGCCCAAAGCACATACAAAATGGCTGACTGTCAATCAAAATTTCAGACCGGAAATGACTGAGGGAAAACACTTCAATCTTTTTGGCAAACAAGGTTTGTGTTGATTTAGCAATTACTCTTAAGTATTAAAATGGATATAGTTGTTCATCTAAACTATTTTTCCTTTTTTTTTTTAAACAAAATGAGCCAAACATGACATCGGGATCAGAGCATTCTGTAAATGCAATTCTGACGAGAAGAAAGGAAGACTGTGCTGTGTAGTGTAAAAACAAATTACAATGAAAGCATAAAAATCAAAATAAAATAATCATCTATCTTAATTATTGGGATAATTTTATTTGTCTGCCTTCCAGTGACAATCAAATAATCTGATATCATCATCATCATCATGTCGTACCATTAGCACGGATATCCCTGACCCTCTCTCGCCACTTCTCCCTATCGTTCATCGCCTCCGGCTGGTCTTCAGGGCTACATCCCGTATCCTCACATAGTTGCTGTATGTATGTTCGAGCTGGTCGTCCTGCTTTTGCTTGGCCATATGTGGGTGTCCATAGGAGTACATCACTTATGAGCTCGTCCCTGCTTCTCCAGCAGTGTCCTGCATGTCTGGTTCGTCTAAACGGGATAGTTTTCGTAATGGGAGGTAGGTGGCCGTATAGTTGGTGCCTTGTTGGGTGTTGCCGCCACGACTTGTTCAATATTGCTCGCAGCATTCTTGTGTAATTGCCGTCCAGCTTCTTCTCCAGCCGTTTAGTTAGCGTCCAAGTAGTGCCTCCATACAGCAGTATCGATATGACCGCTGCCTGGAAGAAAATGCGTTTCATTTTATCAGTCAGGTCAGATCTCCATATGATCGATAGCCTATTGATAGCTGTCCATGCCTTCGTTTGCCGCGTGTTGATGTCTTTTTCGGTTGATGAGACACTGCTACCAAGGTAGGTGAACTTGTCTACCAGTTTCAGAGAGGTTCCACCTAGTGTGGAAATGTCGCCTGTATAATTCTAGCATATATATTCAGTTTTGTGTGCATTGTCATGGAGGCCAATTTTTATCATAAAATAATTATAAAGATTATTTTGCTTAAACCTCTGTAGACAGCTTAATCACAAATGCTTTATTATTTGTGTCAAATAAAATCTCACCCTCTCCGACCACTTTTATTTGACATAGATAAACCGATACATTTACAATTGAGCAAAAAGCCCATAGATTTTTCGGGGAGTTCAAAGGTCGGCATTTGCTTATGTTTAACTTTGAATTATTGTAACATACTCGTATATAGATGCATGCAGAAACATATTCAACACAATAAAGACGAGCGGACACGGTTCTTTAGAAAAATATACCTCTCACTTTATTCGAAAGGATTCGAAAGGGTTACAAAAGGTATTATTGTGTTAGAGGTGAGTTGGAGACTGAACAGAACTGCAACATATTGACCCCCTCAACTCTTCTGGCTATAACAGCATTTCTTTTCCGTTCTCCTGGGCTGCTCAACCGGGGGCCTGGGGGCCCAGCCTCTGCTGGGACATGGTTCTCATTCCAGCATCTTCTCTCTAACTGAGGTGCCCGTGGTGCAATGGTTATCGTCGCAGGATATGGACACGGCGACACGAGTTCAAATCCTGGACCTGACTGATTGCATTTCATATAGCACTAATACCTTTGGGAAAGGTATGAATCCAAAATATTCTCCCTCCAGCTATGGGTAAATAGTAGGGCAGACTAGGTTCTTCAGCCTTGGTGAGGCAACTAGTCTAGGAGAAGGAAAACTCTGAATTGAAACCTCTTAAACTCCGCTTAAAAATTGACCTTGTGTCATGTCCTGCCCGAGCGGAGGGGTTGGGTAAATAGGATCTTCTCTCTAACTGATCTGAACTTCATGTCGCCGGGGCTATATAATAATTTGACGTCCACCTACTTCTTACGAGCGTTACAATTCGCTCTCAATTCAACCCTTCGATAGTCAAGGTTGTCCCCTGATATCTTCGACCGGATGCACCGGTTATTTACACAGGTGCATTTCTTCTTTTGACAGCTTGGCCGGGGTCAATATGTAACATTATTCTTGCAAGCCTCATTCAATGATCCACTCATATGCAGCTAAAAAGGTTGAGACAGAGCCACCAAATTTACTATGCAATTTTATAATAAAATGATTTCCCATGCATCTATCTTGATAATTGGTAAAAATTATTTTTCTCTCTCTCTCGCATAAATAACCAAATTCTTTTTTGCCAGTCGGCTCGAACTGTTGAGTACACCGACTGCACCTCTGCAGAGGGGTAAGACCGACCCCAGTGAATGTCCTGTATACGACACTAAACAACCTGATGGTGAGGTTCCAGTGATGCTGGAGTTTTGGGGAATGCGGGGCACCCCTTCATTACCATTGCTCTTTGATCCATCCTGGCCCGGAATGGTAGCACCTGATAGGACCCTATCGATGGGTTAAGTAGAACTGTATACTTATGCTAAACTGAATTGTTAGAATTAGAACTGTTTCACTAAACTGAATAACTTGGAATAGAAATGATTTTGACAATTAATCGGTACTGACATTTAAACTGTGTGCTTATGCTGAACAGAATTATTTGAAATGGAACTGTTTTTGACATTAGATCTGTACTTACACTAAACTGAATTGTTTAATATAGAACTGCTTTAATATCTATGCGTAGACAAAATCTGTACTAATACTAAACTGAATTAGCCGAATTATAACTGTTTGAATAAACTGAATAGCTTGAAACCAAAATTTCTTTTGACAAACTGTGTACTCATGCTAAACTGAATTATTTGATATAGAACAGATTATTTGTATAAAAATTGATTTGGCGTTAAATAACCCACAAATGTTGATATGCCATAAAAACCCAACCAACCAACCAATTTTTAATATAAAACTAAGAAATCTGCAACGAACTTCTTTGGCAAAGTAATTTCTAATGCTTCGATCTTCATAAATGGAAATGTTCTTATGTATTTATTGACCAAAACCCTCTGCTACTGAGTGGATTCGTCAAAAATTCATTTTTTAGCGAAGTAGTTCTGATTTGACTTTAGAGTTGTCCTTTGAGACCAGTCGCTTAATAACTGCTAATGAGTACAGTCTACCCTACTATTAGCCCAAAGCTGAGTAGGGAAGATATTTTTAAGTGGATCAGTGCCAGTTTAAATTTAACGTTTTCCTTCTCCTAGACTAGTTACCTAACAAGAGCTAAAGAGACCAGTCTACCCTACTTTTTAATAACGTGTGGGAGGAAAACAGATGGTGACCTATGTCTTTGCTATGGACATTAACACCAAATGAAAAGCAAAAGATGTCGAACAGAATTCGAACTCGGGGCGCCATACCCATTTCCTAAGACGATAACTCTTAAATCAAATTGTCCATGCAATTCCATTGCACAATCATGTCCAACGCTTCTATCGTAATATTTTGAAATATTTTATTGGTCTGACCTTTATGAACAGGCAAAAGATAGATTGATTAATGTCAAAACTGCGATCCAATTTTGGCGTCTTATTAGTTTATGACAGGTTAATCAGTTATATATATATATATATATATATATATATAATCAATGTCAAATATTATTATATACAAGCTGGTAAATATTAACATTGTCTTCTTCCATAACGGAAACTGATCACTCTCAGAAAGTATATGTACTCTATGCAAATAGGCATTTTTGACCCCAGACTAGTAACTGTACCATTTACTCGTCTGACAAGTATCTTGCGCAAATCTCACGGACATTTAGCGTTGGTTTCATTTTGTAACATCTGTTTATTAATAAGATCTGGTATTTGTGGCATATATGCTTTAGTGAAAACAGGTTGTTTCTCTCTACGTATTGTTGCGAGGAGCGACTAGTTGGCAGTTATTTCAATTCTAACAAACACACATACACACACACGCGCATATATATATATATATATATATATATATATATATATCCTCTTAAAAAAACAATCGGTCACATTAAGATAATAAATTTATTTCCATCCTGTTAAAAGCATTGATATAAATCAATGCTCAAAAAAAGATTAACAAGACTTCTTCTGATCAAACAAGCGAAAATTATTTTTTCTGTGGATTTTATATACATTGAGCTCTTTACCAGGATTATTTAAATTTAATGTTCTATTTTTGAATATTTTATTGGTCCTGATTGGAATTATTCCCTACTCCGGATATACTGGATTGAATATCTTATATATAGAGAGACAGACAGACAGACAGACACACGGACAGAGACAACGTATATAACTAATTTAGGTGTTCGTAGGGAAATGTTTACAGTCGTAGAAAATGAACACGACGAACCGAGATCAAAACCTTGGACGAAGCTGTTAACATTCTTACATAGCGCCAATACCTCTGTAAAAGCAATGACCCCAATAATTCTCTCCCCAGCTATATGTAAAAACAAGGGCAGACAGTGCTCTTTAACTGTTATGGCAACCGGTCTTGCAGAAGGAAATCTGAGTTCAAACCTGTTAAACTCCGATAAGAACTGAACTTGTATCATATCCCGCACGGTTAGAGGGGTTGGTATATATATATATATATATATATATATATATATATAGAGAGAGAGAGATAGATATGTATGTATGTGTAAGTTAGGATGAAGTCATGGGTGAAAAACATACATCTGCAAGCACTGTTGATTGTATCTACGTTATACTAATTCATTCAAATATATATATATTCTGTGAATTGTGTTTCGATGAGGATACATAATTGGATTTCCTGAACAAAATTACTGAATAAATGATCCGGTTTGCTATCGAAAAAGCAATCACCAAACTAAATATATTTCAAATTTCCCGCCAGACTCATTAAAATGAGGTGATAAATATTTTGAATAATTTAAATCTAAAATAAGACAAAAAGTTTATGTCTGTCACGTGACTATTTTTGATTGCGTGATATATTTTAACAGGTGACAAACCATGTAATAGTTATGTCATATGACAAACAGTAAAATATTTACACGAAAATATTTAAACGGGAAAATAATTACTTCCTTTTTTACAGCGCTTTGACATTCATGAAACGTGAGTAGTCGAAGAATTTTAATAGTTTTTTTTTCTGATATCTATCTATCTATCTATCAACACACACACACACACACACACACACACACACACACGTATATATATATATATATATATATAAAGAGAGAGAAAGAGAGAATCAGAGTTAATATATGTCAGTTAGGATAGAACAGACACAGAATCAAGGGCCGCTGACAATATGTTTCCACTGTTTTAACTTATATATATATATATATATATATAAGGTCTATCAGAATATTGATCACTCCTTTTACACTTGCAGACCTGAAAAAGCACTTCATAATCATGATGTAAAACCGAAAATAATCATGATTAATATATATATATATATATATATATATATATATATATATATAGGGTGGATGAAGATTTATTTATAATTCATTAATCATTTACGCCAACACATGTTTCGACTTCGAATTCGCTTACATGCAGAAAGCATTCTCTCACTTATATATATATATATATATATATATATATATATATATATATATATTTATATATATATATATATATATATATATATATATATATATATATATATATATATGAAATCAAAATGTAACGCTTAAAGCGTTTTTAGTCATTAAAATCATTACAGTTTTCAATGCTTCTCCAATTTTCAAGTAAGTCAGTTTCGGCACAATACGCCAACTTGAAACTCATTTTTGTTGTTGAATATACACACACACAAACACTCCACCCAATATATATATATATATATATATATATATATATATATATATATATATATATGATCTTGTTTGTCTCTTTGTTCTAATGGTATAAAATAAATGAAAAATTGAATGAATTTTTAAATATTTTTCTATGGAAGTTCGATGAATTTTTCATTATGAGAGACAATCTCGTAGAACTCAATAACATCGATAAAGCTCTTTACTAAGCTTAGAACAAAGCTGAGGCATGACACCCAGTTAGAATCGAATTCATTGTAATTGTCATCTCCAGCTAACCATTGCACCATGCGAAACTACCAATATTATCAAAGTTCGTGAGTGGGGTGAATTACTCATTGTTGAGTTTTGATCTGAATTTTTTATTGCATAATGTTTGATCAATGTTATCAATAATCACCTCTAAATAACATGGCCCAGTCGGCTGGAGCTGTAGAATACACTGACTGCTTCTCTGCAGTGGGGTAAGAATCCCCCAATGATTGTCCTGGATATGGCACTAAACAATCTGATGGTAAGGTTCCAGTAATGCTGGTGCTTTAGGGAATACGGAGCACCCCTTCATTGCCATTGCTCCCAGGTCCACTCTGGCCCGGCGCGGTAGCACCTGATAGGGTTCAATCTATGTGTTAAACAGAACTAACGGTATACTTATGCTAAACTGAATTGTTTAACTGAATAGCTTGAAATAGAAATGTTTTTGACAATCAAACCGTACTTACATTTAAACAGCGTGCTTATGCTAAACTGAAACCCTGCTTACATTTAAACTGTGTGGTTATGCTAAACCGAATTATTTGAGATAGAACTGTTCTTGGCATAGAAAGTGAACTTACACTAAACTGAATTTCTTAACATAGAACTGTTTTGACATTTAACTGTGTGTAAAAAAAATCTGTACTTATATTAAACTGAATTACCTGAATTAGAACTGCTTGACTAAACTGAATAGCTTGAAATAGAAATGTTTTTCACAATTAAACTGTTCTTACATTTAAACTACGTCCTTACGCTAAACTGAATAGTTTGAAAAAGAAATATTTTTGATAAACTGTGTACTCATGCTTAAGTGAATAGTTTGAAATAGAACTGATTATTTATATAAAAATGGATTTGGCGTTAAATAAACAACAAAGGTTGATATGCCATAAAACCCAACCAACTAACCAACCAACTAAATAACAAAAAAGAAGATTATGTTTAGAAACAAATATTTGTTTTTTTTTAACACAATTATAGAGATAATTGAGATACCTACATCTCTTTGATTAGTTATTTACTAAGCAATGATTACTTTTGGCACATGATCACCAGTCTAAGACACCCAGTGCGCCTCAAATTCATGAGTAATGATATATAGAGGAAGCTTGCTAAAAGTTACACTATCTTGTACGTGTTTCAGTGTTAGTGAATATCTGGCCCCAAGCGTTGGTGTGAACCTGCATAATAAAAAAAAAGTGAGAGGATGGATTTAGTGAAAAATAAATTAAGGATCGGGAAAAAATTTTCAACGGTTTGTCGTGGGCTTGTCGTCATTTCCCTCAAGGAATTTTCTTCTAAAAAAATATCGCGTCTGAAACAAATAAACAGGAAATAGATTCGAGGCCAGTATTCCACTGTTCAAATATCCGATTTCCGTAAATTCTGCTATGTTCCTTGACAGAGATGATGCACGTATGAGCTTTTAAGAGTGACTAAAGTATATCACCATGTATGCATTTACCAACCCATCCGCACGAGCTGGATGCGACACAAGGTCAATTCTTTTGAGCATGTTTGAATGGGTCTGAATTCAGAGCTTTCGTTTTTTCAAGTTCTGTCTGTCCTACTATTTACCTGTAGATGTGGGGTGTCCTCGTGGTGTAATGGTTAAAGCGATGAACTGCGGAATCGTAGTACGCGAGTTCGTACTCCAGTCGCGCTATTACGTTCACTTTCGGGCAAATACCCTTGGGAAAGGTATGAACCCACTTATTCTCCCTCCAGCTATGGGTAAATAGTAGGACGGACTAGGTTCTTCAGCCTTGGTTAGGCAACTAGTCTAGGAGAAGGAAAACTCTGAATTCAAAACCTGTTAAACTCCGCTTAAAAATTGACCTTGTGTCATATCCTGCCCGAGCGGAGGGGTTGGTAAATTGTACCTGTAGATGGATAGACTTGTATTCTTACCTTTCCCACGAATATTAGCTCTAAGTATAATTCGCAAAGCTTCGTTCTGGATATAAATTCGGGTCACCGTGTTTATTTCCTATGACGATATTCATTACACAACGAGCGCCTCATATATATATATATATATTATATATATATACTCCCCTACGCCCGTATGGTTGAGTTCTCTGGCGAAGAAGTAATCGTGTTGCCATTAGCATTCATTGCAAGCCTCTTCGTATATGAATTGAGGTCTCGGCAGCCGTTGAACGGATGTATGTAAACAATAGTAATCGTGATTCATAACCATTTAAAATTTACTTCGCGGCTAATGGCTCCTCGTAGCTGAATGGTTAGAGACTTTGGTTTGGCGTTTGAGTCAAAACCGGGTTTCGATCACAGCAACGGGAAGCTACTGTCTAGCCACACTGATGAGTTCTGATAGAACGAAACAGATCTGTCTGAGGATGACTATATATATATATATATATATCAAATATACATTAAATAACCTACAATGGTTGATATGCCATAAAACCAAGCCAAACCATCCCTTAGTTATTAAATGTTTTGTAAATATTAATGTAGCAATTACACAAATATACTAGATGCTTCAAGAAATATTCCTTTTTTACTTATTGGTATTCAAACTATGTTAAATTATTTGCAACCTGAAAACGAAAGTTGTTGACAGCCCAATATCCGAAGACAACATTACAAGAAATTTTCTGTGCGAGCACACCATTGAGAACTCTGACAGTTTACAAAGATGACCCAATTGAAATGTTTTGATCCTTTAATCTTCCTGTCTCACGAAATTTATTTTAAAAGTATTAAAAAACAATGCAATATTCTTGACAAGTGTGGAAAGCAAAAATTTACAGTTAGATTCGTCTCTTGCGTCTCTTAAGATTAATTCGGGAAATATGTTCATCCTTAGAAAACAGCGTTGCTGAATAACACTGTGGAATGGATGTCTGAATGATGCTAGCGCATAATGCAATCAGTTGAACAACTATTGTCCCCTGAATTGGTATATGGACAATTGTTGTTGTTGGTGACCGTAGTCGAAGGCGACCAGAAGGCTCTTTTTCAATAGCTACTACACCTGTTGTATATTGACCTTCGACCCGGCCAAACATACCATTCCAAGGTGATGCACCGGAAGGAAGTGACACATCCAATGGCCAGTAATCGAAAGAAATCGCGTAGGCGGATTTGGCTGACGAAATGGGACAAGGAAAAGCCCGTGAAACACTCATAGACTGGTGCACCGGAAGAGAGTGACCTCTGAACTGCACGACAGTTATTTCCGCTCGATGACGATCAAACATGCCATTCCAAAGATTGAGTGGGCAATTAAGTGGGTGATTGAACTATTATATAACTCGGTGAGGACAGAAAGTCAGACGAGTTGGAGATCAGACGAGATAGAGACGAGAAGTGGTAGGGAAAGCCACACCCGGCTGAAGGGGTCCTCGGGACCCCCGATGGAGTTTGGAGACCCGTTGGTGACAAGATGTGGTAGAGAAAGCCAGCACTCAGCAGAAAGCTGAGCCCCGGGGCCTCCGGTTGAGCAGCACTGGAGAACAAGAAAGACACAACGCTGATGGCCATAAGAGTGGGGGTCAATATATTGCAGTCTTTGTTCAGTCTCCAACTCCCTCTCACAGTAAAACCCTGAGTAACCCTTTTCGAACCCTTACAATAAAATGAGAGGTACATATTTCTCTAAAGAAGTCTTGGCTCGTCCTTTATCATTGTATCGTTGTGATTCTTTCTGCATGAATCTGCATATGAGTAAATAACATACCGAGGTGTAGGGGAGGGCGCTACTCCTTTCCCTGGTCTGCTCCACTTTATCCTCGATACGTACCGTATATTGCTGAGTGTTAAGCCAAGAGATAACAAGTACCGTTTTAAAGTCTTTGTTATGACGCAACCTGTGATTGAACTCAGATCTCCCGGACCATTGGTGAACTCTCTACCCACTAGGCCAATTACATGGTCAATACTGTTGTATAAAATTTATAAGACCGCAAATCTGACCATCTTGTTACATTTCTGGGCTTGAGAATGGAATAGTATTTACCGACTAAAGTCATTTAAAATCACCAAAATTAGCTTGAATTACTGCTTTGAAATAAATCATTATGGACATTATTAGACTTTCCCACTCACTGTCTTATTAGCAATAACAATTCAGCCAAAAACAAAAATGTTAATATCGATAAATCTCCTAAGAATTAAGTACTCGATGTTTTTTTAAAATTCAGCTTAAATTCTGAGTCTTTTAAACCTACTGTTTTTTTTGTTTTTTTTCTGCAAAAGATAACACTGCCAAGTTCGTCTTCGAATGCGAGAATCTGTAGAAGATTTTTTAAATGAATCATCCCGGTACAATTTTTACATTTAATGAAAATGCTATAATTTAAACTCGTCGTTCTTATAGAAAATCAAATATCTTGATTATTAAAATTTTATGAAAATCATTCTAAAACAATTTAAGGCAGAACAAATAGAATAAAAGGAAACGCTTTCATGAAGTATTGAAGCCTTTAAATCCTTCCACTTGAAAATTAGAATAAAAGTTGAGTATGCTGATAATACCACAAATAAAATTGAATGTGTAATTTTTTTAAGTAGCTGTCAGATTGATTTTTTTTTTCAAGGCTTCTGATGGTTCATCAATTAATCCTAATCAAGAAAATCTTTCTTAATCTCTCTCGTAATCACTATTAATCTCTTCAAATTCCACTTTCTTTGCTTAGACATCTGGACGACGGTTAGTATTGTAGCAAGAAGACATTGCACATCTTTTTTTTTTATCTACGGTCAAGTTACACAAAAAAGAGACAGTTTCCGCCTAATATTCAAAGACAAGCAGTGACCACTTTGGAAGTCCAGGAACTGAAGGCAATTGAATTGTGCCAGAAAGAAAGAAAGAAAGAAAGAAAGAAAAAGAAAAAAAGAAACGTTCAACAAAAAAAGAAACAAGCTAAGGAAGAAAATAAAAACAGCCGAAAGAAAGAATAAAAACGAAGACAAACTGCATCTTTTGGAAACGAATGTAAAATCAGACACTTTAAGTTAAGGAGAGATAAACGTTTTCAGTACTTAGATGGGTGTCTTCTTTGGACCAAGAGATACTGTAAGCAATCTGATGTTTTTAACTTTTAATCCGGTTCTGGCCTAATGGTTTGGAGCAAACTTTGATTTTTTTCAACAGGTTGTTCTCCCCACCTTATTCTTCATTTGAGCATTCTGATTACGACAACTTTAGGTATATATATATAATATATATATATATATATATATATATATATATATATATATATATATATATATATATATGTGTGTGTGTGTGTGTGTGTGTGTGTGTGTGTGTGTGTGTGATGTATAAAGTAAATATATATATATATAAAGTAAAAAAAGTGTATATATATATATATATACACCAGAGAGATAGATAGATTGATAGATAGTAAAGTGGAGCAATCCAGGGAATGGAGTAGCGCCCTCCCCTACACATCGGTGTGGTAGCTATTGAAAAAGTAGCCTTCAGTTTACCCTCGACTAGGGTCACCAACTTTACTATTTACTATATATATATATATATATATATATATCCTATCATCGAGGTGTGTCGACAGCACGATTCCCCTAAACTCTTTCTTGTTATTAAGTCAAAACCCAGGGCTCAGTGCCCACACAGAACTGATGAATGTAAATATTTACTGGTCGACCGTCACTAGTGTGTCCATGTGTAGGAGTCTATAAAAGATGTCACAGTTGAGTTCGTCTTTGCTTCTCTAACTGTGTCCAGCATATCTTCCTCGACGAATTATCGAATGTGTACTTAAAAAAAAAAACTTGCGGCAACACTTGTTCGTAAATTTCTTGAAAGCATTTGATTCCATACGCAGAGGAAATAGAGAACAAATGCTTCTTCCATACTCATGAGAATTTTTATTTACATACTTGACCGATGGATATACCAATAGTAGATTTAGGTTTGGTTTGGTTTTATGACATATCAACAATAGTGGGTTATTTAATGAAAATCCTATTTATACATATATATTAGATATATATGATTAGTAAACACATTTTGTATATTAGATTCTTAAACGATCCTGAGCATTTTTTGCACACAGTTAAACGGTTTCATATGTTGCTTTATAACACTCACGATTTAACACCTATCATTTATTTGCACACATAGTTTTTTTTTCTATTTAACCCGTAAATAGGACCCTATCAGGTGCTACTACTCCGGAGCAGAGTAGACCTGGGAGCAATGGCAGTGATGGGGTACTCCACAATTACCACAGCTCCAAGGCTGGAGCCTCACCATCGGATGGTTTAATGTCGTATCCAGGACACTCGTTCGGAAGGTCTTACCCGTCTGCAAAGATGCAGTCGGTGTATTCTATAGCCTCAGCCGACTGGTCTCCAAGAGTAGAGGATACTTAAAGTTTATCGTTAAAAGAAATTTTATTTTAAAAATTGGTGTCACTATGGATGTCTGATAGGACACGCTTTTTTTTATTAATGGTTCTTTTACTTTTTTCTAGCTTCTCTAGTAAACAGAAAAACAAACTTAATATTTAGCATTCCTTAAAAAATAAAGTTTTATTTTCTTTATCATTTCATCTTTTTTTAAACGAGTACATGCCAAACAGAAATGCAAAACAGATTGAAATGTCATACCACCAGACTTTACCTGCTGTTAACATAAAAAAGATGTTGACTGAAGAGAAGTTCTCAGTAATGTATTTTCTTTTTTTAATCTGTTCTTTCTGTAAGCTAAGCACAACCCCTCGAAAAGAAAAGTATTTTAAAATTGCCTCTACAAGACAACGTAAAGAAAAACACCTCATACACAGAAAAAAGACAACGCCTTATCGGTAGGACTTTGCATATGCTGACTGTACCACCAGCAGAGGGAAAAGACCCCCCACACACACACACACTAAAAAAAGAAGTTTCAAGGGCATGATATTAAACTGCATCTGATGGTGAGGCTCCAATTATGAAGATCTGGGGAATGTTGAGTACCGTTTCATTGAAATTTTTTCCTAGTCCACTCTGATCCAGAGTGCTAGTTCTGGTTAATGTCCCATCCAAAGGTCAAATAAATGTGTTTAAAAGTTATTTATATTTGATAGGTATACCGGAGATGCCCGTGGTGTAATGGTTATCATCGTAGGAAATGGACACGGCGATACAAGTTCAAATCCTGGACGAGATTGATTGCATTTCACATAACACTAATACCATTGGGAAAGGTATGAATCCAATTATTCTCCCTCCAGTTATGGGTAAATAGTAGGACAGACTGATTTCTTCTTGCCTTGTTGAGGCAACTAGTCTAGGAGAAGGAATACTCTGAATTCAAACCTATTAAACTCCGTTTAAAAATTGACCTTGTGTCATATCATGCCCGAGCGGATGGGGTTGGTAAATATGGTATACCGGGTCATGGGGCTAATGAACAGAGAGTTCGCCAGTGGTCCGGCAGACTTGTCGAAGTTTTGTTGTTTATTGTACTCGCACTTGAATGTTGTACACACGTGTCGAATACGCGTCGAGGTGAATATAACTTGAGCATGAGGAAGGGAAGATTATATGCGCGTCAGGGCGTTCCACGATGCGAAGGTTGTCTAGTCCATTCCCTAGGTAGTGACTGGCTGCTAGCTCAGGAGTGGCTATGCTAGCGTGCATATATACTGGCCCGCTCACTGACATATTTTGGTCTGCCAGCCGGATACTAGCTGGGCTGCTGAGCCGGTAAGTGTTGTTATTGTTTTATTTAATGCCAGATTGAATCACACCAAAGGCACGAAAAATGGTGCTTGATGCCACCTTATATTGAATTCAGTATTATAAGGTGTGGATCAAATCATATAACTGTAGGCAAGCAAATAACTATTATAAGATAGAAATAATTATTTGAACTCACACAATTATAAATATTAGATATGAATTCATGAAACAATATATCTATGTGTAAAAAACTCTGAAGAAACAATGAGACAAAATTGTAAATATAAATGTGTACTAAATGCAATTCTCTAACCTGTAAGCATAAAATAACGCAAGACGGATTGATATGCCACGAGAATCAATCAACAAACAGGCATTTTACCAATTCAGTGCCGATTTTTCCAAAAACGACCGTTTCAAAGTATATAAATATGGTTTCATCTATTTCAAAATAATATAAATCATTTGCACGGAATTACTGGTATTTCAAACAAATATATGGTTCTAGATAATTGGCAAAGTTGGCTGGGACTGCAAAATACAGCGTCTGCATCTCTGCAGAGGGGTAAGACTCCTCAGTTAGGGTCCGGGATATGAAAGTAAGCAATCTGATGGTGAGGCTTCAGTAATGCTGGAACTTTGGGGAATTCGGAGAACTCCTTTATTGCCATCGCTCCCAGATCCACTCTGCCTGGAAAGATAACATCTGATAGGGTCCTCTCTATGAGTCTAATAAAACTAAACTGTTTAATTACGCTAAACTGAATTGTTTGATATTTAACTGTTTTTACCTTTAACAGTGTGTAAACAAAAACTGTAGCTATGCTAAACTGATTTTTTAAAAATAGAACTGTTTTGACATTTAACAGTGATTAAATAAAAACTGTAGTTATGCTAAACTTAATATTTTAAAAATAGAACTCTTTGACATTTAAACTGTGTTCTTATGCTAAACTGAATTATCTGAAATAGAATTGTTCTTACTTTTAAATTGTGTACTTATGCTAAAATGAATTGTTTGTAATAGGACTGTTTTAAAATTTAAACTGAGTACTTATGCTAAACTAAATTGTTTTAAAATGAGTAAAATAAAACTAAACTGAGAACTTATGTTAAACTGAATTGTTTGAAATAGAACTGTTTTATATATGAAATAGATTTGGCTTTAAATAACCTACAATGGTTGATATACCATAAAACCAAACCAAACAAAATCATGAATAATAATAATAATAATAATAATAATAATAATAATAATAATAATAATTGGTAAACAATTATATATTTTTAAGTACACTAATCTAGTGCTACTAATTTCCACACATTTGTAGGCTTTCATTTATTCCAAGAAATGATATGGTTTCAAGTCACTGATTTTAATATCATTAGCAAATAATTACAGCTTCAAGTAACTCTTGTTAATAGAATTAATTTGCACACAGTTCTATGGATTCAATTATTTTAATTATATGATTTCAGATAAGTAAGGATAATAATCTTTTGAAAACAACTATCACTTCAAGTCACTACTTTTAATGTAAATAATATATATATATATATATATATATATATATATATATATATATATATATGCTGCTTTGTTTTACAGCGTATCAACCCTTTTCGGGTCATTTAACGCCAAATTAAATTTTAAACAATTGAATTTAGTATAACTTGTGTTCACAAACAGTTAAATGGCAAAACTCTTCTATTTCAAACAATTCAATTCAGCATAAGTATGTAGTTTAAATCTACAAACAATTCTATTTCAAGCAATTCAGTTTAGCATAAGTACACAGTTTAGTTCGGTTTGACCCAAAGATAGGACCCTATCAGGTGCTACACTCCGGGCCAGGGTGAAGCTGGGAACGATAACAGTAAAGGGGTACTCTGCATTCCCCAAAGCTCCAGTATTACTGAATCCTTACCATTAGATTCCTTAGTGTCATATCCGGGAAACTCTTCGGGGAGTCTTACTCTTCAGCAATGGTGCAGTTGGTGTATACTGCAGCCCCAGCCGACTGGGTCATATATATATATATATATACTAAACATTATTGAATGAATACAACTGAAAAATCAATTAAATTCTAAAGATTTTGGGCAGCCATTTTAGATTAACGCTATCACTTGTGATAGAAATGATATCACCAACATACCACGCAATAGCCATTTAAAAATTAAGACATGATCTAAACTATCAAAATATTAGGCTCTTTACTCTTTCTTGGGGAAGTCTGCGTAGCCTTGTGGGTAAAAAGCTGGATTGCTACATCGTAGCATATAACTTTGAACACTAGGTGCCCTTTCACTTTCGTAGTAACACCATTGAAAAAAAGCAAGGATACGCTTTTCTTTCTAACTTTGGGTTAAATAGTACCGCTACTGTTCTTTTTCAAAGATGGCTTTCGTATTCAACTACTCACGATGGTTGATATGCCATAAGCAAAGAAACCACACCAAATTTAGTCGAAAGTATTCAGCATAAATATATCTAAGAACATTATCAACTTTGTAAACTTCTCACACAATTTTGATTCTATACAAAAACATCAAATTCAACTGTAAACAAAGTTTATGAAAAAATAATTGCCAGAGAATTATCATTTATATGTAATAAAGCTTGTCTCCAAGAAAAACTGCTGTCAAAATACACTATATATGTAAATGTCTTATTCATCAGTATATAAAAAGCACTTTTTCAAAACTTTTGAGCCTAAATGCTCAGGGTACGTATTATGCATGGGAATTAAATATTACCTGTTTTTACGCCATGTACATCGCTATTCTTAGGACGGTATGAACGAAAGTAAGATTTACATCTGGTTCAGACTAACTAATTTGCAACAAACTCTTTTGTTTTATACCGCCACAGAGTAATGGCCACAGGAATGTGTATTTGTTTATGATATGTGTCTTTTGTGAACTTATTTTGACCGAAAGTTTGTAACATGTTTGTGTGAACATGTACTTACTTTTGTTCTAAAATACTGCGTAAATTTTGTGTTTCTAAGCATTATACAAAAAATTTAAATTCTTATTTCTTGTCGATACAGATGGTTCACACTTCGGCCGGCCATGGTATCAACGGCATGAATCTGGTTTGGTGTATCTCATCTCTGGACATACCTCGAGCCTCATTGGAGGGGTTAGGTTTATCGCCTGGCCCCCGAGGTGCCCTTTTTTAGGGGAATGCCGACGAAGCCCGATGCATTTTGGGGAATGCTGGTCACGTCTGGGCCACAGCCCCGCGCCCGGACCCACCTTAAAAAAGGCCTTGTGCCACACTTGTCCGGTTGGTGGGACGGAGGACAAATACCGTCGATACAGCCATGATAAAAAGTTTAGCAAGTGTTAAATTTGGAATCAATTTAAATGTTAGACACTTTTAAAAGTCAAATCGGATAATACATGATAGATTTATTACTAGAATTCCGTAACCAAAAGTTAGAGGGGGTGTCCTCGTGGCGTAATGGTTAAAGCGATGGACTGCAGAATCGTAGTAAGCGAGTTCGTATTCCAGTCGCGCTATTACGTTCACTTTCGGGCAAATACCCTTGGGAAAGGTATGAACCCCCTTATCCTCCCAGCTATGAGTTAAATAATACCACTACTGTTCTTCTCGGAGAATGGCTTTGGCATTAAATAACCTACAAAGGTTGATATGCCATTAAACAAAGAAACCAAACCAAAAGTTAGAAGTATGTATTATAAGTATTATACCAGATTTGATACGGTATGTACACTTTTCAGATCACGCGATTTTTTCACAGAAAGATCTGGCATATAAGCTATAAAGAAACTATCTAACATTTTTCCTGGTCCGATTTGTTGCTCACTGAAGATATGGAATGTTTATCTCGTGCTAGTCAATAATTTCCATGGCTGAGAAGCCGGCGTTACCAGAAGATATCCGAAGAAGAATTCCTCACTCAACCTCCCTGCCTAAATGGAACAGGCTGTTACTGCAGTTTAGTTCGTATTTTGGATTTGGAAACCAGATCGGAAACTGATGTGTCACCATACAACCTACTGCTTTGTTGCCGAGGCCTCGAATAAACTTACGGTATTCCCTGCAGAGAGATAAGACCCTCTACTTAAAAAGAGGGTTGGTTTGGTTTATTTGTTTAATTGTATATCAACTTTTGTGGGTTTATTTAATGCCAAATCCATCCACGTAGAAGAACAGTAGTGATACTATTTAGCCCATAACTGGAGGGTATATGATAGTTAAAACTTTCTCATGAATGTCAGTGATCGTAATAGTATGGTTAGTGGTCGAAGTTACTTAACATGATGATGTCACACTCCAGTTCGTTAGGCACTACGTGACAAGGATACCCACCAAAAAGTAGATATTCTGGTTATGACACTAAACCATCTGATAGTTTGGTTCCAGGTCAAGAGCTCTAAGCAAGAGAGAATTACCTTTTCATTGCGTTGGCCCACGATTATCAGGGGTAGTTGTACCTAATCGATAGGTAAAAAAAATCTATTAAAAATTATTCGTATTTCATCGTAATACTCGATATTAGATAGCTGCGTTCAAAAGAAAAAAAAACGAAAAAAAAAATAGACGGCTTGATATACTGTGGAAAACAAATTAATCAATCCTTACAATCAAGAATTTCTGATAGAAAAGAAAAGAAAACAAAAAAAACGGAACGGCAAATGAAACGAAGTATAGTTACTTAAAACACAGTCCTTAGATTCCGATTAAAGTTGTATACATCTTGACTTCTGAATTTCGACGGTACTCACACACAATTTAACTTCAACTATTCTTCTTTCCCTTAAGTGTTCTAATCACAGAACCAAACCTGCAAGTTTTAAAATTTCTGCATATCTGATAGAAATTCTTCCGCCAGCGGGCAATGTCAATTATTCAACAACGGAAGGTGACGACTGACAGTGAAAATAATGTGTATAGACATGAGGTAGTGTTGCGTTGTCATCTGTGAGCTACAAACTTGTTAGAAGCTGTCAAAACTTTAGAGACTTGTTACGAAGAAAGAAATTTATTTGAATGTCACTTGAATGTGAAATTGAGGCAGTCAGAATCATAAAGAGGCAAGGAGAATGACGTCATTGGAATAATTAACTTACATACAAAACTGGTGATGTGAGCGAACTCTTGTCAATATCATTAATTTAAGTAAGTTCATATAAAAGTGATACACATACACATACACACGCACATAAACACACACACACATATATATAATATTAAAAACATACACATACACACACATATATATATATATATATATATATTCGAACAGATTGACATATAGAAAGACAAACAGACGAAAAGATAGACATCAGTGACAGAGAGATAACTGTAGACATATAAGAACAGATTATGATAGAGAGATTCATAAGTAAATAAATAAATATATATATATATATATATATATATGTGTGTGTGTGTGTGTGTGTGTGTGTGTGTGTGTCCAACCCAAACGCACGAGCAGCATGCAACACAAGATCAGTTTTTTCTGTGGAATTTAACAAGTTGGAATTCAGAGTTTTCCTTCTCTTAGATCGGGTGGTATACCAAGGTTAAAAGGCACAATCGCCCTACTAATTACCCATAGATGGAAAAAGAATCGTTGGATTCATACTTATCTCAAGGTTATTAGCAAAATGTCAAATGGAATGAAAACAGCCTGACTAAGGATTTGAACTCGGTTTGGCATGACAATTCCCTAAGATGATATCCATTATACCACCGACGATATCCTTTAAACCATATATATATATATATATATATATATATATATGGAGAGAGTGGGGAGACGAAAAGACAGCCTGAGATAAAAATATAGAGAAATATAACAGATTAAAGTTGACAGAAATTGTTTAATGGGTATTAACAGACTGATAGATAGATAGATTGATAGATATGGACAAAATGTGATACGGAGAGATGTAGAATCAACATCACATCGATCTGCTTAAGATTGAAGTATCACTTAGAAGCTCTTCTGCCTTGGATTAGAGATAGCCCTCAGGATTTTTGGTCAGATCCAAGTATTTTATCGCTTTCCGTTTTTCAGCTTATACATATGACTTAATTAGATTATAAAATAAAAAAAATGAAAATAATAATTGATTTATTAGATGTTCATGCAGATGATAACTGGCAAAAATGTGTCCAGAAATTAGAAATACAAAACTAAGTCGACATTGAAATTAATTCTTTAGTATCTGTTATATTAATGTGTATCATTGGTCACTGGGAAAGCTGGTGTGCTAAAAATTAATTTGTATGCTGATTTGCCTGCTGACCAAAGGAAAAAGAGAGTATATGCGTAAATAGAGGGTAAGTCTCTCTTAGGTTAGTCAATCTATTTCTATTGGTTGTTTGGTTGTTTGGTTGGTTGGTTAATGGAGTAGTTGGTTGGTTTTGTTTTGTTTTGTTTTTTTGTTTAATGGCATATCAACTCTCGTAGGTTATTTAATGCCAAGCTATTCTCTCAGAAGAACAATAGTGGTACTATTCAACCCATAGCTGAGAGGATAAGAGGGTTCATACCTTTCCCAAGGATATTTGTAACTGGAGTTTGAACTCGCTTACTACGATTCCGCAGTCCATTGCTTTAACCATTACACCACGAGGACACCCCCTGGAGTACTTGGTTGGTTGGTTGGTTGGTTAATGGAACGGTTGGTTATTTAGTTGTTTAATCGGTTGGTTGGTTGGTTAATGGAGTAATTGGTTGGTTGGTTGGTTGGTTGGTAGATTATTGGAGGGGTTGGTTGGTTGGTTGGTTGGTTGGTTGGTTGGTTGGTAGGTAGGTAGGTTATTAGAGTGGTTGGTTGTTTAGTTGTTTAATCGGTTGGTTGTTTGGTTAATGGAGTAATTGGTTGGTTGGTTGGTTGGTAGATTATTGGAGTGGCTGGTTGGTTGGTTGGTAGGTAGGTAGGTTTTTAGAGTGGTTGGTTGTTTTGTTGTTTAATCGGTTGGTTGGTTGGTTGGTTGT
>OY757915.1:75497586-75662586 GCA_963585895.1 Sepioteuthis lessoniana | reverse complement strand
TCCGGCTCTGGCCCAGATTGGTAGTACCTGATAGTGTCTTATCAATAGGTTAAATAGACTTGTTTGACATTGAAACTGTGAGCAAACAAACGATGTATGCTAAATTGAATTGGTAAAAATAGAATAGATCATTTAACTGCGTAAACAAATGACTGATGTTTAATTGATATGATAGTGATAGCGAATTATTTAACTCTGTGCAAACGAATGAGTAATATCGAATAGAATAATTAGGGTTAAATAGTAATACTTGTAACCACTTCACTGAATGCAAGCAAATCTTTGAATATTGAATAGGGAACGTCATGGAATCACAGATCGAAAATAATATACCTCGTTCGATATTTGGACAAGTATATCATTGATCATCCCTCTATTCGATCTGTTGTCATGAATAAAAATATCTTTTTGTTTTTTCTGTGTATAGATTTTCACAAGAAGAATTGTCCTACGTCACTCGGGTGGAAGCAATAATATCACATATAAGAATAAGATATGTCTGTTTACGTGGATATATTTCTTTATTTTGATTTAGAAGTGGATCTTACGATTTAGGGCAGATTTTCTGCCATAAGGTGTTTCGTTTTTTAAAATCTTTTTAGCGAGTTGAATTCGATGAGGTCTTAACCAATGTAAATAATTATCCCACCCGGAAAGTTTTGTTTTTTTTTCACTTTCAACATAAAAGAATTAAATAAATCGAAGGGGTAACACTTTTATATATATTTTTCAAGGCTTTTCTAAAATGATAACTTTTAAAAAAATAATTAGTATATCAATTACCGAATAAATTGTGACAGCGAAAATAATTAACAACCGATGAGGTTAATAAGAAAATACAAACAATTTTTCTTAAGAAAAACTTAAGGTAACAAAAAAACTATGCGATGATTAAGAAATTATTATTTTAAAAAGTACTTATGCTATGAAGTAAAAGATACGATTGAAAGAAAATACAAGCAATAAGAACTCATCAAGCGAATTTAAAGAAAATGAAACGCAAGATTTTTTTTTTAATTATTGGTTATCTTAAAAAGAAGAAAAAAAAGAAGATTCGTCCGATTTCCCATTTTTTTCTTTTACACCTAAAATAAATCATGAAAAACAATATAAATAATCATCATTGTTTTAAAGTCATTTACTTTCCATTTTATTTTTGTCATTCTTAATTTTTTATTTTTTATTTATTTATTCATATTTCTTATTTTCTTAAATAATTATTTATTTGTTTATTTATTTGTTTATCTATTTATTTATTTATTTGTTTGTTTGTTTATTTATTTGTTTGTTTATTTATTTGTTTGTTTATTTATTTGTTTATTTATTTGTATTTATTTGTTTATTTATTTATTTATCTGTTTATTTATTTATTTATTTGTTTGTTTATTTATTTATTCACTTATCTACTTATTTATTTATTCATTTGTCTATTTATTGGTTTATTTATTTGTTTGTTTGTTAGTTTATTTATTTATTTATTTATTCATTTATTTGTTTGTTTTTTTTGGGGGGGGGGTTGCAAATGACGTTTTATATTTTTTATTCGCTTGTTAATTCATTTATTTTTGTTATTGGTATTTATTTATTTATTTATTTATTTTATTTCATTGTTTATTTTTTTGCAAAAGACTATTTCATTATTTTGACTATTTCATTATTTTGACTATTTATTGATTGATTGGTTGATTGATTGTATTCTATTTCTTTATAAGCTAACAAAAATGTAAGGAAATGTTCCTTAATTCTTTATCTTGTCGTTCGCTTGATTCTTTATCCTTTTAACCATGTAACATTAGCGTATTACATATTTTGGACCTAATTTGATTTCAAATGTGTAAAAGACAAGGGATGTAATTGTAGCGGTGCATATAAGATGAACATTTTTCCGAATGGAGATGCCTAAATAATATCCATAATTTGGCTACGAGTTGCCGAACTGACTCGAAATCAAGTTGACTTTGATCGTACGACAAGTCTAGATGTACCATATCATAGAAAAGTTTAAGTTCCATACACCATTTTCCGAAAAAATTCTATTTACAAACAGACGCAGACATAAGTATTATGATAGATTCGCTAAGCTTTTAAGATTGATAGTTGGTTGTCATAGTTGAATACTTTCTCTTAGTTTGGCTTGGGTTGGTTTGGTTTGGATTTATGGCATATCAATCATTGTGGGTTATCTAATGCCAAATCCATTTTATACATATAAAGAGTTCTGTTTCAAACAATTCAGTTTAGCATAAGTACACAGTTTAAATGTCAAAAACATTTCGATTTCAAGCTATTCAGTTTATCCAACTAAGTTATATGGTTCCAGTCAATGCACACAAAACGGAATATATGTGCTATAATCAAACAGGTGACATCTCCTCACTAGACGGAACCCCTCTTAAACTAGTAGACAAATTCACTTACCTAGGAAGCAGCGTCGAATCAACCGAAAAGGACATCGACACGAGGTTAACGAAGCATGGACAGCTATCAATAGGCTATCAATTATATGGAAATCAGACCTGACCGATAAAATGAAACGCAGTTTCTTCCAGGCAGCGGTCACATCGATACTGCTATATGGATGCACATACATGGACTCTAACAAAACAGCTGGAGAATAAGCTAGACGGCAATTACACAAGAAAGCTGCGAGCAATCTTTAACAAGTCCTGGCGGCAACACCCCACATGAAACCAACTGTACGGCCACCTGTCTCCCATCACGAAAACTATCCAAGTTAGACAAACCAGACATGCAGGACACTGCTGGAGAAGCGAGGGACGAGCTCATAAGTGATGTACTCTTATGGACACCCACATATAGCCGAGCAAAAGCAGGACGACCAGCACGAACATACATTCAGCAACTATGTGAGGATACGGGATGTAGCCCAGAAGACCTGCCAGAGGCGATGAACGATAGGAAAAAGTGACGAGAGAGGGTCAGGGATATCCGTGCTACCAGCACGACATGATGATGATGATGATGATGATATGGTTCCAAGTATTGCTATGTATCACTAACAATTCAATTAAACATCAGTCATTTATTTACAAATATTTAAATGATCAAGCAGTTCTATTTCAAGCAATTCCCTTTAGCATAAGTATGCAGTTTAAATGACAAAACAGTTCTATTTAAGCAAATTATTTGCATAAGTACTCAGTTTAGTTCTATTTGACCCAAAGATAGGACTCTATCGTGTGCTACCACTCCCTGCATGATTGGACTTGGGAGCGATGGCAATAAAGGGGTACTCCGGATTCCCCAAAGCTACAGCTTACTAGACCCTCACCATCAGATTGTTGTGTGTCATATCTAGGTCCCTCGTTGGGGGAGTCTTACCCCTATGTAGAGATGCAGTCAGTGTATTCTACAGCCTCCGCCGACCAGGCTATATTTCTCTTATGACATCCAGTTATCTTGATTAATAGGAACCAACATAATAAAAGTTTCATTGAGATTTTCACACTAATTAAGTTAGATTTATCACGTGTTCAGAAAGACAACGCCTGGGAATTACATAGATTCTAAAAGTCTGTGTGGATTCGGACTAGAATTGAAGTAGTTGGATAAGTGAGACTGGACATTCAGACATACGAAAGTGGGTAAAAATCCTCAGGGGATATTGTGAATTGACTTTGTTAAAGTATTCCTCCTTGGACTTTAAAATATCGGGCGTAGGGAAATGTGGTGTAGTGGCTAACGTGCTAGACTGTAACATCGTAGTAAGCGAGTTCGAAATCCAGTCGGGCTCTGACGTTAACTTTTTGAAAATATAACAAAGTGGTTAAATTCTGATTTATAACAAAGGGTTTGATCGCAAATTTTACAAAGGATTAAGCCGTAAAAATATAATGAAGGGTTAAAACTTGAAATTATAACCAAGAGTTCAACCTTTAAAATATAAGCAGTTAAAACTTGAATGTGTAACAAAGGATAGAATCGAAAATGTTACAAAATGCTAAAAAGGGTTAAACTTCGAAAATACAACAAAGAGTTAAGCCTAAAAATATCATCAATGCTTAAGAGTGGATGGCATCATCCTACTCAGGCAATTTTTTTTATTGTGATTAAAAGTTTTTTAACCTAATTAAATGTTACTGAATGAGAAATAACCAAAACGGAGGTTGGAAATGAAATGGAAATCTTAATACCATTAACAAAATACAA
This sequence comes from Sepioteuthis lessoniana, assembly GCA_963585895.1. Taxonomy (NCBI): domain Eukaryota; kingdom Metazoa; phylum Mollusca; class Cephalopoda; order Myopsida; family Loliginidae; genus Sepioteuthis; species Sepioteuthis lessoniana. The sequence goes on along the minus strand of OY757915.1, from coordinate 75,658,416 downwards.
TACTCGCCAACAGCATGAAGAAGGTAACCACTGCTAGTGGTGACAACTTGATAAGCAAAAATATCTACCCTCACAATAGTGTCCAACGTATTTATGAAGAATGGAACATACCCATTACTGTTCACCAATAGGATATATAACACAAAGTTTATATTTACGAAAAGAGTATTTTTTATCTTATTTTTAATTGGATGATTCCGTGCGAAGACCTATAGAGAATGAGACACAGTTCCAAGGAAATGATTAATATTGTTATGATAAAGCCGAGTATTGAATTTTATGACTATTATACTGTCTTCATTTCTGAGTTAGAAATTCATTTTGTCTGTTGTACAGATGAAAAATTCCGATTCATAGTGATCCTAGCGACTAATAAAGATGATCTTTTCTTTTTTACGGCAAATCAACTCCTGTGAGTCATTTAATGCCAGAATGGTTGGATTGATTTTGTCTTGTGCATGTTTTAGATTTTACGGTATGGATTTTTATTGTTTAATTATTTTGTTTAGATTTTGATGTAGAGGTTAGTTTCTTTTAGAAAGCTCAAGATTTCCTCAAAATTGGTGTTTTTAAAAAGGATCTTTGAGTTGTTCGTCTGGTAATGTTTTAGGCGAATTTGTGTATACCTGTTACAGTTTATGAGAATAGGTTGGACTGTGAAAGGTACTTTGTATGTTATATTCTGATGTCCTTCCTTTTTAGGTGTGAGTGAGTAATGTGAGTGTGGGCAATATGAAGTCTGGAAAATATCACTTCTTCTTTTCTGTTTATTTTGGAGTTTCTTTCCTATTCAGCTCATTGACCTAGTGGGTAGAGTGTTTGCCAATAGTCCGGGAGACCTGGATTCAATCCTACGTCGTGTCATACCAAAGACTTTAAAAATGGTACTTGATAGCTTCTTGCTTAACACTCAGAAATATAAGGTACGTATCAAGGGTAAAGTGGAGCAATCCAGGGAAAGGAGTGGCGCCCTCGCCTACACCTCAGTGTAGTAGCTATTGAAAAGGGAACCTTCTGGTCGCCCACAACTACGTTTTCCAACTTTACTTACTTAATTGTTAGGGAATTCATCTCGGTAATTCTGCCATTTTTGTTTGATATATAGATTTAAGTGTTCTTTTATATCAGTAAATGGTATTTGAAAATTAATGTCTATAGCATCATTTCGAGCTTCTTTTGCAACTAAGTCTACAAGCTCATTTTCTTTTATACCGATATGACTAGATATCTAGAAGAACACGCTTTCTTTTTTTATTGTTTAGTTGATTTCAATTGATTTGGAAAAATGATCTGAATTTCATTTTACCAGACGCAACAGTATTAAATAATATTGACAATATTTATCACTGTCATTATCAAGTGGATTGATTTAAAACAAAACTAAACAAAGCTATTAGCTTAAAAGCTTGTTATTCAGATTACTTTTAATCCTTCAACCTTGCCGCCTACAAGAGCATTTATGGGGATACTGTCAAATACAAATGACAGTATCCCCATAAATGCTCTTCAGTACACGGAACGCATTGTTTTTTGTTTTTTTTGTTTTTTTTGCTAGACCTCAAACATTTTCAAATATTAGCTATTTATTTTCACTAAAGCAGAATTCTCGTGACTGTGAAAAAAATTAGATTATTATTGATTTATATGTCGTTACTACGGTTCGAGCTGAGAAAGAAAAGAAGTAGAAGGCACCCCGCAAAAACAATTACCGACGCCGACTACGCCAAAGACATAGCTCCCGACCAAGCCGAAACCCTACTGCAGAGTCCGGAACGAGCTGCCGCAGACATTGGCCTGCATGTCAATGCACACAAAACGGAATATATGTGCTTTAATCAAACAGGCGACATTTCCTCACTAGAGGGTAGCTCTATGAAACTAGTAGACAAGTTCACCTACCTAGGAAGCAATGTCTCATCGACTGAGACAAACCGATAAAATGAAACGCAGTTTCTTCCGAGCAGCGATTGTGTCGATACTGCTATATGGATGCACTACTTGGACGCTAACTAAACGGCTGGAGAAAAAGCTTGACGGCAATTACACAATAATGCTGCGAGCAATACTGAACAAGTCCTGGAGGCAACATACCACAAAGCAGCAGCTGTACGGCCACCTACCATCCATTACGAAAACTATCCAAGTTAGACGGACCAGACCTGCAGGACACTGCTGGAGAAGTAGGGACGAACTCATAAGTCATTTACTCCTATTAACCCCTTCACATGGCCGAGCAAAAGCAGGGCGACCAGCTCGAACCTACATACAGCAGCTCTTTGAGGATACGGGGTGTTGCCCTGAGGACCTGCCGGAAGCGATGAACGATAGGGACAGGTGGCGAGAGAAGGTCAGGAATATCTGAGCTGATGGCACGATAAGGTGATGATGACTTCGAAATTAACGTTGTAGAGACATGTTTGACATAAGTTTTAAAAAATAACTATACGCATTTATTCTAGCATAAAGATTATCGGTGAAGAAAATGAAGTCGGCGAACAGAGTTCAAACTCTGGACAAGGTTCTTGCGTTTTCTTTCCGCACTAATAACCTTGAAAAAGGCATAAATCCACCTGTTCCTCCTCCAGTAGGACAAACTGTGCACTTTAGCCATATTTTAGCAACCAGTCAAAGAGAAGAAAATACATATATACATACATAAGGTGCTCGTATTGTAAGAGTTACCGTCGTAATGCATGGACTCAACTCGAGTTCAACTCCCGGCCAAGGTTATCTGCATTTCTCATAGCGTTAATAGCATTGAAAAAGATATGAATCAAACTACTCTCCCTCCAGCAATGGGAAAATAGTAGGGTAGACTGGCCTCTTTACCGTTGATATAGCAACTGGTCTAGGAGTAGGAAAACTCTGAATTAGACTCCTATATATACAATTAAACTCCTATTAGACTCCGCTTAAAAATCGGCCTTGTGTCACATCCAACAGGAATGGAGGTGTTGGTTAACTCTGATAGATAGATAGAGAGATAGATAGATTCGTCCTGATGAAAAGTTAGGTGAGACAGATAGATCAAGAGAACGAAAGAGGGAGCAGGGAGGAGAGCAGGGAAGTGTGATAGGGAGAAAAAGATGAAGAACGCAGAGAGTGATGGAGGGATAGAGAGCTAAACTAAATACCATTGACATAAATAGATTCAATTAAACGAATAGTTAGACATATACACGCCTGCACACACACACACACACACACAAACGGATTATATAATTGACTGAATAAGCAAATAAAGGACTATATATTATATATATGTATGTGTGTGTGTCTGTGGGTGTATTCTTTGTTTATTCTCTCAATATATATATATATATATATATATATATATAAAATTTTAAAGTTGGCGACGGTAGTTTTGAGTGACCCAAAGGCTCCCTTTTCGACAGCTACTACACTGAGGTGTAGGGGAGAAGGCTACTCTTTTTCCTGGATTGCTCCACTTTACCTTGATACGTACCTTATAATGCCGAGTGTTAAGCAAGTAGGTATCAAGTAACATTTTTAGAGTCTTTGGTATGACTCGACCTGGGATTGAACCCCGATCTCCCGGGCTATTGGCGAACACTCTACCCTCTAGTCCGGAGAGAATAAAAAAAGAAATAAAATGCAAATAAGAAAACTTTTCAAATAGAATGATTTTTTATAGTAGGGCATACTGAATATCTTAGCCTAAGTTACTTAGCTTTACTCTATTTAAAATATTGTTGGATAAATATCTAAATTAAAAATGTCACTTCCTGTAATTTTTACCTAATATCCGAATGTGGTCTGTTTAAGACTAAAGTATCAATATCAGGCACTTTTGCTTAGGATTAGAGATTAGAATCTGTATGTCCAGCCTAAAATCAAAGTGTCACCCACTAACATTTCTCCGTAGGGTCACAGTGAAATAACTATCCTTGAGGATATCTCACCGTTGTTATTAAAACTTTGAAATATAAATTTCAAAAATCAAAATTTGCATCATATTGAAGAAAATAAAATTGATCATTTCGTTGATTTTAATGGCATGTCAACCCATCTGACGTTATTTTATGCTTAGAGGTCAGGGAATCATGTTTAATTGTATGTTCACATATGCATTTTTGTGTATTTTCAAAGAGTTTTTCCACACAGTTCTATATTGATATAGATATATTAATAATATTAATAATTTTCAAATAGGTCTTTTTGACCCATAGATGGAATCCTAAGAGTACTACCACTCCTGATCAGATTAGACTTGGTTGTGATGACAGTGAAGAAGTACTCCATATTCCCCAAAGCTTAAAAACTGAAGTCTCTCTTTCAGATGCAGTTTAGGTTCATAACCCAGAAACATATTGGTTTAGGATCTTTTTCCTAAAATTCCTATGGGTACAAATACAACATTATCGGAAATAAAATGAACTCAGTATCAATGATAAATACGAGGTGCATACGATAAGTTTCCAGACTTTTTTCGTAAGGGTACTTTTATTGATAGTACACATATGAACCTCTAATCTCCTTCGAAGTAATCTCCTCTGGCTGCAATGCACTTGTTGTACCGTTCCAACACCTTCTGGAAGGCTCCATGGAAGCCTTCTTGTATGAGCGTGTCAATGACTTTGGTCACAGCCTCTTTCATCTCCTCAATTGTCTCATAACGACAGCCTCTGAGCTTAGCGAATAACCAAAAGTCACGAATAACCAAAAGTCTGGACTATAGGGAGGCTGACGAACTGTCTTGATGTCCGTCTTGCTCAAATAGTCTGTGACAAGGATGGAGTTGTGGACTGGTGCATTGTCCTACTGGAAATGCCACTGACCCGATTTGAAGAGTGTTGGCCTCTTCCCAAGGAATTTCTTCCTGAACTCCCAATCAACTCTGGCGTATTGACTTCCTTACTTCTCCCGCATCTCTCATCATCCCTCACAGACTCCCTGCCTTCTTTGAATCTCTTATTCTTCTCACAAACTGATGCTCGATTCATGCAAGATGCTCCAAAAGCAGTTTGAAGCATTCCATACTTTTCTGAGGCATTTTTTTGAAGTTTGAATTAGTATTTTATTACATATCATATTGAAGTTTGAATTAGTATTTTATTGCATATCTTTCTTCTAAAGTGTCAGATTACATTTTTGAAATTCACCAGCGGTGACAATCAGGATTTAGTAGGGTGTATTCCAATTGCTGCTGTAGCTGTTCATTTAAACCTGAAATCATAAAAAGTGTTCAGTCATCTCATAGGATGTATACCAATAACATACTGAATTTTCAAGAGTCTATAACAATTTTAAATGCCCATACGTAAAAAGTCTGGAAACTTATCGTATGCCCGTCGTATATGTGTGTGTGTGTGTGTGTGTGTGTGTGTGATTAATATGTACATATATTATTAAAATATTCTTAATATAGAGTATCATAAAGTATCTCATAAATATATGTACATAAATGATACAGTATCTCATAATATAATCTATACTTTTACCAGTGTCTTTCGTTTTGAGAATCGAAATTTGTTCTATTTGGCGATTTTGAGCCTCTCTCTCTCTCTCTCTCTCTCTCTCTCTCTCTCTCTCTCTCTCAATGTTTTTGCATATATAAATATATTTTTGGGGGATGCATATACGTGTATATATATATATATATATATATACGCAGACACACGCAGACACACACATACACACACACACATATATATATATATATATCTGCAAACACACAAATAGACGCTAGATAATTAACACAACGAGATAATACTTAATTTGACCCGATTCTGTGCACACCAAATAGACAGTTCTTTTCTTTTAAACTCCTAGTATAGCAGACGAGGTTGTTGTCCACGCCTAAAAAAACATCAATACAAAAACCTAGTTATATCACACAAGGGAGACATCAAACGGACTTTTAACTATGCAGGGTTATCTTATCTCACATCTCGTTATATTTTTTAATGAAAAAATATTCTTTCAGGAATTGGTATTTGCTGCACACGTCTACATATAAATGGATTTTTTCCTCCCAATAATTGCTATCATGCAATGATAAAGAAAATAGAATAATGAAAAAAAAAAGTATTTTTGAAAATAAAGGATGCAATTCATAAAGAAAAAAGAATGAATATAATTGGATTGTTTTGCTAGGTTCTGCAGAAATATCTATTCCAAAACACGTTAGACAACAGGATTTTTTTTTTCTTATATATACTGCTGTTGGGCTTTATTTTTGTAGAAACGGGAAAAACCGTTATTAAAATAACAGGCAAATTATGTGAATGTATTACAAGGGATATTTGACAAAACGTGCACCTGTTGAGTTTATAGTTGTAAACAGCGATCTATAATGATAGTGATGTTTCTGTTTAGAAAGAAAAGAAAAAGATTCTATTCACCATTTTATTTTTGGTGAAAGAGTTAATATGCCGGACTGCGACATCGTAGTTAGCTTGTTCAAACTTCAGCCATGCTATGACGTTTACTTTGAGAAAAGCTGAACACCATAATCTTTTTAGGAGGTACCCGTGGTGTAATGGTTATCGTCGTAGGAAATGGACACGGCGACACGAGTTCAAATCCTGGACGAAACTGTTTGAATTTCACATAGCACTAATATCCTTGGGAAAGGTATGAATCCAATAATTCTCCCTCCAGCTATTGGTAAATAGTAGGGCAGACTTTGTTCTTCAGCCTTGGTGAGACAACTAGTCTAGGAGAAGAAAAACTCTGAATTCAAACCTGTTAAACTCCGATTAAAATTGACCTTGTGTCATATTCTGCCCGAGCGGAGGGGTTGGTAAATATGATAATCCTTAAAGCTAAGTTTTAAATAGAACCACTACTATTCTTCTACGACGAATGCTTAGGTATTAAATATCCCATGAATATTACTATGCCATTAAAAAAAAAAAAACATTTCATTGTCATTTCCATTATATCAAAACATAAGCATTCAGGGTAGACGTGTAAAATCGCTTTTGTTGTGGGAGTACACTTCATTGTAAGCTATGATATATATATATATATATATATATATATATATATATATATATATATAATTTTTATCCCGATTCTATAATTCTGATAATGTGAAACAAAAACAAATTATACAATTTGTAAATGAAAAAATATTGAACAAACTGATATCTGGGGAAAAATTCAAAAAAACAGTCGTACTGCCTGAAAATAATCAAACAGGACCACAATGCCTAGCCAAAAGAAAAACCACCTAAATGTGCTCAATACACAAAGTAGAACGAAATTAGAATACCTAAATAATCAGAGGTAATTCATTTCAGGTTTCATTATCCGGTAGTTGAAACCTAGGTAGATTACATCTGACTCTTCAGGTATATATATATATATATATATATGTGTGTGTGTGTGTGTGTGTGTGCAATTCTATTTATGAATACGTAGTTTCAAAAGTGACAATCTTTTGTAAATAATAAAAACTTCAAGTAGTTATTCTTAATACAATTAATTTGCATACGTTTATATGCTATCAAGTATTCCAATCTTAGACTAATATTAATATTAAAACAGATCTACTTAACAAATTCATTCTTTAAGAATGAATCAAAGTTCGGCATTCAGTAACCCATAAGGAGTTGATATGTCGTTAAACAAATAAACCAAACCAAACCTCGCTCATTGGCATGAGATTTGAACCTTGACTTCATTTCTTACGATAACTTTTATGTCATGTGTCTCCGTCAACACCTCTGTGAGCAAAAATGTTGAAGTATATATATATATATATACACACAAGCATAACAGAAATCAATCGACACTAGCCCAAAGTACATTTTAATTCTTATTTTATTTCAAAAATGAATATAACTCGTTTCAGCTGTGGTTTACACATAGTTTTTTTTTTCTATTTCAGGTTCAATATATAATTACTGCATCACGGATAAAAGGAGCGTTAAAAGTTTCCGAATTTCAATATGAAGGCGGACTTCATCATGTCGTACTGCCTGCAGAGATCTCCCTGAACCTCTTTCGTCACCCATCTCTTTCGTCCATCGCACCCGGTAGGTCTTCAAGGTTATATCCTGTTTCGGCACAGAGCTATTGTATGTAGGTTCTAGCTGGTCGTCCTGCCTTTGTCCGTCTATGTGACGGAGTCCACAGGAATACATCACTTACGCGTTCGTCCTTAATTCTGTAGTGTGCCGCATGTCTGGTTCGTCTATCTTTGATAGTGTTTGTGATGGGTGGTAAGTGGCCGAACAGCTGCTGTTTTGTAGAGTGTTGCCTCCAGGACTTGTTCAATATTGCTAGCAGCATTCTTGTGTAATTACCGTCAACCTTTTTCTGCACACGTTTAGTTAGTGACCATGTAGTGCATCCATATAGCAGTATCAATACTATCACTGCTTGGAAAAAACTGCGTTTCATTTTATCGGTGAGGCCTGACTTCCATATGAACCGATAGCCTATCTATATCTGACTATACCTTTGCTATTTGTGTGTTGATGTCTTTCTCGGTTGATGAGACACTGCTTCCAAGGGAGGTGAACTTGTCCATTAGTTTCAAAGGCACACCCTTTAGCGTGGAGATGTCGCCTGTTAGATTAAAGCACATGTATTCCGTCTTGTCTGCGTTGACATGGGGGCCTAATCCATCAGTTGTTCGTTCCAGTCTATGTTGTAAGAATGTTATAGGGATGTTGATGTCAGTCTCAGAACAGCTGCCAAGTATCTTTACAAAGTAAGCTACTATGACACTGATCGCCAGCATGCCTAAAAGGGTCATTGCGTTAAAAAAAAAAAACGCAAAAGGAATGTCAACTACGTGTTAGTAAATAAGAATTAATTTTTTCTTGTAATACTTTCATTAAAAAAACATCTAAGTTTATATGGATGTCTCTTTACGTATGTTATATCTATCTATTCAAACACACACACACACACACACACACACACACATATATATATATATATATATATATATATATATATCTTTGAAATGATTTTTGGGCTGATGCACTTTTACTACGAGCATCTAATACTCCTGTATTTGGTAATAAATAACAATTTATAGTATCGTTTTTTTTTTCTTTTTGTTATGCCTCCTTGGGTATCTCTGCATTTTCCTATCTTAAATTGAAAAGTATCTTTCCACAGAATATATACTCCGTTAATGCAATAGATAGATAGATAGATAGATAGATCAAATTCTGTTAAGCAATTCATCCAATAATTCAACAAAAAATACCCTCTTAAATTCCCTTTCCAATGATAATTTCTGAAATAATCCTCTTTAATCTAAAAACTATTGCTGTTTTTGATCCCGTAAGGCAATTTGTTCCAAAAATATATTACTCTATTATCAGAAAAAAGGCAGTTGGTTAGTAAACTGTTTTTGAAATCTATCTTAACAGTAAATTTCCAATTCGAGGAGAAATATTGAAAAATTATCTATCATAATAGAAAATTCTATAAATTATTTTGAAAGATTCAGTTATATCATCTCTGATTCTTCTCTATAAGAAAATCAAAAAAGTAAAGTTGGCGACCGTAGTCAAGGGTGACCCGAAGGCTCCCTTTGCAATGGCTACAATACCGAGATATAGGGAAGGACGCTACATATTTCCCTGGATTGCTCCACTTTGCCCTTGATCCATACCTTATAATGCTGAGTGTCAAGCAAGGAGGAATCAAGTTCCATCTTTTGAGTCTTTGCTATGACTCGACCTGGGATTGAACCCCGGTCTCCTGGGCCATTGGTGAACACTTTAACCATTATGCCAAAAAAGTAGTTAATCTTAATTTCTCTCGTTTCTCCTGGTTACCGTAATCTTTCATTCTTTTTATCATTTTTATCACTATTTAATGAATGTATTTTCAATTTTAATATCACAATCCAATTTCCAATTTCCATGTCTTGATAACTTTTTCTCTATATGCTTAATCAACGTCCATGTAGTGCATCCATATAGTAGTCTTCACACGAGAGCTGCTTGGAAAAAATTGCGTTTTATTTTAGCGGATAAGTCTGACTTCCATATGACCGATAACCAATCGATAGCAGTCCATGCTATCGCTAGTCGCGTGTTTATGTCATTTTCCGTAGATGAGACATTGCTCCCGAGGTACGTGAACTATATGTGTGCGCTTGCACGCTCTTGATAAATGAAGATTTCTTATACGACTGCTATTTGCATGTACTGCCTCTGTCCTTCGTTACGTCAGTGTACACTGGCTCCAAAGTTCAAGACTTCATGAACGCGTGACGATCTAAATTTAAAAACGTAACTCAAATCTATATAAAAATAATATAGCGTCACGAAGACCTGAAAAAGTTTTTGAAACTATAACACAACATGTATTAGTACCATTCTTCTTGGACAACAAGATCTCTGCCCTGATACCATGCAAAATTTTTTAAAAAGCCCAATATTTTACACTCAGACTTTCAGAAGAAAAGACACATTTCCCGCCCCACTAAGTGAGTAACCAACTGCTTGCGATCATTATACAAGCTGACGTATCGCATTCAGAATTATAAAGTTAAATTTCAGCATATTTGCATGAAAAGTTACTTCAAAGAATCTGAAATGTTTGTGGCTATGAAAATATGCACACATTTAAGTCTGGTTTTGCATTTATGGTAAATAAAAAAGTCTTTGATCTACTAACAAAAGCGGACGTATATTATTAATAGTATGTATATAAGTTGTACCTAACAGGTTGCAAGGTATCCTTTATGTTTGGGGAAGCATACTAACAACACATCTGTTTGTTTAAACAGGGGATCCTTGGTATTTTATTATTGGAGATATGGTTCACAGAAGTTTCAGGTCACTTGTGACAACGGAAAGAATTTTTCTTTTCGTACTCAAAGTTACCAAAAGGCAAAATGAATTGTAAACTATTGGCGAAGAAGTACAAAATAACAAACGAAAATAAGAATGGAACAAAAGCATATTACCGAGTTACAACAAGGCTGGAGTCTAAATGCAGACAGTAAAAGACTCTTATCAATTCTGAACCGAAAAAGTCAAAGATTGTTGCTGGGAATATTGAAAGAAAGTGATGATCGCGAAAGCGTGAAACTAGAAGTTGCAACATGGCGTGTTAATTTCTTTTATACCACGCACACACACACACACACACACATATATATATATATATATATATATATATATATATATATATATATATATATCATCAACATCATCAAATCAGTCTTTGTTTGGCTCTTTGGTTTAATAACATATCAACGCTTCTGGATTATTTAACGCCAAATCATGGTCACACACACACACACACACACACACACACACACACATATATATATATATATATATGAGTAGAATCTGTTTAAAAATTATCTGTAGGTAACTTCGTTTTTAAACAAGTCATACAACTCATTTGTTTGCTCACAATTAAATTATTCCAAGTACTTCTAACACTAATAAACCTATTTTAACCATAATTACCAACCCCTCTGCTCGGGCAGCATATGACACAAGGTCACTTTTTAAGCGGAGTTTAACAGGTTTGAATTCAGAGTTTTCCTTCTCCTAGACTAGTTGCCTCACCAAGGCTGAAGAACCTAGTCTGCCCATAGCTGGAGGGAGAATAATTGGATTCATACCTTTCTCAAGAGTATTAGTGCTCCGTGAAATGCAATCAGTCTCGATTTGAACTCGTGTCGTCGTGTCCATTGCCATCGACGATAACCATTTCACCTGTTTTAATTCTTCACGTACAGTTAAATGATGCAAGAATTACAGTTTCAGTGAAGGTGAACCTTAGATTCTAGCACCATTAAAATTAAAATTGGGTTGATGAAAGGTTTGTAACTAAAGTAATTTGAAATATACGGTCAGAATAATAGCAGGGCTTAACATAACCAGCCGATTAAATGGATTGTGCCTCTACGACCGCCCATCTAGGCGATAAGGACCAAAGGGGTGTGGTACTTTGACCACTTCGGTTTCCGGATCAAGGACTGCTCAGTTACCAGGATTCCTCAAACATAAAGGGTCACCAACAACGGCCCACGAGTAGCCACGTTGAATACGGTCTTACTCTTCTGTAATTAGATTATTCTACAGCCCCAGTCAAAAGGGTAGACGAGCTCGTTCAGCCATGATAATCACAAGTGTCTTGCGTTCGATTCTCTCCGAGTTCCTGATTATCACATGATTAGTCGGAGGTTAATTCATTAGCTTCATATATATGCGTGTACCATAGCCAGATATGAATACGTGAAATAGACATATTCATACCGGTACGTTAAACGTTCATGATGTCCATATATATAACATAGGAATCCCGAAACACAAAAACACTTACGACTTCTTAGTTCAGGTACGAAACTTTTTATTACCTTTGAGTTTAAAGGTTTTTCGACATAAGGAGAGAGATACTATCTTTCTATACTGACTTTTCCATCTGACCCCCATCACGCGCGATGCCCGTAGCGTACAAATTCATCTGGCTTTGCCCAGGTCTCAATCTCATCTCACTGACTTTTTTCAAGTCTCAGCCCACGCTTCCGGTGCGTGACGTCACTCACATCCCTAGTCACATCCACTATCTGGGATTTTTATTGTGACATCTCTGAATGACACGTCCGCTCTGCGCGCGTGAACACCTGCGCTCATGTTTGCACCTAACTAACCCATGCACTGAGCCGAAAGGTTCTCTGCCTAACTAAACCCAAAGGCAAGATATATAAAATGAAATCCCTCGGCTATTATATTACATGTGTGTGCATGTGTATATATCAGTATGTGTGTGGGTGTGTGTGTGTGGTCTATACGTGGGCCTTTAAGAACCAGTTACAAAAGGAGATCAAGTTTATAACGGGTAATCTCCCAAGTGAGACAGATTGATACAGCCAAATTCCTAATTTTGTCGGCATTCATCCTCTTAACTGTGTCCCTGTATTATGGATAATTGCTGACCCTTCTGCTTTTACGAAAGAAGAGATGTTATATGTGGATACCATACCATCACATTCTGAAGCTGCGTAATTCATTCCAGACCCATGTATGGGAAATCAACTGATTTTGTTTGCACACGGTTAAATGGCATCAACTATTGCTATCTAGTTGGTGTCTTGTGGGGTGTTGCCGCCAGGACTTGTTCAATATTGTAAACACCCCACAAGACACCAACTATACGGCCACTTGCCTCCCATCACGAAAACTATACAAGTTAGACGAGCCAGACACACATGACACTGCTGGAGAAGCAAGGACGAACTCATCTATGATGTACTCCAATGGCCAAACAAAAGCAGGATGACCAGCTCGAACATACATACAGCAGCTATGTGAGGATACGGGATGTAGCCCTGAAGACCTGCCAAAAGCGATGAATGATAGGGAGAAGTGGCGAGAGAGGGTCAGGGATATCCGTGCTAGCGGCACGACGTGATGATGATGATGATGATGATGATGATTGCTATCTAACAACTGTAATTTTATTTGCACTGAGTTAAATGGTCCCAAACATCACTCTGTAACACTATCGATTTAATTTGACACCAGTTATTTGTTTGCAACTGTTTAATTGCCAAACAGTTCTATTTGACCCATAGAGGGGACCCTAACAGATACTACCACTGTGGGTCTGAGTCGATCCGCGATTAATTGCAATGAAAATGTTCTACATTCTTTAACTATTGGCTTGAAGCAACACATTAACCTCCAATGAAAAAGAAAAGAAAATTTTAGGCGGAATTACCCAGAGCTCCAGGAATGGAGCCTCACAATTAAATGTTTTAGCGCCACATCCAGGACTCTCGTTTGGTGGGTTCTTATCCTATTCAGAGATGCAGTCAGCATATTCTACAGACCTAGGAGACTAGGCTGGGATTCTAAGGATTATGTATGCATTTAGCCAAATCTTCCTCTACAGGCAGGATGTGACACAAGGAGTTAGCCGGGCTCGAATTCAGAGGCTTAGAAAGAGATGTAAAACGGGAGAGTCATGTATCATTAGAATAAATATATGTAAATCTTATTTCATATGTGGTTTTAGTCAAACCTTATGTAAAAGAATGTACAAATTTGCCTGTTTTGAATCAAAATAATTGTGAGTTCACGTGTAGTAGCTAACATTCTGGTGGATCCATAGAAAGCGATTTTGAACTCCAATCACGTTATTACATTTATTTTTTGGACTAATATCCTTGGAAAAACTATCAGGGCATTTATCCACCTCACCAATAGCTTATATAGTAACACTACTGTTCTTCGACAAGGATGGCTTTGGTATTAAGAAATCCACGAAGGTTGATATGCCATTAAAAAAAGAAACCAACTAAACCATTATTTCTACATTTTATTATCCAGAGTTGAAAAGGTTAAAGGAAATAATGGCTATTGTGTCTACTTTTATACCATAAGCAGTCAAGAAATTGATCATTCTATCCCAGAACGAAATTTGTTACATAGTATTATGCAGGTCAGAAAAGTAAATTCTAAAGGGAATAATAGTCTTTTTCTATACTTTTATAATATATCCAATTAAGAAATAATAATACTATCAAGTAACAATTATAGTGTTATCACCTTTTTGCGTCTTTGATATTTGTTACGTAGGCTCATCGATTATCAGGGGGTGGCAGTACATCAGATCTCTTTTCAAATAAAGCAAACAAACAGTAGTGATTATCTGGAAGGGAAAACAAATCAATAATAACCGCGCCATTGAACACAAAATTCTTGGCATTTGTTTTTCTTAGAGGCCATTGAAATGATGTAGAAAAGGAGTTTTAGGTCACTTTACAATAAGAGGAGATTTTTCTGTTTTTGGTTCAACTGTGAAAATCTGTCTTTCTTTTTTTTTTTTTTTTTTTTCTAAGTACATTTCTTTTCTGGATCTCACGCCTTCTAGACTCTGTCTCTGTCTCTCTATTTCATCCATAGACGGAAATTTATTACCTTCTATTTGTATCTAATGTCACACTTCTTTTACAATTCTTTTTAGATATAAACATCTCTGTTTACGCTGCCTCTATCAAGTAAATCAAGGCATCATTTCTGTCATAAAACCATAAAATTTCGACAGTTCCATTATACGTCTCTGCGAGTATGTACTTACGTAATTCACCCACCACGGGCAGGATGTGACACAATGTCAATTTTCAAATGAATTAAATTGACTTCAGTTCAGAATTTTCCTTTTCCTATACTGGTTGCTAAAGTAACTACTCCACTATTAAAAAAAAGTATTTAAAAACTTTTCTTATTTGAATTATTTTTCCATAGCTGGAGGGAAGAACACGTGGATTCACGCCTTTAAAGAGCATTAGTACGAAGTGAAACGCAGACAGCATCGATCAGGATTTGAACTCGAATCACAGATTCCATTTTTACGTGAATAAACGTAATGCTAAACGTGCCTCCCATATTGCTTTTTCATTAATATTCTCTAGATTTTGAAATACCTTTTTTTTAACCGATGACAGTTCACTATTCACATTCCCAGCGGAGGCGCACGTTGTGTAATGGTTACCGTTCTAGGGAAATCGACATGACGACGAGTTCAAATCCTAGACAAGGCTGTTTGCAATTCACAAAGCGCTAAAACTCCTGCTAAAGGTATGAAGCCAATTATTGTCTTTCCAGCTATGAGTAAACAGTTGGGCAGACTCTGCTCTTAAAATCTGGAAAGGTAACCGGTCTAGGAGAAGGAAAACTCTGAATTCAAAGCTGTTAAACTACGTTTAAAAAATTGATCTTGTATCACATCCTGCTCGTGCGGAGGGGTTGGGTAAATAAATAGACTATTCTCATTCTACTGTTCATACTAAAGAAATTTTATTTATCAATTTGCTACTGTCATTTGAACTCGGGACACCGACTCCATCTGCTACGATGATAAATGTTACGCTAATTGCGACTCCATTCAAGGTTAAATACTAACTTCAGAGAAGTTGTATAAGCAGACCCTTGTTAGTGATTTCTACTTTAAGTAAGTACCCTACATTTCTGTCATTGTGCCACATCTAATCAAAGTTTAGTATATAAGTATACAAAAAATGACGTCACATAGAAAAAAAGCTCGTTTTATCGGTATATTTTCAACAAAAGTTTTCATATAGACATTATTCCTTCTACATTCTTTAACTATTGGCTTGAAACGACACATTTAACCTCCAATGAAAAAGAAAAGAACATTTTAGGCGGATATTTCTTTTTTTTTTTTTTCAAACCTAACAATAAATAGTTTACAGAAAACAATGAACAAAACTGTGAGAAAACCACGCACTAGTTACTCTGTGATAAATTTTAAAGATTCTTTTTTTACCCTTCTTTATCATTTAATCACTTTCTTTGAGGAATCGTACGTGTGTATCAAAATGACAGCATGAAAATATAATAGATAGAGGGAGAGTTTTTTTTCTTTAGAAAAATATTTATCTTTACAGAGATATCATGTATCAGACATTTAACCGTCTTATTTCGCAAAATAACAAAGAAGGTAAAATAACTGATTCGAAATATTGTTAAATAATAGATTGGTGGAATCTACAATTTGGCAGGGAGTGTAAAATGGTTTTAAATGATTTCGAAAAGCCATTAGGTCCTCTGGTTTGTTTATTTTGTGATGAACCAAGGATCGCTTTGAGGACATGGCGAAAAAATTATGTGTTCGGATGCTCTTAGAAGTTAGCAATAACTTAGAGAGGGAGAAAGGCTCGACTCGAGGGGTTGGGTTTTCCGTCTCTGCTCATTGATTCATCGTCGGTCGAAAGTATCGTCAGAGTAATAAATGAATGATGTGCAGGTGAAAATCTGGTTGTGTTGTGATTCATCATTCCAGCAATGAACTTAGAACCACGGGAGATGGCGACTGGGCAGAACAAGCAAAACAAAAATGGGGACACCAGAGCAACACTTGCCGACTTACAAGACGGTCGAAAAACAAAGTAAAGCGAAGAGATGGTCGTTCGTCCGAGTAAAGGTCATATACCATAAATCAGTAGAACAAAGAACTCTATATAACATATACGCTGAATGGGTATTTCCTAATGTAAAACACAATTGTAGCGTTCCATGAGTGCATATGTGTATCTGTAGACATCATCATCATCATCATATCGCGCTGGTAGCACGGATATCCCTGACCCTCTCTCGCCACTCCTCCCTATCGTTCATCGCCCTAGGTAGGTCTTCAGGACAACATCCTGTATCCTCACATAGCTGCTGAATGTACGTTCGAGCTGGTCGTCCTGCTTTTGCGCGGCCATGTGTGGGGATCCATAAGAGTACATCGCTTATGAGTTCATCTCTGCTTCTCCAGCAGTGTCCTGCATGTCTGGTTCGTCTAACTTGAATAGTTTTCGTGATAGGGGGCAGGTGGCCGTACAGTTGGTGTCTTGTGGGGTGCTGCTTCCAGGACTTGTTCAGGATTGCACGCAGCATTCTTCTGTAATTGCCATCCAGTTTCTTCTCCAGCCGTTTTGTTAGCGTCCATGTAGTGCAGCCATATAGCAGTATCGATGTGACCGCTGCCTGGAAGAAACTGCGTTTCATTTTATCGGTCAGGTCTGATTTCCATATAATCGATAGCCTATTGATAGCTGTCCATGCTTTCGTTAGCCTCGTTTCGATGTCCTTTTCGGTTGATTCGACGCTGCTTCCTAGGTACGTGAATTTGTCTACTAGTTTAAGTGGGGTTCCTTCTAGAGTGGAGATGTCCCCCGTTTGGTTATAGCACATATATTCCGTTTTGTGTGCATTAACATAGAGGCCTATGCTTGCTGCTGCTTGTTCCAAACTATGCAGAAGAGTTTCGGCTTGGTCAGGTGTATTTGCCAGTATCGCTATGTCATCGGCGTAGTCGGCGTCGGTAATTGTTGTTGCGGGGTATCTTCTGCTTCTTTTCTTCGTCAGTTCGAAGCCATTCTCTTTGATTTTGTCAATCGAGGTTCTAAGTACGTAGTCTAGACAAATGATAAAGAGGTACGGGGCAAGCGTGTCCCCTTGTAGTACTCCTGCTACAATGTCAAAGTATTCTGTGTCTCCATCCGGTGATCGTACTTTTACTTTAGTGTTTCTATAGAGAATTGTTATTGCCGCTACGGTTTCTTTAGGTATGCCGTACGCTAGTAGGATTTGTTCCATCTTTCCTCTGTGAATGGAGTCGAAAGCCTTGGTAAAGTCGACAAATATTAATGTCGCTTGTAGGTTCTTTGCCCGTACACCTTCAAGGATTCTGCGGATGGTTAATATTTGTGAGGTCGTGGATCTATTTCTTCGGAAGCCATTTTGGTTTTTTCTAAGTATGATGTCGATTTTGGGTTCTATTCGGTTATTAGTAGGGCATTGTAGATTTTGGCAGCTATGGATGTAAGTGTTATGCCTCGGTAGTTTTTGGCTAATCTGAGGTCCCCCTTTTTAGGGAAGGGGAGTATGCATCCCTTCATCCATCTATCTATTGGATTTTGATTGTATACTGCGTTGCAGTGGCGGAGCAGTATGTCGTCGAATTGTCTGGTCTTCCATACTTCCGGCGGAATTTCGTCCAGCCCTGCAGCTTTCCTATTTTTAATTTTTCTGAGAACCGAGTCGAGTTCTTCTTGTGTGAACGGTCCTAGTTTAATGTCTAATTGTTTGCTAATTATTCTGGTGATTGGTTCATGCGTTATTTTTGGTGGGTTTCCAAGTAAGTTTTCGAAGTGCTGTTTCCACAGTTTTATTCTTTCTTGTTGGTTTGCTGCTTTAAGTTTTGCTTTGGCTGTGTTCTTTCTTCTGCTCACTTCTTTTATTGTTTTCCAGGCTATTATAGATTGTCTATCTTCCACCGAGTCTCTAATCTTATCTATCTGATTTTGAATGTATTCTGTCTGTTCCTTTATATATATGCCTGCTAATTGATATTGTGCCGTTTTTAGTTTTAAGGCATTTGTGTTTGTTGGGTTTTTTCGATAGTTTTTGGAGGCTGTTTTCACTAGTGCACGTTTTCTCTCACCGCTAAAGTTTCCCATGGGACTCTATATTTAGTTTTAATTTTTGTTGGAATGTATTTTGCTGCTGCCTCGAGGTGTGCATTGACGAAATTTTCATATTCGTCGTTTGGTGTACTTGTAGACATAATATTTGATAAAGAAAAAAGAAAAGAAAGAAAGGAAGAAAGAACGCAATGTGAGACCTCTGATGATTTTTGTTGTAACCTTGAAAGAAAGAAAGAAAGATCGAATCATGTGATTTGTAGCTTGCCGCTTCGAAAGAGGAAAAAAAGCAGACCAGGTGTCAAGTTAGCAGTCGTAACAGCAGGCTGACTTGAGAAAGTGAAAAAGAGAGAACGAATCATATGATTTGCAGCTTGCCGCATCGAAAGAGAAAAGGAAAGAAAGAAGACCAGGTGTCAAGTCAGCAATCGTCACAATAGGCTGACTTGAGAACTAGAAAGAAAGAAAGAAAGAAAGAAAGGTGAGTTGTCTGGAGTTTTTGAAATCTTAAAGAAAGAAAGAAAGAAAGAAAGAAATGAAAGTGAAAAGGATATAAATTGAGTTATTTGTAGTTTCCCTGTGTTGAAGAAGACACCAGAAGAAAGCAAAACAAGAAGAGGTCTGTCCACGGAATGATTTTAAAAGTTATGAAAATTATCATTTCAATGTTGCTTAAACAATCATGTGTCTGAGGAGAAAAAATATTCCCCAAATTGGAACATGTTCCGCTGTGAAAGAAATTTTATCATTTTTTTTTAAAAAGTTTAAAAAGTCCTGAATTCCTCTTTTTTTTTAATATGAAAAGAAGTTTCTTAGAGGTATTTTTGAGTCATTTTTTTTTTTGCGTTTCATATCGATTTTTGCTCATCATATCATAAGATACCTATTTATGGAGTCATCAATTTATATAGAAAAAAAATTACAATTCTTTTGTTTTTCATTCATTTAGCTATTTTGATATATACAGATATTTTATATAAAATTCAACCGTCATTATTCACAGGTTTATTCTAGTATGATAATATTCCAAGACTTTAAAAACGGAATGAAATCAGTCTATCCCTCTTGGATGCATTAAATAACACTATTTTAATATTTAAACCAAAACTCCAGCGTTGTAAGATCTTGGTGAGCAGTGGTTGATAATGGCAGGTGTTATAAAATTACGAACTTTTAAAATAAAATAAACTAGAAAAAACGGACATAAATAATCGGCATATCAATCAGTCCCGAGACTGATTGATATGCCGATTAAATCTATCAGTCATAAAAGGGGAATTAACTGATGCAAGATATTCCAAGACAGCCAAATGAGAAGTCTAAGTGAAGTGAATAAAGGATTTGATTCAGAATTCCATGAAATTTACCGATTACGACAAAAGAAACCTTAATAAATACAGGGGACATAATGGCTGAAACTTTGTTTGATTTGGTTTGGTTTGATTTGATGGCATATCAACAAATGTAGATTATTTAATGCTACATCCATTTTATACATATGAACAGTTCTTTTTTAAACAATTCAGTTTAGCATAAGAACGCAGTTTCGATGTCAAAAACAGTTCTATTTCAACCAATTCAGGTTAGCATAAACGCACAGTTTAGTTCTATTGAACCCATAGATAAGAACCTATCAGGTACTACCATTTCATGTCAGAGTGGAGCAGGAATTGATGGCATAGAATACGCTGGTTGTATCACCTGAGTGAAGACAGAAACCCTCAAAAATGAATGTCCTGAGAATGACATTAAACTACATCTGATGATGAGGCTCAAGTTATGGAAATCAAGGGAGTATAACTTACTCATTTATTGTCATTACTCTCAGCTCTACTCTGACTCAGAGTGGTAGTACTTGTTAAGGTCCCATCTACGGGTTAAATAGATCTGTTAAGGTTTCATCTTTGGGTCAAATAGATTTGTTTAAAAATAGGAATACTTTATACTATGTAACTATCAGTTATTCTTATTATGAATATATACTCGAAGCTTTAATTGTTTACCAAGGATTAGGATTAGTAACTTGAAACCATATAAATATTTGCTAACAAAAGACTTGTTGGAATAGTTATTTGAAATCATATACATATTAGTTTTGGGAACACTTAAAATCATACAAATGTATGCAAATTATTTCTATATGAATACTTGATGCCATATAAGTAAAGTAAAGTAGGTGACCTTTAGTCAAGGGTGACCCGAAGGCTCCCGTTTCAATAGACACTACACCAAGGGGAGGACGCTACTCCTTTCCCTGAGTTGCCCCACTTGCCCCTCGATCTGCACATTATAATACAGAGTGTTAAGCAAGGAGGCATCGAGTACCATTTTTTGAGTCTTTGGTATGACTCGATCTCGGATTGAACACAGGTCTTCCGGGGCATTTGCAAACATTTACCATTATGCCAATGATACCATATAACTATGTGCAAATTATTTGTATTAGATAGGAATACTTGAAACCATACAAACGTGAGCAAATTCTATTTATCAGATAGGAATACTTGATACCATATAACTGTAAATAAAAGAACACAGAAAAATATCAGAAAAATTAACAAGGAAAGCAATTGCCCAACCTTTCTGCATATAATAACCCAAGACGGGTTAATATGTTGTAAAAACTAATCAATCAATCACCTAACGATTATCTTCATCTTAGTTTTTATGGTAACAACATTTTTGTGGTTGAGACATTTGGTCTTCGATTGGTGTCCATTATAATCAGTAACTGACCAGGAATTTCAAACCAAACCCTTTATTAAATCCCTAAGCGAAAGTGTTGTTTCATTCAACCATTCATGCTTTCAGGATATCTTTTACCAGTTAATTAATTAGTTTGTCGATACTCCTTCTTCAGGATCTAAATAAAGACTACTTGGCAGGGGTGAAGGTCTGCAGAAAGAAGAGAGAGAGAGAGAGAGAGAGAGAGAGAGAACCTTGTTAAAACGAGAACATTACAACATCTACCGTTGAATAGGACATGTTTAGAGTCACAATAAATCAATGAAAGAACATCATTAAACATATTGGCAAAACATGTTGAAGTTCATCGAATGAAGAAGTTTTAGTTGTAATTAAGGAAGGCGAATAAGACGGATACAAGAAAAAATATCAATAAAATAACCGATTAATCAATATCATCAGATCCTGTTTATAAATAAATGTATTTTAGATAATTTTGTAAATATAAAAGTATACGCCTTGGAAGGCAGTTAGCAAATGTGTTCTCAACAAGAAATATTCGTTTACATTCAATGCTGATTTTCAAGGCAGACATGATCTACTTTTTGCAATATTGGTGCTACACAACCATTTTTTGTATTTATATCTCCGAGTTGGATCCAAGACTAAGTTAAAATTCCCAAATCCCCCCACACACAAATATATATATATATATATATATAGGAGGGTCTCAAAAATAAGACCAAAATAGCCTGGTAAATAAGAAAAGTAGCATTAGCTTACAACAACACCTCAGAGCATTGCAATCTTGAACTAGAAGAAAAATAGTTATACCTATTTATCAAGTACAAATTAACTCTTAAACAGTTGTTTGTAGGCATGAAAATAAATTTCTACTGAACCATCTGAAAACGGACTGCTTCATAGATTACTAATATATATATATATATATATATATATATATATATATATATATATATATATATATATATATATATATATACATATAAACAATAAATCAATAACGCACAACCGAATAACAAGTATCGATTATGTGATGACAAAGACGTGACGATTAATTGCATAGAAAGTGAATGTTGCAAACTAGCGCAAAAAGAGTATAAGACGACACGACTGGGTGCGCAAGGTGATCGACTGGGAATTGTGCAAGAAATTGAAATTTGATCATACTACACAATGGTATATGTACAAACCAGAATCCGTGCAAGAGAATCAGATACTTAAAATTATTTGGGCCTTTGAGATACAAACGGATTACTTAATCCACGTCAGAGGACTAGAGTTATTGATGATTATCAAAAAAAAAACAAAAAAAAAACGAGAGAACTTGCTGTAGAGTGAATTTTGCCGTCCCAGAGGCCACAGAATAAAAATCATAGATAGCGAAAAAAAAGCTAGAGGTATTTTACCTTTGCCTGAAAACTAAGAAAGCTGTTGAACATGAGATGGTGGGGGTGATACCAGTTGTGATTTGTGCACTTAGAATGGTCCTCAAAGACTTAAAAAGGGGACTGAAAGAGTTGGAAATCGTAGGACGAATCGTGACTATCAAGACTACAGTATTGTTAAGATGGGTCCAGAAGAGTCCTGGGGACCTGATATGACAAACTGTTACTCAAACTCCAGAGAAATACCACAAGGAGTGGATTGAGTATACAAATTGATAAACCACAAAGCCAGTATAATATAATCACGTAAATAAACTTAAAGTATAGACTAAAAGACCTTTCCTGGAATGCCCTACAAACTAGATAACTCTTCTGAGAATGCCACGGAAACAAAATCATAGTTCCAATCATGTCCCGCACAAGAGTATACAAAGGGATTTACTGATTACTGAGGTGCCAAATCGACAATCACTAAGTGCCATGGACTATGTGTCTTCATTATCCTTAGTTAGATATGTATGCTCAGTCACCGGGGTTAAGCACTCGTTTTTTTTTAAATATAGTTATATCTTCTGATGATGGTCGAGGATCGAAATCGATCGGAATTAGCAAATGCAAATACATATTTTTTCTTTCAAACAACTTTTATGTGCCCATTCTTTATTTCATAAACGATATATATATATATATATATATATATAAGGGAATATGATTTTAAATTCCTGATCTGACATAGGTTGCCGAAATGGCTGAGTGGTAAGTTATCGGTCTAAGACAAAATTAGGCGGGTTTCGATCTTAGCCGGAAGCGTCCAACGTCTCTAGCCACATCGAAGAGTTGTTATAACGCGAAAGTGTCCGTCTGTGGATGAATATATATACACTCCCCTATCAAGGTTTAGCACTCTGGCTAAGGAATTTACGCTGTTACCCGCGTAATGCAAAGTTCTTCCCACGAGTTAAGCATTCTGGTATCCGATAGCGTAAATATGCAAACAAAAGAAAGTTAATACAAAATGCTTTAAATTCCCGTGTTGACGTAGGTTGCTGAAAAGGTTGAGCTGTAAGTTATCGATCGAACGTAAATTTAGACGGGTTTCGATACCATCTTGAAGCGTCCAGCGTGTCTTACTACGCTGAAGAGTTGTGATACAACGAAACAGTCTGCCTGTGGATGATAATATATATATATATATATTACCGATCACCTGGCCTTGCAACAAAACTTAATTTTTTATGGTAAGAAAACGTGACTCCAAGAGATCATTACACGAAAGAACTTCGGTCTTTTTACACAATAAACTCTACTTTCCTTTGGTGCACATATTTAGGAGTTATAACGTATATGCATGTAAGCTCGAGTGTATTCCGATGAAAATGCATTCCTACAAACGTAGGTTATATATCGGGTCATTGTACTAATGGGTAGAGTGTTAGCTATATTCCCGGGAGACGGGGTTCAATCCCAGGTCGAGTAATATCAAAGACTCAGAAGTAGTACTTGATGCGGTCTTGCTTAACACTCAGCATTATAAGGTACGGGTCAAGGGTAAAGTGGAGCAATCTGGGGAAAGGAATAGCGCCTTCCCGAACATCTCGATGTAGTAGCTAATGAAAAGTGAGCCTTGGGGTTGCCCTCGATTACGGTCGCCAACTTTACTTATATTTACATATAAGTATGTGCATGGAGCTGTGTCTCTCATTGTATTAAAGGGGATCCTGAGCAAATTGGATCAGCATATTTTAAAAGATAGATAATGACATCCATGGAAAAGATGGGATTATTTTTTAATGTCTCAAAATAAACTGAAGTCTTTGGTCCCCCAAGTACGGTCCGATGTCGACAGACAAGTATCTCTTTTTTTTATCTTTAGTCCTAGGGGAGATAAGTAGAAAAAATAATGAGAGTCTCGGAAGTTAGACCCCAATTATTCAGCAGAGACAGTAACCTCAAAAAGGGCAGTTCAAGAAAATATCTGCTGAAAGCAGTCATTGGATGTAGAGAATGAGGGCTGTTATTTCTTCTGCGGGTGATTGATAAATTGTCGTCTAAGCTACACAAAAATGAAAATAACACAGACATATTACTTTGATTTGAACTGTTTACCAAAATTACATGAAAATATTTTAAAATACCGTACTATAAATTCATTAAAAAATTGCTATTGGCTTCAACCACAGCCTCCAGACGAATTCAGAAAATCATGCAAGCCTTTCCAACAGTTTACTCGTTTGAATTGGCAAATGCTGCCATTATTTTTGCTTTCAGATCATTGGTGTGGCACAGAGTTTTGTGGGTCTCTTGCTCAACTGCTCCCCACACATAATAATCAAGGGGATTGCTGTCTGGAAAGTTTCGCTGTCAGATTTTATGGACGATGTAATCGCAGAAATGTTCTCACTGGCTTCTGATTGCATAGCATGACACATAAATCTATTGCCAGATGAAGAGCCTTCTTCAAGCCCCACTCTCAATCTAGGACAGTACTACCTCCTCCGGGTACTTGATGTAAGCCCCCTTATCTGGGGCCAGGTGGGAGGATCAATTGAGGTATAATGTCACCATCGCTTGTGATCTCCCCAAACATCATGATGTAGACTGGGTGTTAAAAGTTCATCAGTATATGAACCTGTCCTCAAATTCACAGCTAAACATTCTGAAATCTTTGTTTTGAGGCTTCCGTCGTGAATGCTAAACCATATAGCATGCCGTTTCCAAATTTATGTATAAGTCAATTGCATTATTGTGCTGCTTTCTTAACTGACAATTCTCAACTGAGTCAAGTTAGCTGCACAGTAAACAAAACCTGAAACAAATAAAACGCATGTCCAAAATAAACAATTTAAAATGGCAACAATTTACGCATCGTTCTCTGTACAGTTTCGACCAAAACTGGCCGCAGACTTCTTTAAAAATATATTGGGGGGGTAGAGACCGAATCGCCAACGAGTCGAGACGTGGTGCAGATCGATACTACGACAATCTTTGTCGTCTTTCTTAATTAATTTTAATTTTTTCAGCGTTTTCTTTTTCGTCGTTATATTTGTAATTATTTTGCCCATTTGGGAGTTTTTCACACCAGCGTTAGCTGATGGTTTTCCACTCTAGTCTGAGAGACAGCAAGTCTTCTCAAGTCTCCGGGACTCTTCTTAGTATTCTAAATTATCTCAACAAGTCTTTAGTTTTGATGGTCTCCACTCGTCTTTTATTTCTCAGTCCTCCAGTCTCTGTACCAATCATTTAGTGGCTGTACCAAGTGCACCAATTACAATTGGTACCACTGTTACTTTAATGTTCCATAGTTTTTTCAGTTTTCTAGCAAGGTCCAGGAATTTATCTTTCTTTATGCCTTCCTTCAGAATTACCCCGTTGTCAGCCGGAACTGCACTTTCGCGTTCTCTCTCTTTTTTTTTTTTTTTTTTTTGTTGATTATTCCTAGTTCTGGTCGTATGGCCAAGATTAGGTAATCCATTTGTATCTCAAAATCCCAGAGAATTTTCTGCTTCATTTTCCAAGACAAACGCTGGGTTGTACATATACCATTTGTTCGCATGGTCAAATTTAAACTTCTTGCACAATTCCCAAGGAATCACCTTTCCCACCCAGTCGTAACAAGTTTTATACTCTCTCTGCGCTAATTTATTGCATTCACTTATTATGCGATTGATCGTTCTGTCCCTTTCACCCAAAGTCTACATCAGCTATTTTGTTGCGTCTTTGCTTTGACAAAGTTAATCCTTATCATATTTACCCAACCCCTCCGCTCGGGCAGGATATGACACAAGGTCAGTTTTTTTTAAGCGGAGTTTAACAGGTTTGAATTCACAGTTTTCCTTCTCCTAGACTAGTTGCCTCACCAAGGCTGAAGAACCCAGTCTGCCCTACTATTTACCCATAGCTGGAGGAAGAATAAATGGATTCATACCTTTCCCAAGGGTATTAGTGCTATGTGAAATGCAATCAGTCCAGGAAATGCAATCAGTCCAATTCCTACGATGATAACCATTACACCACGGGCACCTCAACAAAGTTAATCCTTATGGTATTATAATTATCATTATTATTATAATCTTTTTTCTGCTTCTTCCTGCGTTCTATTTCTGTCAATTCAATTCCAAATTTTATCCAGGATATATTCTAAATATGCTTTTAAGAGTTATTTCCCTTATTGAAATTATATTGATGAGAGTGAGCACAGAGGCCAATAAAACAATAAGTTGATAAGTTGAAAATTCGATATGAATGAGTAGCCAAAGAAGTCTTTAAACGAGTAAGATATTAAAAATGATAAGATATAGTGTCTAAAGAAAAGACAAATAGGTATACGATGTATACAATCAAGTAAACAAACAGTTAAACACAATAAAAAGCATACACACACACACTCACATATATATATATATGTGTGTGTGTGTGTGTGTGTGTGTGTGTGTGTGTGTGTGTGTGTGTGTGTGTGTGTGTGTGTTGTTAGGCAACAGTCGTTCATTTAAGCATGTTTCATTAAATAATAAAGACAAATTTCCCAAGCAAGCACCCCCTGTGGATAGCCTATGAACGGTCCGAAAGCGCCCGGGACAATTTTTGGAAATTCATCTACCAATTCCCACCTGAAACTAAGACACCTATCAGAAAACTTGAAAGGATCTTAAATAAATTATAGACAAAATTTGTCTTTATTATTTAATGAAATATATATATATATATATATATATATATATATATATATGTGTGTGTGTGTGTGTGTGTGTGTATAATCGCTCCAAATGAAATGGATTTCTAAAAACGTTAATGGATATTATTAGGTATTATTCATTACCAAACACTTCGGTATTGTAACTTTGTCACCAAAAATAAAACTGCACAAATATAATCGGTATAATTAATTTTAGAAAACATATTTGGTCTCAGTGTTTCTGAACTGTAGAATGTGGTAAGGAATAATGATTAAGAGAAATACTCGAGTAAGTGGCTAACGTTTTGGACTACGACATCGTAGTAGGTGAGTTCGAACTCCAATCGCGCTATTAAATTCTCTTTTGGAAATAATAACCTTGGGAAAGGTATGAAACCACTTATTCCAGCATTTTTGAGTACTGTTTTTCTACAGGGAAAGTTTGGACTTTAAATAACTCACGAAGAGTGGTATGCTATTATAAAAATCGAAACCCTAAATTATAATTGTTTCCATTTCATGTTTATATTCCACGAGAAACTTTTTCAAAAATCTGGTATCTTTTATTGAGACCGGATTATTTATGAATAAATAAGTAGTTTTGTGTCTGTGATGTCAATTTTTTTTTTATTTATAAGCCATTAAATATAGTCACCCATCATGTTTTCGTTATACGCTCCTCGGTAGCTGAAAAGCGAAGTTTGAAAAGAAAAATATGTTTTTTTTCATTAATTTTAGGTATAAGCAATTGAGAAATAACACATTCAGCCCAGGAATAAGAAAAAGCAAATCATTTGTTACATAATGTAATCATTTGCGGCTGCGATAATAATGCTATCAACCTTGACCGTCTGAATAAGAAACGTTCGCCTTATTTTTAATTGAATTTACCACCTACAAAGTAAACTAAATTCAAAGTATAACAGAATGAAAAATAAACATATCTACCAAAGAAATTAGTTTCTTACTTCACAAAACTGAATCTCCTCGGGGGGAAGTTTGCATGGCGCAGTGACTAACATACTGGACTGTGATAAGCGAGTTCGAATTCGAGTCACGCAAGTCCGTTCACTTTCGGACAAATACGCTCGGGAAACTCCCTTCTGCTCCCACCTATGAATTAAAAATATTACTCCAACTACTGTTCTTCTACAAGGATGGCGTTGGCTTTAAATAACCCACGAAGGTTAATATGCCATTGAACAAAGAAAAGGAATCTTCATTTATTTTTTACTTGATAGCGGTCAAGGAGGTAGAGTGGTCAACAATGGCCCAGGAGACCGGGGTTTAATCCAAGGTTGAGTCACACTAAAGACTGAAAAAAAATGGCACTTGATGCCTCCTTACTTAACACTCAGCATTATAAGGTACATATAAAGGGTAGAGTGGAGCCGTCCAGGGAAAAGAGTGGCACCCCACTGCATCTAGGTGTAGTAGCTATTGGGAAAAGAGCCTTCGGGTCAATCTCGACCACGGTCACCAACTTTACTACGTGTTATTAATAAGTCAAATTTTATGATAGAAATAGAAAACAACGGTTTATATCAGAACTAGAAAGGCTGCACATTGTCACCTGTTTAAAATAAATAACAACGTATATAAGAGAATAATAAGACATTTTCTAATGACGCATTTCTTTTAAATTAATTATTTTTTCTTTATTCGTTTATTTCTCATTAAAAGCAGATCTTAGTCAGCCCGGGTGGGTGGGGGTGTATAATTCGTCAACTGATCTCAGGAGATGGGTAAGATCTCCCGCACCCAACCTGTGTCCTAGAGATGACACTAAACTGCATCTGGTGGTGATTCTCCTATTTTGAAGCTTTGGGGAATGTGGAGTGCAATTTCAGTGTCATTACGCCCAGACCAACTCAGACCGGAGTGGAAGTACCTGTTAAGGTCCATTTATGGATCAAATAGAACTATTTAATCATTTGCCATACACGAAACCATTTAACTGTGTGCAAATGAATGAATGATATTGATTGGTTTGGTTTGATTTTATGGCATATCAACCATTGTAGGTCATTTAATGCAAAATCCTTTTCGTACATATCATATATGATTTCTAAACACATTTTTGGAGATAACATATTTAAACAAGCCTGAGCTAATTTTTCCACAGAGTTAAATGATTTTAATTGATTTGAAACAATTCACTTTTATTTTTTTTTTAGTTTATACACCGTCAAATGTAAAAACAGTTCTATTTCAGCTATTAGAAACAATTCAGTTTAGCTTTTTAATATTTGTATTTCAAACAATTCAGTTTTGCATAAGTACACAGTTTAAATATCAAACAGTTCTATTTGAGCCATAGATAGGACCCCCTCAGGTGATACCACTCCGAGCCAGAGTTGACCTGGGAGTGATGGCAATAGAGGAGTACTCCGCATTCCCTACTGGAACCTCATCATCAGATTGTTTAGTGTCATATCCAGGACACTCGTTGGGAGAGTTTTACCCCTCTGCAGAGATGCAATCAATGTATTCTACAGTCCCAGCCGACTAGAATAATATTGAATAGTGTTGGATAGCAATACTTGGAAGTATTTAAACATTAAACAACATAATTAGTGACACGCCAGTCTTCATTACTATTACAGACCTAGAGCGGTAGTTCCTGTCATGGTCCTATCTATGTACCACATACAACTGTTTAATCTTTTACAAGAGAGTATTATTGATAATTAGTAGAATTATTAGCGTTAAATAACAATAAATGAAACTATTTAACGATATTTACCTAACCCCTCCGCTCGGGCAGGATATGACACAAGGTATTAGTGCTATGTGAAATACAATCAGTCTTGCCCAGGATTTGAACTCGTGTCACCGTGCCCATTTCCTATGATGATAACCATTGCACAACGGGCACCTCCAGAAACTATTAAACTGTGTGCAAACAAATGAGTCCTAAGACTTTTAAATTGGACTTGGTAGGAAACTATATATATATATATATACATTTATATATAAATATAACTTAAACTCATGCAGATGTGTGAAAATTGTTCTTATTTGAGAGAAATGCTTGAAAAATAGAATTATTAGTCATAGATAGCAATACTTAAAACCATTTCACAGCGTGCAGGTAAATCACTTGTTTTACTCATTTGGAAATAAAGTTACCAACCAACAATTCATTTCCAAATCACACACTCGCACACACACAAATATATATATATATATATATATATATATATATATATATATATATATATATATATATATATAGAGAGAGAGAGAGAGAGAGAGAGAGACTTCCTGATGATCCGAGAAGGTGAAACTTTAGTAAAAGATTTCCAACTCGCGATTTAAGTTAATTATATATATATATATATATATATATATATATATATATATATATATATATATATATATATATATATCAGGATTTAGCATTAAATAATCCATGAGGGTTGATATGCCTTAAAAACCCGACCACCGATTGCATCTCTGCAGAGGCGTAAGATCCACCCTACAACATGTGTCCAAGATATGACGCTAAATAATCTGTAGGCGAGACTCCAGAAATGCTGGAGCTTTGGGGAATGTGGAATACCACTTCACTGCCATCGCTCCCTGGTTTACTCTGGCTCGGAATGATAGCCCCTGATAAGATACTATCTTTGGGTTAAATAGAACTGTTTGATATTTAAACAGTAAAAACAACTGACTTATGCTAAATTGAATTGTTAGAAATAGGACAATTTGATAATTTAACAGAAGGTATCTACAATTGTGTTAACAAATCATATATCTAATATATAAGTAAAATCAGGATTTGGTTTTAAATAACCGATAAGGGTTGATATGCTATAAAACTAAACCAAAAATAAACCAAATGATCAAACAAACAAGCAGATTCTAAATGTTAAATCCAAATAGACTTGCTGCGAAATGAACAAAATGTACACGAGAAACAAAAAATGTTATCCCAAGCAGATTTTTTTTTCAATTTATTGGTTTATTTTTTTGGTTTAATAACATATCAAGCTTCGAGGGTTATTTAATGCCATAGCTATCCTTGAAGATAAACCTGAGTAGTATTTAACCATATTTACACGACCCCTCCGCTCAGGCAGGATATGACACAAGATCAATTTTAAAGCGGAGTTTTACAGGTTTGAATTCAGAGTTTTCCTTCTCCTAGACTAATTGCCTCACCAAGGCTGTAGAACCTAGTCTGCCCTACTATTTACCCATAGCTGGAGGGAGAATAATTGGATTCATACCTTTACCAAGGGTATTAGTGTTATGTGAAATACAATCTGTCTCGTCCAGGATTTGAACTCGTGTCGCCGTGTTCTTTTCCTACGACGATAACCATTACAACACGGGCACCTCCTTAGTAGTATTTAACCCATTGCTGGGAATAAGGGGCTCATATCTTTCTTAAGGTTATTCGTCCGAAAATGAACGTAATCGCGCGACTGGAGTTTGAACTCGTCTACTAAGACTCCCCTAACGGGTGTCCTGGATGGTGAGGTTCTTCTAATGCTGCAGCTTGGGGGAATGCGCAGTGCCCCTTCATTGCTATCGCTCCCAGGCTCTCCCTGGCACGGAATGGTAGCACCCGATAGGGTCCTATCTATGGCTCAAATAGTGTACTTATACCAAACTGAATTGCTTGAAATAGAATTGTTTTTGTATGCTAAACGGGATTGCATAAAATAGAACTGTTCTTGTATGCTAAACTGAATCGTTTGAAATAGACGTGTTTTTGACATTGAAACTGTACTTACGCTAAACTGAATTGTTTGAAATAGTAGTTTTGACATTTAACTGTGTGTAACCAAAAACTCAAATTATACTAAAACTAAGTGGTTTGAAATAGAACTGTTTCACTAAACTGAATAGCTTGAAATAGAAATGTTTTTGACAATTAAACTGTGTACTAATACTAAACTGAATTGTTTAAAATAAAAATGTATTAAAATGGATTTGGCTTTAAATAACCAACAAAGGTTGATATGCTATAAAACCCAAACAAACAAACAAATAATACAATGTAATTGTCCAGCTCTAAACCCACAGGAACTATCATCTTTAATAAAAGGAAATAATGCATAACGGGCATTAAATGGTATATACCTTAAAAGTTTTTTTAAATTTTATTTATTTTCTTAAATGGAAAGCATAAAGCTTTCCAAATACAAAACGTTTTTGCCCAGTCGGGCTAGGGGGGCTGAAGAATACACCGATTGCTTCTCTGCAGAGGGGTGAGACCACGCCCAACGAGCGTCTTGGATATGATAAAAAAGAATCGGATGGCGAGGTTCCAGTTGTGCTGGAGATTTGGGGAATGTGGAAATAGAACTGTTTTTGTATGTTAAACCGATTTGGTTGAAATTGAACTGTTTTTGTACGCTAAACTGAATTGCTTCAATTAGAATTGATTATTTGCATAAAAATTGATTTGGCATTAAATAACCTACAAAGGTTGATATGCCATAAAAATCAACCAACCAACCAACAAACCCACCAACCAACCAACAAACCAACCAAATGTTTTAGTTTTAGTTATTTATGATTAAAACTAAAAGTGAAGTGGAAAAAAAACCTTATCCATGATTGTCGACGTAGTTTACCGAGTCAATAAGCGTTACTCTGTTCGCAACTCTAGAAAAATGCTTGAATAATTTGTCGATTTCTCTTGGAGTTATCGGGGTTTCGTGGTTAAGCCTCTCTCTTCTTTTAAGTAGCATGTAACAGGTGGTATTAAGTTGCAATAGTTCCGGTAGCAATAAACGATTTCTGATATCGAATAACTGGTTTCTTTCTTTAATGGCATATTAACCTTCGTGGGTTATTTAATGCTAAAGCCATCTTTTTAGAAAGAGAGAAGTGGTATAATTTAACCCATAACTGGGGAGATACGGGGTTTCATACCTATTCTCAGGGTATTAATCCCAAAGTGAACATAGTGGCACAACAGGAGTGCGAATTCGCTTTATACGATGTTCCAGTCCAGCACATTATCCACTACCCATCTAGGACTACCACTCGAACACCCAAAATTACAACTATCCCAAATGAATCCAGTATTCCAGTTTAAGTTTGATCTCAGACTTCCAGTCCTATTCCCTCTGTTTTAAACCATTAAGTCACCACGAATCTCCTGAATTTTCAACGTTTAAAATTAAAAAAAAACGATATTTGTTTGTTTGTTTGTTTGTTTGTTTAATGGCATATCAACCTTCTTGGGTTATCTAATGCCAAATCTATCCTTCTAGAATGACAGTAGGGGTAACATTTAACCCATAGCTGGGAGGATAACGAGGTTCATACCTTTCCCAAGGGTATTTGTCCGAAAGTGAAAAAAATGATCTTTGATTTTTGTTGCTATTAAATACGTTTCTAACTTGTCAGAACGAGCATGTACTCGTGTTCAGGAACTGATCTCTTTGCTTATTTGTATTTCAAAGTACCTCTCATTTGTACCTGTACACATTAGTTTATTTTAACTTTGTTCGGTTGTTGATTAGAAGCAAGTATCTTATAGCACATAGAGAAAATGTTGTTCTCGTGCCAACATCTGCAGCAAAAAAAAAAAAAAAAAAGAAAGAAAGAAATCGTATAGGATGAATGTATTGATCACAACAAGAGATAATAATATAAAAAAATAGCCTAGAAGAAATCAATAAGATGAAAAACTAGTTGCAGTCTCATGCAGACTATATCGACCAGTACTTTTCTTTTTTTGCATTTTCCTAGTAGTAACTTGCAGCTTTTTTTTTTTTTTTTTACCATTTCTCGTTTCTGTTTCTTTGTTCTACACAATTGTCCACATTTTTACTTTTCTAATCCCAATTCTTTTTACCTTCCATTTTGGATCTGAAAAATCTTTCTTTTTTTCATTTTTTTCTCTCATAACTCTTTTTTTTTTTCGTGGATCTTTTTCTATTTTCGAAGATTTATTTAATTAAAAGAAGGGACTACTCAGCATTACCCGGGGTGAGGGGAATACCATCAAGTATAGCAGTGTAGTAAACAACTGTATTCTGTAATATATTTCTTCGAAAAGAAAATATTTTATTGACATTAAAAAGTTGGCTTGGTTTAGTTTGGTTTCTTTTTTTAATAGTATATCAACTTTAGTCATATTGGTAGAAAAACAGCAGAGTTACTATTTAACCCATACCAAGGGGATAAGGGGATTTAAATCTTTCCAAATAGTATTAGCCAAAAGTAAACTTAAGTGCGAGTCTTGAATAAGAATTTGCTATGTTGCAGTCCAGTATATTAGCCACAATACCACGGAGTTTGTTTTTTTTTAAAGCAAAAGTAAAACGTCTTTAAAAACTGAGTTGCCCAATCGGCTGGGTCTGTAGAATACACCGACTGTACCTCTGCAAAGGAGTAAGACCCCCACCCCTAATGAGTGTCCTGGATATGACACTAAACAATCTGATGGTGAGGTTCCAGCAGTTCTGGAGCTTTGGGGAATCCGGAGTACCCCTTCATTGCCATTGCTCCCAGGTCAACTCTGGCCCCAAGTGGTGGCACCAGATAGGGCCCTATCTATGGGTTAAATAGAACTAACAGCATACTCATGCTAAAATGAATTGTTTGAGTAAACTGAATAGCTTGAAATAGATATGTTTTTGACAATTAAACCGTACTTACATATAAACTGCGTGCTTATGCTTAACTGAATTATTTGAAATAGAACTGTTTTTCGACATTAAAACTGTATTTACATTTAACTGAATTGTTACATATAACTGCTTGAATAGTTTGAAATGGAAATGTTTTTGACAATTAAACTGTGTACTTATGCTAAACTGAATTGTTTTAAATTGAACAGATTATTTACATAAAAATGGATTTGGCGTTGAATAACCTACAAAGGTTGATATGCCATAAAACCCAACAAACCAAACCAAACTAAAAACGGATCTTTTTAGTTAAACCATATTAGTTGACTGGTATAATGGTCCAGATTTTAAACTACTGCTGCACGGGAGCAAGTATGAGTAAGCAGGTTTGAAACATTTATTTGAACAAAAGCAGCCATCATGGCATGGAATTGTGAATATCACGCGTTTATTATTGAAACTTATGTAGAAAAAAAATGGCAGCTGTCTCCTTACTAATTGATAACATCCGATGGTCAGGTCGTTCATCAGATCTGTCCGCTCATGATTATTTTCTCAAGGGACCCCCAAAACCTCAAGTCTTGAAAAATAAACCATAAACAATTGTCTAACAGAAATATTCTACTCATAAAAAATTGCAGAAAATACTTTATAAAATGACTTGGTGAAAGCAACTGAAATTTAAAAGTGTATAACGTGTGATCAAAAGTATTTAGACCGTATAATCTTAAAATATGTATCTTTTTACAAATATATTAAATATATTTGCAAAAATATTTTGTAGATACACACAGCAAAATGATCAAACAGTTCTATTTCTAACAATTCAATTTAGCATAAGTCACCGAAGTTAAATGGCTTCATATATTCCTATATATCACTAAAAATTCAATTAAACATCAGTCATTTATTCGTACATATTTAAACAATCAAACAGTTCTATTTCTAACAATTCAGTTTAGCATAAGTCACTGAAGTTAAATGGCTCCATATATTGCTATATATCACTAAAAATTCAGTTAAAGATCAGTCGTCTATTCATACATATTTAAACAATCAAAAAGTTCTATTTCTAACAGTTCAATTTTGCATTTGCCATTTGTTTGTGCTCAGTTTAAATGTCAAACAGTTCTATTTAACCCCAAGATTGGACCCCATCAGGTGCTACCACTCCAAGCCAGAGTGGACCTAGGAGCAATGGCAACGACGTGGTACTCTACATTCTCCAAAGCTCCAGCATTGATGGAGCCTCACCATCAGAATGTTTAGATGTTTGGATCTGAAATTTAAAATCTTCTGGTTTGTTGGTTGGTTGGTTGGTTGGTTGTTAGGTTATTTGGTTTAGTTTTGGTATGGTTTTATGGTATATCAACCCTTTTCAGTTATTTAAAGCCAAATCCTGTTTTTACATATATATTAGATATATGATTTGTAAATCCTTTTGTAGATATCCACTGTTAAATTATCAAATAGTCCTATTTCTATCAATTCAATTTAGCATAAATCAGTTGTTTTCACTCAGTTTAAATATCACACAGTTATATTTGATCCAAAGATCAAATTATGGGCTACCACTCTAGGCCTGAGTGAACCAGTGAGCGATGGCAAAGAAGTGATATTCCACATTCCCTAAAGCTCCAGCATTAATTGAACCTCACCATCAGATTTTTTAGTGATATATCTAGGGCACTCGTTGGTGGGAGAGATCTTAGGACTCTACCGAGATTTAATTCGTGTATTTTACAGCCCTAGACAACTCTGCTAACATCTGGCTTAAGTAGTTCGTAAGTAGTTATACAAGAGATTGACGAAGGGCATCATGATTGTACACATGAAAAAATAAAATAATAGCCCCAACCATTATAATCACTAACATTGAGGAGGTGCCCGTGGTGTAATGGTTATCGTCGTAGGAAATGAGTTCAAATCCTGGACGATTGCATTTCACATAGCACTAATACCCTTGGGAAAGGTATGAATCTAATTATTCTCCCTCCAGCTATGGGTAAATAGTAGGACAAACAGGGTTCTTCAGCCTTGGTGAGGCAACTAGTCAAGGAGAAGGAAAACTCTGAATTCAAACCTGTTAAACTCCGCTTAAAAATTGACCCTGTGTCATATCCTGCCCGAGCGGAGGGTTTGGTGAATATGATAATCACTGACATGGTAGCTGCGGCTTACTCCGCCTCCATCCTTTAGTACAATATGGAAAGTGCTGATGCAGAGTTCGATCCCCACGGTCAGGCTCACAGGTCCCCTCTGAAAACAAGAATTGTTCTCCGTGTCTCTCCTCGAGACAATAAGAAGGAAGAAAAACTGATACTATCTTTTATTCCCAGCCCGAGGGCTGAGTAAAAGAGATCTGGTTACAGAGTCACAAAACCAGCAGAGATTTCGTCATAGAATCTTATCGCTGCAGAAACCTCAGTAAAGAATGGCTTCTTTTTTGTTGTTTGTTTAATCTGCGCCCGAATATACACTCGCACGTCTACTTCTGTAAGTGACATGAGCGCCAATTGCAAGCTCTATGTGCACCTTTTTGTCTGTAGAATGTGCAGGTTGTGACACCCACATTTGTTGTAGTTCGTTGGAATAAGTGTGAGATACTTAATAGAGTTTAGACCATCAAATGAAACAGAAAACACTGACAGAAAACCGGGTTGTAGTGGCTTAGGGAATAGGTTAGGTTTGGTTTCTTTGTTTAATCGCATATCAAACTTAGTGGGTTATTTAATACCAAGGCCACCTTTATAGAACGACAGAAGTGGTGCTATTTAACCCTACGTGAAAGGATAGGAGAGTATCCTTGTGGTGTAATAGTTAAAGCGATGAACTGCAGAATCGTAGTAAGCGAGTTCGTACTCCAGTCAGCTATTACGTTCACTTTCAAGCAAATACCCTTGGGAAAGGTATGAACCCCCTTATCCTCCCAGCTAGATGTTAAATAGTACCACTACTGTTCTTCTAGGAGAATGGTTTCGGCAGTAAATAACTGATAAAGGATGATATGCCATTAAACAAAGAAACCAAACCAAACCAAACTAAAAGGATAATTGAGTTACTACCTTTCCCGAGGGTATCCTCCTGAGAGCGTAGCTAGATTTCGAACTCACTATCTACAATATCGCAGTCCAGCACTTTAGCCACAACGCCACGGGAACTCCGCTTAGGAAGTAGTGTGCAATGTACGTTGAGATAAGGGAAAAGCTTTAAAAGTTAGCAAATAGATTGACTAATCTGTTAAAATTCCCTGAACTTTTTCGCTGCAAATTCGATGCATAAAAACAAGATTGCGTCTCCTTGTTTTTATAGGTCGGGGAACGGAAGAAAGAGAAAGAGAGAGATAAAAATACGGAGACAGAGAGACAGGGGGAAATAGAGAGTGGGAGAGGGTGAGAAGTTATGGAGAGGAGAAAAAGAAAGAAAAAGAAAAAAGATAGAAATAGAGCCGTTGGCTTCTAAAATGTAAAATATTGTAACTAAAGCATGTCTGACCGAATTCCCTACCAACAAGCACTTTTCATATGATTTTAAGTTGAATATGTATATAGATATACATACATGCAGGGTGCGGGTTGAAATTGGGAATTGGTACGATGGTTAGAGTGTTCGCCAATGACCCGGGAGACCTGGGTTCAATCCCAGGTCGAATCATACCAAAGACTCAAAAAATGGTACTTGATGCTTCCTGGCTTACCACTAACTTTGATAGTTTTCGTGATGGGGAGTACGTGGCCGTACAGCTGCTGCTTTATGGGGTGTTGCCTCCAGGACTTTTTCAAAATTGCTCACAGCATTCTTGTGTAGTTGCCGTCAAGCTTTTTCTCCAACCGTTTAGTTAGCGTCTATGTAGTGCATCCATATAGCAGTATCGATACGATCGCTGCTTGGAAGAAACTGCATTTCATTTTACCGGTCAGGTCAGTGTTTTAAGTTAAGGATTAAGGATAAAGTGGAGAAATCCAAGGAAAAGAATAGTGCCCTCCCCAACACCTCGGTGTAGTAGCTATCGAAAAGAAAGCCTTCAGATCACCCTCAATTAAGGTGGCCAACTTTACTTTTTACTTTACTATTATAAAATAATATAAAATAACTTTAATTTTAAGAATAAACGAGACAAGACGATAGACACACGATAGAAAATATTCTCAATATAGCCACTATTTTTAAATATAAACATGCCTTCTAAACGATTTTCATACCTTTAAAATAAATTCTTGAGAACTTCTCAATAGCAGTCTTATGCAAACCAATATTTGGATGGGAAGTTTCATTTGCTTTGTTTGTTTAGTTTGCTCGTAGACTTCACTTCATTAGCGTGCTTTCTTATTGACATTGTGGGGTCTATCTTAATCAACGTAACAAGTGCAGTTAAGAGGGATTCTTTTCGGTTTTGGTTCAATCCTCCACTTTCCCTTTTCCTTAAATGCTATTTTCTGTGAAAATGTTTGCTTTATACATCATCATCATTATCATCATCTTGCCGTGCCACCAGCACGGATATCCCTGACCCTCTCTCGCCACGCCTCCCTATCGTTCATCGCTTCTAGCGGGTCCTCAGGGCTATATCCCGTATACTCACAGAGCTGCTGTATGTTGGTTAGAGCTGGTCGCCCTGCTTTAGCTCGGCCATGTGCAGGGGTCCATAGAACATCACTTATGAGCTCGTCCCTGCTTCTCCAGCAGTGTCTTGCATGCCTGGCTCGTCTAACTTTGATAATTTAGTGATGAGAGGTAGGTGGCCGTACAGCTGCTGCTTTGTGGGGTGTTGCCTCCAAGACATTTTAAAAATTGCTTTTTCTCCATCCGTCTATGTAGCGTCTATGTAGTGCATCCATATAACAGTATCGACACGATCGCTGCTTGGAAGAAACAGCATTTCATTTTACCGGTCAGGTCTGACTTCCATACGACCGATAGTCTATTCATAGCTTTCCATGCCTTTGCTAGTCACGTGTCGATGTCTTTTTCGGTTGATGAGACACTGCTTCCTAGGTAGGTGAACTTGTCAACTAATTTCAGAGAGCTACCGCCTTCTGTGGAAATGTCACCTGTTTGATTAAAGCACATGTATTCCGTTTTGTGTGCATTGACATGGAGGTCTATGCCTACGGCAGCTCGTTCCAGACTATGCAGCAGGGTTTCTGCTTGGGTGGGTGCATTTGCCAGAAGCGCTATGTCATCGGTGTTGTCGGTGTCGGTAATTGTTTTTGCAGGATACCTTCAGCTTCTTATCTTTGTCAGCTCGAAACCGTTTACTTTGATTTTATCAATCGATGTTCTAAGCACGTAGTCTAGACAGATGATAAAGAGATATGGGACTAATGTGTCTCTTTGCAGTACTCCTGCTTCAATGTCAAAGTGGTCTGTGTCTCCATCCGGAGAACGTACTAAGACCATTGGGAAAGGTATGACTCCAATTATTCTCTCTCCAGCTATGGGTGAATAGTAGGGCACACTGGTTTTCTTCAGCCTTGGTAAGGCAACTAGTTTGGAGATGAAAAGGTCTGAATTAAAACCTGTTAAACTCCGCTTAAAAATTGACCTTGTGTCATATCCTGCCAGAGCAGAGGTAAATATGTACACATCAGCCATATTTTTTCTTTGATAAATGCACGAACAGGATGTAACGGTATTTGTCGCACGCCCCACCAAATGGACAAGGCCTTTTCAAAAAGGGTCCGAGTGCGAGGTCGTAGCCCAGATACTCCTGGCATTCCCAAAAATGCCTCGGGCTCTATCAGCATTCCCCTCAAAAAGGGGACCTTAGGCGCCAGGCAATAAACCAAGCCCCTCCGAGGAAGGTTAGAGGATTGGGGGACGGCCCTCTGAGGCTCGAAGAATGTCTGTTTTGGCTGCGTAACGCGAATGCAAGGCCTACTCGGCACCCGTGCCAGGCAGCACTCGACTGACTACTGTATCCAGAGACGGGACACATCCAATCAGGTCTGTGCCGCTGATACCACGGCCGGACTGAGTGTGTCCCATAAATTGGATCCGGCTTATCAAATCAGTGAACAGAATGTAACACGGGATCATTTTTTTTAAATCAGAATTAAACGGTTTTGAATTATCTTTCTTTTAAAATGATTGCTAAACCAGGGCTTAAAAACCCCAGTTTTTTCCAACTATTCACCCATAGCTTTGAGGAGAACAGATAGATTCATACATTTCCTATGGACATTAACGTAAAAGGCAAATAGCCCCGTTCAGGTTTTGAACTTGTATCACCAATTCCACTTTCTACAACAATAATTTGTGTGCTAATCGAGCCTCCACTCGTCCATTATGTTTCCGTTTTCCCAACCCCTCCGCTACGGGCAGGATGCTGCACAAGGTAAATTTTTAAGAAGAGTACATCTGGTTTGAATTCAGAATTTTCCTTCTCCTAGACTGGTTGCCTAACCAAGGCTAGATAAACCAGTCTGCTGTTCTATTGACTCATAGCTGAGCGAAAAAACAAATGGATTTATATATTTCCCAAGCGCAAAGTAAAATGCTAACAACTTCGCCCACGATTTGAACTCCGATCGCCTATTCCATTTCCTGCGGCACCAACCGTTACATTAACAGTGCCTTCTCTTCGTGTGTGCGTGAGAATAGTCAGTAGGTACAGTAATCAACTGGAAGTCTAGAATACGCACTTCTTAACTTATTCCCCTTCTACTATTAATAGTAAATAATGCATTTAAACCACGTACTTGTCTGTGAATTAAAACAAATTCTTATACACCTGATACAGCTAAGTATAATAAACACAGTCAACTAAATCCATTCAGAAGATTATCGAGAGTGAACTGATAATAGACGTTAGACTGAATAAAAAAGAAAATAAGATTATAGTTTTTATTTTCATCGGCACCAACGAGTAAAGAAAATACAGCCATTTCCTAATCCCCCCAAAACTTTTTATATTGATCATTTTTCTTACTGATAGCCAAATATCTTTAGTAAACATGCTATTCTTGGATAAATCAATGGTTTCTTTTATAAATAGTGTATCACAGAAATAGAATATATATATATATATATATATATATATATATATATATATATGGCGACCGTAGTCGAGGGTGACCCGAAGGCTCCCTTTTCCATAGCTACTACACCAAGGTGTCGGGGAGGGCGTTGCACCCCTCCTTGGATTGCTCCACTTTACCCTTAATCTTTAACTTATAATGCTGAGTGTTAAACAAGGTAGCATCAAGTACCATTTTTGAGTCTTTGGTATTACTCGACCTGGAATTGAACCCAGGTCTCCCGAGCCATTGGTGAAACACTCTAACCATTATGCCTATTTGTTTAAAAGTCCAAGTTTTTTAATGAACCACAAATTTATGTTAAAAAGAAAAATAATAATAATCAAATTTCAGTAATAAAATAGGTAGTAATCGGGTTTTATTAAAATTACATCAAATTCTCTGGTAGACGCGCTTGGCGTAACGGAAATTGTCGTAAGAAATGGAATTGTAGTCTCAAGTTCAAACCTTGGACAAGACTGTTTGCGTTTCACTTTACGCTACTTCCCTTAGGAAAGTCATGAATCCCTTTGTTATCCATAATTACCGACCTCTCCGCTCCGACAGGATATGACACAATCACTTTGTTATCCGTATTTACCGACCCCTCCGCTCGGACAGGATATGACACAATCCCTTTGTTATCATCACAACTATGGATAAAAAGTAGTAAATTTTGTCT
The DNA here is from genome assembly GCA_963585895.1 of Sepioteuthis lessoniana. Taxonomy (NCBI): domain Eukaryota; kingdom Metazoa; phylum Mollusca; class Cephalopoda; order Myopsida; family Loliginidae; genus Sepioteuthis; species Sepioteuthis lessoniana. The sequence goes on along the minus strand of OY757915.1, from coordinate 75,615,447 downwards.
TATTTAGCAGTGGTAATGAAACCAATCTAGAAAAAGAAAAACTCCGAATTTAAACTTGCTGCACTCCACTTAAATCATTAGATATTTTGTCACATGTTGGTGGGAGTATTTTTGGTAAATATATACATAGACACACGCAAAATAAATCATGAGAAGATCACTTGTCAACTTAGTAATTTACAAAGCTCTTTGCTTCGATGTGGCACAAGCCCGAATGAATGGGTCGCCCAATGAGACTCGAACTCACTCGTGTAGGTTTGATAGTCCAACTTGCTAACCGTTACACCACCAGAGGTGCCCTTCACTTGTCAACTTAGACAGTGCAAAAAAATCACAAACAACCAATCTTCTTTTCTATGAAAATTTGCTGGTTTTGTTTGGTTTATTTTTCTAACAGCATATCAACTTTTTATGGACTATTTATTGCCGAACATCAATTCGTTTGTAAATGTTTCTATCTTTATGTTTAATAGCATACCAACCTTTGAGGGTTATTTAATGCCAAACTCATCCTCATAAAAAAGAATAGTGTTACTATTTAACCCATATCTGCAAGTATACATATTTACCAACCCCTCCACTCGGGCAGGATATGAAACAAGGTCAATTTTTAAGCGGAGTTTAACAGGTTTGAATTCAGAGTTTTCCTTCTCCTAGACTAGTTTCCTCGCCAAGGCTGAAGAGCTCAGTCTGCCCTACTATTTTACCCATAGCTGGAGGGAGAATAATTGGATTCATACCTTTCTCAAGGGTATTAGTGCAATGTGAAAAGCAACCAGTCTTGTCCAGAATTTAAACTCGTGTCGTCGTGTCCATTTCCTACGACGATAACCATTACACCACGGGCACCTCCATATCTGCAAGTATAAGGGGTTCATACCATTCTGAAGGGGATTAGTCCAAGAGGGAAGATAATAGCGTGATTAGAGATCGAACTCGCTTACTCCGCTGTCACAGTCCAACACGTCAGCTATTATGTCATTTAGACTCTCCATTTGTAAATGTTTGATTGTAATCTCAACTATATTTTCAATGTTCCGTGTAATTTATCCTTCTAATTGTTTAGTATTCGTTTGGACACTGTTATATTGTATCAACTATTACTATTTACAACAAATCCATCGCTCACCGTTAAATGGTTTCAAGTATTCTTATCTAACACCAATACGTATATTTAACATCAATTATCCGTTTTCATAGTTCTATGGCTTCACGTATTTCTCTCTAATACAAATAATTTGCACTCAGTTAAATAGTTTCAACTATTCGTACCTAATATTTAGAATTTCATTTAATAATAATCATTTGTTTTCATTGTTATATTGTTTCACGTACTTCAAATAATAATAATTTTCAAACAGACCTATTTGTCGCATAGACGAGACCCTAATAGGTACTACTACACCCTGATCAAAATGGACCAAAGAGTAATGGCAATGGATGAGTACTCCCCATTCCCAAGGCCTCCAGATACCCGGATGCAATTGAGTCTTATACCCAGGACCAATTGAAGAAGTTCATAGCGTAGTGGCTAACGTGCTGGACTGCGGCATCTTAGTAAGCGATTTCGAACTCCAGTCTTCTGTTAAGTTCACTTTCGGACTTAAATCTTTGAAAAAGGCATGAACCCACTTATCTCTTCTAGCTATGGGTTAAATAGAACCGCCGCTGTTCTTCCACAATGACGGCTTTGCCATTGAATAAGATATGAAGGTCGATATGCCATTTAACAAAGAAACAAAGCCAAGCTATGATACATGATCATCCTTTTGGAGAAGGAAGATTTTAATTCATTTAAGAATCCTTGATATTGAAATTATTAAAAACCTGTTTTTATTCGTAAATCCTCTGGTCACATTTAGGCCTTCATTTTTGGCTAGTCGTATATATCTCACATACATGATTCCATAATATCTTGTATAAATAAATCCTTTTCTCAGAATCGGACCGAAATTAAATGTCACAGACGACATGATAACGAAATATTGAACCATCTTACATGAGAGTTAAAGCCTGCAAAAATACACTTCCCGATTTCCTTAGAGAAAGTAGCTTAGTGAATATAAGCATTGGTTAAAATACTGCTGTTACTTAGCCGCGTCAGACACTGAAATTCATATCCCCTGCTTCTGCAGAAATGTGCAAATGAAATGGCCACAGTGATAGGGGCATCACAATAAGCAATTAATACAAGATAAAATTCTGCACTTATTTTGCTTTGCCCAGTCGGCTGGGGCAGGAGAATACATCGACTGCTTCTTTGCAGAGGGGTAAGACACGAGTGGTCTGGATATGACACTAGACAATATGAATGTGGAGTACCCTTTCATTTTCATCGCTCCCAAGTCCACTCTGACTCGGAGTGGTAGCATCTGAGAGGGTCTTATCTATGGGTCAAATAGAACTAAACTGCGAACTTATGCTGAACTGAATTGCTTGAAATTGGACTGTGACGACATTTAAACTGCGTACTTATGCTAAATTGAATTGTTTGAAATAGAACTATTTATTTGTATAAAAATGCATCTGGCATTAAATAACCTACAAAGGTTGATATGCCACAAACAAACAAACAAACTATTTTCCCAGACTGCTGCTCAACTTCTATCTGAAACAAGTGTCCCAAATATGAACAATATTACTGAAACTTTCATGCGCCATATTTTTTCAGCTCTCAGGCTAGATTTTCGTATTTCTCCAATTTTCTTTTTCCCTTGTTCTTTTATTCGGTGGTTTGCTAGAATAGTAAAATCTACCAGTAGACACATTCTTTTGTTGTTAATTAAAACAAGCTCCATTCTTTTGGTATGAATTGGTGGGGTCCATTTACACAATGTTGATAATCCCTGATAATATTCCTAATTTTTTTTTTAATCCACACAAATGTCCACTTGAATATTCTTTAAAGGCCAGTTGCTAAAGTAATACGTTGAAATGAGGGAAACACAAAAACATGCTCTCAATAATCTTTCTTGAGAAGTCCAGCAAATTCCTGACCTTTAAATATCCAATTTTTCCAAAGGTGACGCCACAATAATAATTACTTCATAAACATTCACTTTGCCGCTCACGCATCAATCCATCTGCTATTGTATGCGCCAGCAGACATCGAGTATATCAGATGCCGGTGCCATGGACTATCGCAGGAAGATTTAACTTCTACTGGCATACCACCAACACTGGGCTCTAATGTTGGAGACCAAAATTATATTATAGGAGAAGTTACCATCGGAGAAAACCACATGCATTTGAAGATTCTTCCCTCAAGAAATTATTAAACTAATTACGTTACTAATTCGAGTTGCTTACAATCATCATCATCATCATGTCACTCTGCCAACACGGATCTCCCTGTGTTATATAATTAAGGAATGATTTTTTTTTATATTAATCATTTTTCGTTAATTATATTTTATCATTCAGTTTGGTTGGGCTTTGACCTATTCGGCTCTTAGTTCAGGTGCACAGACATTGGGTACAGTTTTACCCTCGCGCGCAAAGGACATGTCATAATAAATCCCAGACCCTAATAGGTACTACTACACCCTGATCAAAGTGGACCTAAGAGTAATGGCAGTAGGTCGATATAAAATCAAAGAACAATATTGTCGACTTTGTTTCTCAATAAATCTTCCCTTCGGCTTGGATTACGTTGTTATCAATTTTTTCTCTATATTGTCAGATTTTACTCCATTATTTACTTCAACTTGTTTTACATTTGTTCAGTTATACTCATTGACCACAGTGAATATAAATGTACAAGGAAATCGCTCAATTTCGAAATTGTTTTTTATCTATATTGTAAAAGAACTACAAACATCTAGAGATGTAAGAATTGAGGATGCGACTAATAGTCTCTAAAAAACAGAAAACAAATTTAGAATCATATGAGGAAAGGAAGATGATTAAATCATTGTAAAAGTTATATACTTCCATCACATCTGAACGTAAATAATGTTTTTTTTTAAGATCGAAAACAAAAGAAGAAACATTGGTTGAAGGACGATAATTGTTTATGTTACTTGTCTGACTGCATTCCATTGCTATAGCAACAAGTGGTTGCGAGGTTGAGATACTGATTGGCTTTTGCAAACGATTCGTTAATAAGGAGAGATTGCAATGAAATTAAGAGAAACATTCACACAGATGCAAGTAAACAGTACACAATCTTAAAAACCAAGATTCACGTAAATTATCTACGTAAATGCATCCGTGCATAACTGTAGAGCAAATGTTCCAAACATTTACAGAAAAAAATATTACCAAGTGTGAATGAATACATACTAATATATATATATATATATATATATATATATATATATATATATATATATATAAAAAGGAAAATTAATAACAAGATAATCCAAGAAGAAAAAGGAGAGATTTATTGAGAAGCAAAGTCGACACTATATCGTTTCGGTTCTAATGAGTCATCATCAAGACTATGAGGGATGATATTAGTAATGTTAAATTAACGATGGATGTTTAAGAATGCAAAATACAAAAACCTAGGGAAAATTTGTATAGCAAGAAAAAGTTGGCTGTTTGTTGTTTTAAATCACGTCATTTGACTTATTAGAAATATTGTGTAGAATTTATGTTCCGTTTGTTTATCGAAAAAACGTCGCTTATGAGTTCGTCTTTGCTCCTCCAGCAGTGTACCGCAGGTCTTCTTCGTCTAATTTGGATGGTATTCGATATGGGTGGTTGGTGGCCGTACAGCAGCTATTGCCGTCAAGCTTTTTCTCAATACACTTTATCAGCGGCCAAGTAGAGTGTGTGTGTGTGTGTGTGTGTGTGTGTGTGTGTGTGTGTGTGTGATATGTTTTGGCTGCATGTTATGTTATAACAAATTTGGTAAAAGATCGCGGAACTTTTTTTATGTTCTTATTATGTGTTTTTCTCTGGTTTTCTTGCTAGTTTTTTTTTACATCAGGATCCAACTGATGCACAAAAATTATAACTTAGACAAATAAGCAATAACCGACATAGGAGAAGACTCTGTGGCGAATTGGCAAAAGCGCTAAACTGTGACCCTCAAGTAAACGAGTTCAAACTCCAGTCGCACTTTTAAGTTCACTTTCAGACGAATATCTTTGAGAAAGGTATGAACCCCTTATTCTTCCAGATAGGCGTTAAATAGGATCTCTGCTCCTCTTCAACAAATAAGGCTTTGGTATTAAATAACCCCTGATGGTCGATATAAAATCAAAGAACAACCAACATTATACAAAGACACTCCAAACAAATCAAACTCATCACCTACAACACCAAATTTAGAATATCAAATCTCATTGTTAAAAGTAATACTAACTCCCCTAAAGCCTACGTAAATACGAAATGTGATTTTTTTAAAGTATGACACCTAACTACAGCCAGTGCTGGAACTCTGGATATAGTTGAGACTTCCCTTCTTTGCCATTAATCCTATCCCATGGTAAAATAGTTGCACGATTGTCCAAACGGAAAAGCCAAGGATACACAGCTACAGAAAGGTAAGAACCCTCAAGTAAGGGTCTCTTGGGTTCATACACACAGGAGTTGCCAGAATGAGATTGAACACAATATCGGGCTGTTTTATGAATCCTGACTCTCTACCCTTACAAATTTACCCCACCACTATAATAGGGAGTTAAATTCAGAGTTTTCCTTTTCCTATCCGGTTTTATTAAGGACAGAGAGCCTGTCAACCCTACTATTTCCTCATAACTGAAGAAAGAATAAATGAATACATGCCTTTCCCAAGGACATCAGCACGAAGTGAAACACGAGAAGCCTCGACTAAAATAGGAAACTATCTCGACGAGTCGAAGATAACCATTATTACACATTCGGAATTATGCCACAAAAGAAATGATAAAATGCTAACCATACTATTTGAGTGTAAAAAAGATTTACAATAAACATGGCGCCGATATGGATTAATTAGTGCATTTAAGCTTTGTCAATAACAATTGCTTCGTCATTAATAAGTGCACTCAGAGTTAATTTGTCAAAGCAGTTAGACCTGATAATCAGGCTTCGATGAAACAAATGGGGGCGTGAGTTCGAGTCCCACTGAGAGTTTATCCTTTACTATTGTATCTAATATATCAAGTTCATCCCTGTGGTTGAAACCATGGCTCGATTGTTCAGTCGACGAGGCTAAGAATACAATGACCACATTTTCTGCAGAGAGTTGAGAAATCTCCAAAAATAAGACGTGCTGGGTTTATATCAACTAAACTGTCTCTGATGGTGAGGCTTCATTACTCCCAAGTCTAGTCTAAACTGGAGTATTAGTAACATTTTGGGTTCCATCTACCGTTCAAAAACTAATGAGAATATAATCATGGCTTTATGATAGAGATAAGTGCATTTGAATTCAATATACATCAAGCCAAGGTTCCATTCTTTTTTTTTAATACGCTGCCCATTGACATTATTACTACTCCCCAAGTTACGGGCGTGAAACTAAATTTTATCCAGTCGTGAGAATCAACCTTTGGAGCACTGGGGTTTGGATAATTACCCCATTACTAATTTTTAGGCGTAGTTTAAACAGGTTTGAATCCAAAGTTTTCTTTCTATACTGGTTGCATAACCAAGGCTGAAGAGCTTAGTCTGCCCAACTATTTACTCATAGCTGGCGAGAGAATAAGAGGGTTCTTACCTTTCCTATGGATATTTGTGGTTTGTGAAACGCAATCAAACTCATCTTGGATTTGAACTCGTGTTGCCGTGTCCATTTCCTACGACGATAACCATTATATCACGCGTACCTACATATTAACCACATAAAGTTGTAGTACCTGTTCGGGTCCCTCCAATGGATCGTCTGTGCAATAGATATATTGGAAAAGTATTTGCATGAATCATGAATTCTCAACGTCATGTGCAAAAAAATAATTACCCTTATAAGATTGAATAAGCTATTTAAAACCATATACATTATTAGTATTATATAGGAATACTTGAAACCATATAGGTATACGCATTTATTTGTATTAAGGATAGTTTACGGGTGATGCTGCTTGCATTTCAGATAGCTCTAATACCCCCAGGAAAGATATTAATTTAATTATTCTCTCCTGCCCCAGGCTATAGGTAAATAGTAATCCTGCCATCCACGTTTAGGTTTTTAATAGATTTCCTGTCATCCAAGTTCTGGGTTTAAAAAGATGTCATGTTATCCACGTTACAATGCCAACTTGCGTGATCGTTTGAAAAATGAAAGATGTTGAATGCCTCTAACACGACATGATCTACAATTACTGGACTCTTTCTTAAGAAAACATTATCAACAAAAAATTGTTAACTGAGGTCATTCATGTTTGTTTGACACATGAATTTAATTCGTGTTTGAGTTTTTTTTTCAGGAAAGATAGGATGTATTAATAGTTTTCAGCTTCTCAGCCCCAATTAACAAACTCAGCCCCAATTAACAAATTCAGTTCAAATTTCGACTAACTTTGTATGTATATAACTGGGCGAGACATGAATTTATGTATCCCCTTTGCCTGCCTTATCTCTGGATATCTGCACAAAATATTTGCTTATTAGAAAAGACTAGATGAAAATTCTGCACTTATAAATGCAGTTACATTGATTTGGTTCGGTTTTTCTTTATGATATATCAACCACTATAGGTTATTTAACGCCAAATCCTGTTTATGTATATATATATTAAACATATAATTTAGTTGGTTGGTCCTGATGGTATATCAAACATTGTAGGTTATTTAATGCCAAAGTCTCCTTATACATATACATATATATATATATATACATGTGATTTAGTTTGGTTGGGTTTTACGGCATATCAACGATTCTAGGTTATTTAATGCCAAATCCACTTTATACATATATACGAGGTGCTTACGATAAGTTTCCAGACTTTTTTCGTATGGGCATTTACAATTGTCATAGAAAATTGAAAATTCAGTATGTTATTGCTATACATCTTATGAGATGATTGACCAATTTTTATGATTTCAGGTTCAAATGAACAGCTACAGCAGCAATTGGAATACACCCTACTAAAGCCTGATTATCACAGCTGGTGAATTTCTAAAATGCAATCTGACACTTTAGAAGAAAGATATGCAATAGAATTCTGTTTTAAACTTGGAAAAAATGCCACAGAAACGTATGAAATGCTTCAGACTGCTTTTCGACCATCTTGCATGAATTGAGCATCAGTTTTTGAGTGGCATAAGAGACTCAAGGAAGGTGGGGAGTCTTTGGCGATGATGAGAGGTGTGGGAGGAGTAAGGAAGTCAATACACCAGAGTTGATTGGCCAAAGGGTTAGGGTTACTATGTTGAGGTTTTAAGGGAGTTCAGGAAGAGATTCCGTCGGAAGAGGTCGGCACTCTTCAAATCGGCGAATTTCCATCAGGACAATGCACCAGTCCACAAATCCATCCTTGTCACAGACTATTTGACCAAGATGGGCATCAAGACAGTTCCTCAGCCTCCCTATAGTAGAGACATTGCTCCCTGTGACTTTTGGTTATTCCCTAAGCTCAGAGGCTGTCGTTATGAGACAATTGAGGAGATGAAAGACACTCTCAAACAAGGGGACTTCCATGGGGCCTTCCAGAAGCTGTTGGAACGGTACAACAAGTGCAGAGGAGAATACTTCGAAGGGGACTAGAGTTTCATGTATGTACTATCAATAAAAGTGCCCATACGAAAAAAGTCTGGAAACTTATTTAATGATCCTCGTATATATTATGTGTGTCGTATGTGTGTCTATATATAGTGTGTGTATTGTATATATATATATATATATATATATATATAGTGTATGTATATATATAGTGTATGTATATATATAGTGTATGTATATATAAGTGTAGTGTGTGTGTATTGTGTGTATATATATATATATATATAGAGAGAGAGTGTGTGTGTATAGTGTGTATATATATATTGTTGGAACGGTACAAGTGCATTGCAGCCGGAGGAGATTAATTCGAAGGGGACTAGAGTTTCAAGTGTGTACTATCAATAAAAGTGCCCATACGAAAAAAGTCTGAAAACTTATTTAATGATCCTCGTATATATATATATATATATATATATATATATATATAGTTTGGTTGGGTTGTATGGCATATCAACGATTCTAGGTTATTTAATGCCAAATCCTCTTTATACATATATATTAAATTTTTATGATATAGTTTGGTTGAGTTTTATGGTATATCAAACCTCGTAGGTTATTTAATGCCAAAGCGTCTTTATATATATATATATATATATATATATATGATTTAGTTTCGTTGGGTTTATGGTATATAAGCCCTTGTAGGTTATTTAATGTCAAATCCTCTTCATAAATATATACTGAATACATAGGATTCGGATTGGTTGCGTTTTATGGCATATCAACGATTGTAGGTTATTTATTACCAAAACCTCTTTATACATATATATATCCAGTATATAAAATTTGTTAGCGGATAGTATGTTTGTAACCTTTTTAAAAAGCTTGAGTTCGCTTGTTTTTCCACAATTAAATGGTTTCAAGCAATTTCAAACATTCTCTCCAACACCAATAGTTTTATCAACTCACAGTTAAAATAACTTGGTATTTATGTCATATCAACCCTTGCAGGTAAATTAAAGCCAAATACAATTTATAAACATTTATATATTGAATATAGATATGATCTGTTAGGTTATTTGTTTTAATGGCATAGCAAACTATGGTGCTTATTTAGTGCCAAATTTAGTTTATACATACTTTTTAATTGTATGGTGTGTAAGTAACTTTTAAAAGGGATTGGATTCATTTGTTTGCACACAGTTAAATGGTTTCAAGTATTTCTATTGTATATGGTATAATCTAGATTGAGAATCCAAATATTCTAACAAGAATAGTTCTCGTTAGAATACTCACAGCCATTTTGTACGTCAGATCAGATATTCTTAATACAAAAGATTGGTAGCAGAGCTTGCTTCGGTATATAGACCTCTGTGTTAAGTTGAAAACTACTCCATTAGGGGATATTAACAGTTTTAGATACATCAAGGAGATATTATCAAAGTTTGGCAAGGTGGATTGTAAGTAAAGTTGGCGACCTTAGTCGAGGCCGACCCGAAGGCTCCCTTTTCCTTAGATACTACTCCGAGGTGTAGGGGAGGGCACCACTCCTTACTCTAGATTGCTCCACTTTATCCTTGATACAACCTTATAATGCTGAGTGTTAAGCAAGGAGGTATCAAATACTATTTTAAAATCTTTGGTATGACGCGACCTGGGATTGAACCCTTGTCTCCTGGATCATTGACGAACACTCTACCCATTAGACAATGAACCGATAACTATTAGATTGTAAACCACGCTAAACTCTGTGTAAAGTGGATAAAAATGAAATAAGTGACGAGTCGGTTTAATCGACAACAAGCCTTATCGTGAAATTATTGCTAGTCTGATATGAATAATAGTTGCAACATGACCAGACATTTGCCATTCACTTACAAGGATGTCCCAAGACCTAGCGAAACCAAATTCTTTACATTTATCGAGAGCAGAGCACGTCTTACGTAATTTAAAAAGCACAATCAATCAGTCACTAATTTTTAAGAAATTGGAGAAACCTCTGAAGTTAAAGGGATTTTGTGGCGCAGATTGGGTTTATTCAAGTGATAGAAAAAGCGTGAGTGGATATTGTGTTAGATAGGTAAATGGCAACCCAATGATTTTTTGAAAATCTAAAAGTTCCCTTTAGTACTAATTATTTGTTTGAATTCAAAAGAATTTTGATAAGCCATTAAAACAAATAAAAACTAAACATTCAGTTTATTTGAAGAAACAAATGATAAAAGTGCAGAGAAAGAAAGAAAGAAAGAAAGAACTTTCGTTCTGTCATTCATTTGTTCTTTCTGGCTTTGTCTTTACCATTTACTTGTTTCTTATCTTTATCTTCATTTTGTCTTTGACTTTCAAATATTTGTTTAGGATAAACGAAATACGAGAGAATAAATGTTACTGGAAAAGTTATTAGTAAGTAGACAGTTCGACGGACAGCGCCAAACAAGAGTAGAAACATTTAATGATAAACTAGCTGATTAGATGAATAACAAAATATAAAAGGGATGTTGGGTAATAGATAGAAAAAGAAAGATAGCGAGAGAGAAAGAAAGAGAAAGAGATGAACAACCTGAGATAGACAACTAGATAGATAGTGTGAAAGTGATGTTCAGGTTTTGATAGATAGATAGATAGATAGATAGATCATTTTCTTTGCCTCCCCACCAACGAGAGTTCTAGATATGACACTAAACAATCTGATGGTGAGGTTCCAGTCATACTGGAGCTTTGGGGAATGTGGAGTACTCCTTCATTACCATCACTCCCAAGACTACTTTGGCCCAGAGGGGTAACACCAGATAGGGTCTTAACTGTGTACATATGCTCAATTGAATTGCTTGAAATAGAACTGTTTACGCATTTAACTGAACTGTTTTGATATTTAACTGTGTACACAAAAATAAACTAATACTAAACTGAATTGTTTGAAATAAAACTGTTTTGATATTTAAACTGCATAGCAATGCTAAACTGAATCGCTTGAAATAAAACTGTTTTTACATTTGACTCAATGCATTGCCCAGTCGGCTGGGGCTGTAAAATACACGACTGCTTCTCTGCAGAGGGGTAAGCCCCCAATAAGTGCCCAGGATATGACACTTAACAATCTGATGGTGAACTTCCAGTAATGCTGGAGCTTTGGGGAATGTAGAGTACCCCTTTATTGCCATCGCTCCCAGGACCACTCTGGCCCGAACCGGAAGCTCCTGATATGGTCCTATCTATGAGTTAAAAGAAGTAAACTGTGTCCTTATGCGAAACTGATTTGCTGGACAAAGGACTGTTCTGACATTTAAATTGTAATTACGCTAAACAGAATTGTTTGAAATAGAACTGTTTTTCATTTAACTGTGAGAAAAAACTATACTTATACAAAACTGATTTGTTTTAAATAGAATCGTTTATATGTTTGAAAATGGATGTTGCATTATTAACCTAAAATGGTTGATGTGCCATAAAACCAAACCAAACTAAATATTTTGCACTCAGCTATATCGTATCAAGTATTCCTATCTAATACAGAAAAATTTCAAATACATTTATTTGCCCATAATCATCAAATCACGCAGCTAGCATGGATTTACCTGACCCCCCCTCTCTCTCTCTCTCTCTGTTCTCATCCTTTCCTATCATCCATCGCTCCCGGCAGGTTTGCCAAACTACATTGTGTCAGCACAGAGCTGATGTTGATAAGTTCTTGCTAGTCCGACAACATTGGAACGTCCATGTGTAGGGGTCCATTAAAGAAATTCATTAGTGAGTTCTTCCTTGCTTCTCTAACAGTGTCTTGCTCGCCTTACTTGGATGGCTTTAGAGATGGGAGGTAAGTGGCTGTACAGCTGTTGTTTCATAGAGTGTTGCTTCAAGGATTTTTCAACATAGTTCCTAGCGTTCTTGTGCTGTTCCCATCTAGCTTTTTCTCTAAACGTTTTGTCAGCGTCCATGTGTCCATATTGTAGTACTAACACAACCGCTGCTGGAAAGAAATCCCGTTTTATTTTAATGGTTAAATCAGACTTCCATATAATCGATAGCCTCTCGATAGAAGTCCACACCTTACATGAGACCCTACTAGGTACAGCTAATCCAAGGACTGAACCCAGCATTAATGGAAATAAAGGGGTAATTCATAGTCCCCAGGGCTCCAGAACTGGAACCTCACCAACAGAAAAAGTTTTTTATACTCAATATACCCCTTTGTTTTTTATCCATCAGTAGAGTATTCTAAGCCTCACTGACAGAGCCGCCTTATTTTTTTGAGTTCTACGGATTCATATATATACTGTTTCGTTTATTCGTTTATAGAATTTTCATTTTAGGGATGGTTATTCATGCCTAATACTGTTGTATCTTGACCTTCGACCCGGGCAAATATGCCATTCCAAGGTGATGCACCGCATTCTCCAATCTCCAGAACTGGAGCCAAACCATCAGATGTGTCCAACCCAGCACGAAATGTATGTGTTATTGTGTGTGTAATTTTTTTTCATGTTTAAACTTACTGAATTTTTATTGAGGCACTATGCGTAGTACGACATAAATGTGTACGTATGCTTACGTATTTTGACGCAGATTAAGTTATTTACTAAGCTTAGCTTAGGTGTGGCACAAGGCCTGAAATATGTGGCGTCGAGTTAGAATCGAACGCACTAACAATTGTCTACTAACCCAGCTAACTAATCTTTACACCACTTGAGCCGCTCAAATTATTTGCTAAGCTTAGTTTTAGCACAGGCCCAGTAAAATATGGCTCACAGTGAGAATCAAACTCTCTTAGATGGTGTGCTAATCTAGATGGCTAACCATTACATCACGTGAGATGCTCTTTCGGTGCAGATAAATAAACACGGACAATTAACGTTAACGTTAATCATATTTACCAACCCCTCCGCTCGAGCAGGATATGACACAAGGTCAATTTTAAAGCGGAGTTTAACAGGTTTGAATTCAGAGTTTTCCTTCTCCTAGACTAGTTGCCTCAACAAGGCTGAAGAACCTAGTCTGCCCGACTATTTACCCATAGCTGGAGGGAGAATAATTGGATTCATACCAAACTGAATTGTTTGAAATAAAACTGTTTTGATATTTAAACTGCGTACCAATGCTAAACTGAATCGCTTGAAATAAAACTGTTTTTACATTTGACTCAATGCATTGCCCAGTCGGCTAGGGCTGTAAAATACACGACTGCTTCTCTGCAGAGGGGTAAGCCACCAATAAGTGCCCAGGATATGACACTTAACAATCTGATGGTGAACGTCATTAACGTTAACGTTAATCAACATTTTAGAATCTAAGGGTGTGTAAAAAAAAAAAAAAGAATTTTTGCCAGAATCTTCCATTCCACAATCATATCTTTCATTTTATCTGTTAATCATTTACCGTTTTCAGGAGTCAGGAACTGGTATCTGAGTTGGTTCATTTTCTTTCCTCCTCTTTCCACTTCCGCTCTTTCCTTATAAGTCCATCGACCTTGACCTTGCCTTTTTTTTTCTTTGCAGCTGAGAGGTGCTTTTTATAACTGCTATTATGTTTATAGTCTGACGCAAAGGAACGAGAATAAATCACGTCTAGTCCACAAAGCGTCTAATTAAAAACCAAACATTTAATTCACCGACAATAGTTCTTTTTTTTTTTTTCGGTTCCTAAAAAAAACGTCTTTGAGGAAGTTAAGGTAGAAAACTTCCAGTCACCCCTTTCTTGCCTGGTAAAAGGCAGAAAATTTTAATAGCCATAATGTACTTTTTATAAATATTTTTCCTTTGGTATAATAGAAGTAAAAGTAGAATATCAATTCTGATATATATATATATATATATATATATCAGTGTCTCATCAGCCGAGACAAGCATCAACACGCGACTTGCAAAGGCACGGACAGCTTATAATAGCCGATCGGTCATATGGAAGTCAGACCTGACCGATAAAATAAGGCGCAGTTTCTTCCAAGCAGCGGTCGAGTCGATACTGCTATATGGATGCACTACATGGACACTAACTAAACGGATCGAGAAAAGGCTTGACAGCAACTACACAAGAATGCTGCGAGCAATATTGAACAAGTCATGGAAGCAGAACCCCACAAAGCAGCAGTTGTACGGCCACCTATCAGCCATCACGAAAATTATCAAAATTAGACGAACCAGACTTGCGGGACACTGTTGGGGAAGTAGGGACGAGCTCATAAGTGATGTACTCCTGTAGACCTCGTCACATGGCCGAGCAAAGGCAGGACGACCAGCTCGAACCAACATACAGCAGCTTTGTGTAGATACGGGATGTACCCCTGAAGATCTGCCGGAATCAAAGGATGATTGGGAGGGGTGGCGAGATAGGATCAGGGATATCGGTGCTGGTGGCGTGACATGATGAAGATGATATATATGGAGGTGCTCGTACGATGGTTACTGCCGTAGAAAATGGACGCGATGATCCGAATTCAAATCCTGGACGAGGTTATTTGCATTTCACATAGCACTAATAATATTTGGGAAGGCATGAACCCAACTATTCAGCCGAGCTATCAATAGATAATAGAGCAGATTAGGTTCTTTAAATATGATATGGCCACCGGTATTGGAGAAAGAAAGCTGAATCCAAGTGTCACTTATATATATGTGTGTGTGTGTGTGTGTGTGTTTCTGTGTATATTAGTTTTTATATATATTTTATAACATGGATGGATGTTTATCTATGACCACAATATATGTATATATATATATATATATATATATATATATATAAAGAGTGAGAGAGAGAGAGGAAGACTGATTGATAGATATATGTTATTCTAAAACTAAAAACAATGTCACCGCTACTTACATTACGTTAATATACATATACATATATATATATATATATATATATATATATAAATATATGTGTGTGTGTGTGTGTGCAGAATTATACGATAATAACCGGAATATAGATAGATAGATAGATAGATAGATATTCAGGTCACTATCGTTTAATCTGGATTCTTTTGGTTTGGTTTCTTTATTGAATAGTATATATATATATATATATATATATATATATATATATATAAAGAGAGAAGGAAGGAGAGAGAGTGTATATAACCTGAAAACTTTACAACGCCACAAAAAACATGAAATTTACAAGGTATTCCTTATATTCTTAGTTGAGTCGAAATGTCATTTTGTGTTTTATATATAACTTGATATTTACTCTTAATATAACTTGTTTATCTATTTGTCTACACCCGGTCGTTTCTTCCCATTCGGAGTTAAGCCGTACCAAGCAAAGCTCAAGAAATATCGACAGAGTGTTTAACCTGACAAAGAACGAGAAAGACGTGTTTGTGTCTTTTGCGTCGAAAGGGTTGTTGTTTTTGTTCACTTTTTTTTTCAATTTTTCTTTTCTTTTTTTTTTTTCTAACTGTGCATTCTGCTCGAGATAGAGCACAGAGTGGCGCATTGAATTTCTTTTTTTCCCTGCAACTGTCTCGAAGAAAAGAACGTGACTAGCATCTTATAACGAAGCTGAGCAAAATATAGCACCTGCTAGGATCCATTTAGATTTACTGGGTCATGTACTGGTGAAGCGATTAATTAAGTACGTAGAGAAGAATCGGCCGTCACAACAACGGTCCAATAAGAATGTCTTGTTTATCCATATTCATACGAGATAAAAGTGTGTGGTTGGGGTAAGGGAAGTTTTTTTCTTCCTTTAATGGCGATGTTTTTAAAATATTTCAGTAACCTCGGGAGCATTTCCTGTCTTTGAATATAATCCGAAAATAATTCCAGACTTAAAATTATAAGCAGTAAACTTTTAAAAGCTATCACAAATCAAATTGTAAGAGAAAAAGAAAAAATACCTTTTAGAATGCGGAAGTTGCTTCAAACAATCTATTAGAGAATCAGAATGGCTCTTAAATTTTAGAATAAATAAGAATAGATATATTAGAATAAGTTCAAATTTTGCAATATTTTGTTAGTATTCTGCAGCTCTGACTGCTTTTGCCTTCTTCGGCTTCTTTTGGCTTCTTTTGTTTAATGGAATATCAACCTTTGTAGATTATTTAATGCCAAAGCCATTCTCCTAGAAGAACAGTAGTGGTACTATTCAACCCATAGCTGGGAGGATAAGGGGTTCGTGCCTTTCTCTAGGGTATTTGCCCGAAAGTTAACGTAATAGCGCGACTGGAGTACGAACTCACTTGCTACGATTCCGCAGTCCATCGCTTTAACCATTTCACCACGAAGACACTCCCACTGCTTTTGCGGAGGTCGATATTTTCTTTGGTTTTGTTTAATGGCATATCGACCTTTGAGGGTTATTTTATGCCAAAGCCATCCTTGTGAAAGAACAGTAGTAATTTACTAAGCTTTCTTCTTAGATGTGGCACAAGGCCATACGAATGGAGAACCCAATGAGACTCGAACTCACTCGTGAAGGTTTGCTTGTCTATCTGGCTAACCATTACATCATCCAAGAAGCCCTTGTAATTAACTAAGCTTTTTTCTTAGATGTGGCACAAGGCCATACGAATGGGGAACCCAATGAGACTCGAACTCACTCGTGAAGGTTTGCTTGTCTATCTGGCTAACCATTACACCATCCAAGAAGCCCTTTAATTAACTAAGCTTTTTGCTTAGGTGTGGTACCCGAGGAGACTCGAACTCACTCGTGAAGGTTTGCGAGTTCAGCTTGTTAACCGTTACACTATCCGAGGTGCCCTTGTAAAAGAACAGTAGTAGTACAATTAAATCAAGAGCTGGAGGATGAGGGTTTCATACTTTTCCTGACGGTATTAGTCCTAAAATGAACGCAATACCTCAACTGCTCTCAGTAGGGTCTGCTTGACTTAGGGTGAAAAGCGAGCTGTCTCACACGCCCCAACACTGATCTAACTGAAATTACAGATCATCAATAAAAACAGCCATGTAACATCATTACTGACTTCGTTTGTTTTCTGGAAATTTTGGCTGTTTTGTTTTCGGGGTGGAGGTGTTCCTAATTTGTGGTTTCTTATGATTCGACCTACACCGACAGGCATGTTCTTTTTAAAACGCAAACGTCGGGGAAATTGGTTATCCGGTGAAACTATACAGGCTGCGGACAAAGATGCGTCACAGCAGTGGCTTGATGAAAAATATATGATAACTAAACACCGAAAATTGGAATAGATATGATTTTTAGAGTGACAAGTTTATCACATCAATTGTAACGAGAATAAAAGGAAAAAAAATCTTCCATAAAGAGTATCTATTTCCAGTTCATAAAACCGGAGATTCTTGTCATTTGACTTCTGCTTACCACGATGACCTCAAATGGGAACTTCACGTAACTTATGTCACAAGTGAAGGTCAAGTACGAGGCCATGCCAAAAACCAGGTCAATAGGCTGTGTCATTTTATCAAGAAAGTGATTCGGATAAACATTGACACAGGAGACCAATTTATTAGATTAAATCAGGGCTTCTAAAACATTTTAGTTGATGCTCTCCTTATGAACAAATTTAATTTCTACTCACTCCCTAATAAATTAACTTAATATTAAATTACAAAACAGAACTAATTTACTAGTATTTAATATAAACACTGAAAAGTATCTATAAACTATAAATGCAATCGAATCTTCAATTCTTGAATATTTTTATGGAAAAAATGGATTCGGTGGGCACTGAGTAGATCATGAATATTTTGTTGCAGGTTTGAGAATTTGAACTGCGAATCACTACGTCTGATGTTCAAATTAGTGTTCACCAGTGGAACGGGAGACCAGGGTTCAATCCCAGATTAAGTCATACGAAAGACAGAAAAAATGCAACTTGATCCCTCCAGGCTTAACACTCAGCATTATAAGCTACGTATCAAGGGTAAAGTAGAATAATCCATAGCCAACTTTGCTTACTTTACTTATTCCGGAGAGAATACGGTACACAGTTTGGAACGCCGACAAATGTAAATAACTTAAGTCGTATTTATTTACAGAGAGTAACTTTAAATAGTCTTTAGACTATTATATCTTGTAGTGTGTTCCATAGTACAAAATGTTTCTCTGTTACTTTTGTAAATAAAAGAAAGGATTAAAAGAAATAACGCAATAACAATTACGTTAGTTCAATAATTTTAATGACGTCATTATGAATTCCAAATGAAATTCAAAGAAAAGGCAGATATCTCGTGAACCTGCATCACGTAAATAACGAAAAGTCAGAGGTTTTTAGTTTTTGTATTTACGTTGTCGACAGGACTTCTGCACCCAGCGATATTCCTTAAAAATCAATTAATTTCAAATTTGATTTATTTCCCAAAGGAGAAGTGCTTCTCTATATGTGCATGTTAAAAGTGCCATAAGGGTAACCCAAAACCGAGGTTTTTTTTACGTTAGTTTTCCAATGTCGCTATTATTAGGGAACGAGAAAAGTTTTGGTTTGGTTTCTTTGTTTAATGGCATATCAACCTTTGTATGTTATTTAATGCCAAAGCTATTCTCCAAGAAGAACAATAGTGGTACTATTTAACCCATAGCTGGGAGGATAAGGGGGTTCATACCTTTCCCTAGGGTATTTGCCCGAAAGTGAACGTAATAGCGCGACTGGAGTACGAACTCGCGTACTACGATTCCGCAGTCCATCACTTTAACCATTACACTACGAGGACACCCCCGAGAAAAGTTTTGGTAACAAGGGTAGGCTAATAAAAGCTGCAAAAAACATTAAATAAAGAAAATTTCTTAATTTTTTTATTACGTTTATCCTGTTTTTAACATGGGCTATAGTGATTTCTTTGGTGAATAGCATATTCGTGGTTATTCAATGCCAAAACCCTCTTTGTAGAAGAACAGTTGTCGTCATATCTAATCTATAGTTGGGAAAATAAGAGTGTTCTCACCTTTCTGTTGGGTATTAGTCCGAAAACGAATATAATTGCGTGACTAGATGTAACATATCCAGGTCCAAAAATATCCGACCAAGATATGAACGCGTGAAATAGACATATTCATACGGACACGGAAAACGTTCACAAATTTTCATAAACATAGGAATCCGAAAAACACGAAATTGGTTCAGGTACGAAACTTTTTATTACCTTTTTGAGTTTAAAGTTTTTCGACATGAGGAGAGAGAGACACAATTTCTTCAACAAACGTGCGGCACATTTCGTAGACCCCAACTGGTATCGCCTCGACCAGACCAAAAAATCGACTACCTTCCTCTAAACTCGAATCTCAACTTTCTGGTTCGGAGTTTAAATCTCAACTTACTGTTTTTTTTTGGGGGGGGGGTTCAAATTCCAAAATCCTCAGCGATTCCGGGCATAACGTCCTTCACGTCCCCGGTCCAATTTCCAATTTTATAGTGACATCTGTGAACACCTGCACTCAATGTGTGCACCTCACTAACCCATGCACTAAGCCGAAAGGTTCTCTGCTTAACTAAACCGAAAGGCAAGATATATAAAACGAAAATGATAATATAAAAAAAATCCTTCCGCAATTATATTACGTAGAGTTTGATCTCTTCTATTACAAAGTCGAAGTTCAACACCTTAGCCACTGCACTACACAGACTCCCATCTTTGAACTATCTGGTAAACTAGCAAAGTTATAAGTAGAAAATAACGAACACTCAATGACTTTTCGACCGAAACCATGAATTATCACTTGTAAACTTTGTATAATTCAAAATACTTCAGATATTTATCAATTTAAACATTTTAATGCGTTTTGTGTTTAGAATGTTTAAGCAAATTAAGCAATAACGTAATTTAATTAGTTTTCATTCCCAGCTTGAAGAATTATCAATTAACTTAACTAACAATTTTTTGATTAAATATGAATAATTATTTTAATGAAATAATTTGGAATTTATTAAAAAAAAATTTTGGTAGGGTTGGAAAATTAAATGTTACACTTCTACACCAAGCACTTTAACCGAGTACAGAAGAAAGGAAAATGAATTTTATATATATATATATATATATATATATATATATATATATATATATCCTGGATGAATCTGTTAGCATTTCACATTGCGCTAACACTTTTAGGGCAAGTATACATCCAACTATTCTCCCTTCAGCTACGGGTAAATAGTAGGGCAGACTGATCTTTAAATTCGGTATGGCATCCAGTTTAGGAGAAGGAAAACTCTGTATTCAAACGTGTTAAACGTAGTTGAAAAAATTGATCCTGGGTCACATCCTGCTTTTACAGAGATGGTATATATATATATATATATATATATATATATATATATATATATATATATATATATAAGTAAAAAGTAAAGTTGGTGACCGTAGTCAAAACCAATCAGAAGGCTCCCTTTTCAATGGCTACTATACCGAGGTGTAGGGGAGGGAGCTACTCATTTTCTTTGATTGTTCAACTTTACCCTTGATACGTACCTTTTAATACTGAAAGTTAAGCAAGGAGGTATCAAGTGCCATTTTTCAATCTTTTGTGTAACGCGACCTGGAATTGAATCCCGGTATCCCGGGCCATCCTGAAAACTGGACGTTTTAGCATAAACTGTTCTATAATAAGATTGAAATAGATTTTCCCACCAATGAATAATTAAGTTGCTTGTTGATTCGGTATCCAGGAGTTGAGTCATTGGTTCTTTTTGCAAGTCATGATTCGGTAAATTTTATAATCAGATGCGCACTACTTCAATCATATTCTTTGTTTTCTTTTAATCATTGGTAATCATATCAAGACGGATAATATTTCTTCATAGGGAAATATTTATATTCCTTTTAAAGAAATGTCCCAAGACAATCTGAATCGTTAAGAAAAATTCTGAAAACGACACACTTGTTGCAAAAAAATCAGCCCTGAATCTAATATTAAAAATACATTAAAACGAAAACATTTCTCTTCTTTTTTTTTTTATCTTTCTCTCTTAATTTTTGTTGTTGTTGTTGTTGTTGTTTAGAGGGAAAAAAATTGAGGAAATAATTTTTAAAGTTTCTTACTCATGCTTCATTTAATTTTTTGAATTTTCTGATAAAAATTTTGCGTGGGAAATTTTTTTCTGTTTCCCATTTACATTTTGTTTATTTAGAAACAAGACGAAATTCTATTTCGATATAGATTTTACTAAGATCCACTTTTACGTATACAAATAAAATAAATTAACTCATTCATTCATTTAGAAGAAACGTAAATATTATTATTTGTAGTAGTATTATTAATAAAATTTAAAGAATTTAATTGAATAATATAATATATAATAAATATAATATAAATATGATTATATAGTAAAATATAATAAATATGATATTATAACATCATATAATTTATATAATAAATATGATATATTATTATTAGTATTATAGAATACATTTCTTACTATGTTGTAGCGTGTTTATTTCTTCCGACGACTGAAGGAATGCTGGGTTATATATATATATATATATATATATATATATATATATATGTATGTATGTGTGTGTGTGTGTGTGTGTGAGGATTATTTTTGACCCAAGTGAATAACGAACACTCGATGACTTGCGCAACATTACTCAACGTGGCACTGAATGAAAATGCTTTTTTTTACTAACAAAAACATACTTATCCTATTCATATTTCACTAGATTTTTTATTAAATCTTTTAATTTTAGAACGATACTAGCTATACCAGTTGAAATTCTACGGACTCCATGTGTGGTAATTGCACGAATTTAAACTGTAAATAGCATTTTGAGAAAGATTGTTATCGATTTCTATTTCGACTTTGAGATTTGATGAATTCATAACAACCAAATAACAAAAATAATTGGAATATAACTTTGCAATTATGAAAAAAAAGAAATAATAGAAGATTGATTTGGTTTCTTTGTTTAATGGCATATCAAACTTTGTAGGTTATTTAATGCCAAAGCTATTCTCCTAGAAGAACAGTAGTGGTACTATTTAACCCATAGCTGGGAGGATAAGGGGGTTCATACCTTTCCCTAGGGTATTTGCCCGAAAATGAACGTAATAGAGCGACTGGAGTACGAACCCGCGTACTACGATTCCGCAGTCCATCGCTTTAACCATTACACTACGAGGACACCACCAATAACAGAAGAGTCAGTCGGTGAATTAAGTAGCTCATTCGGGTCCATAAAAAGAGATATCCCTGTTTTGGATTTAAAAAAAAATGTGTTGATTTTTCAGTTGGAGGTTTGATTTGAATTAATATTAACTGTTATATTACTGGGTCTCAAAAAATGCCATAGATACAGATGCTATGAAGATATAACAACGATTTCATAATAAAGAAAAAACCCAAACACGTGGTCCAAGAAAAAAATACCATTCTCTTTATTTAACGTAAGGGGTTGGTAATTTTTTTACTTTTTTGTGGACTTGTATTATACAAGCTCCTTATATGTCCTTTGCTTGTTACTAATTATTCGTGTTGGATGCAAATACTTGATACCATTTAACTGCGTAAAAAAATGGTTACTAACTGCCTGACGGCTTTTTAACGTGTGACCATTTCTTGCCCGGTGAGTTCGCGTGGTTGACCCTTTGATGTCAGGTCATATAGAGGGTCACCAGAGTGGAAATGTTGCTACGATATTAAATAATATTGCGGCGTCGCTAGGTCAAAATTGACATCAATACGGTTTCAGCCGTGTTTTACCTTAAACGCTATTAATAAAATAGCTTATGAAATACAAGTTATTGAAAAATTGGACTGAACATGAGAAATAAAACAAACGTATTCATTTTCTAAAAACCAATTCCCTTTTTACATGTGTGACCTTAAATAAAATTGTACTAATTAGCCAACCAACCTGGAAAAATATTGCTACCTTTCTTAAGAAATAAAACAGAAACATAACTTGCTTGAAGCTCAAGGAAACGCAAGTTTTGATCCTAGTCAATATATTAAACAGTTCATTGCCTGATATCTGAGGCGCCTCCCAAAAGGGAACTGCTGATGGAGATTAAGCAATTTTTAACACTGCTCTTGTCTGTAAATTCTGGTGAGTGAGTGAGCCTGGAAAAGAATTCGATCTTGTGTTGCATCCCTCTCAAAGTGGAGGTGTTAGGTAGATACTGAGGCGGAAAGAAACAGTTGTTATGGTAAAACAATTTTATGTAAAACGCAGGTATACAAATAAACAAGTAGATTCAGTACGCCCACCCTCGGGGGTGGGGTTGAACACTCTGGTGAAGGAATTAATAGCTGCCACTCACTTAATGCAGAGCTCTTCCAAGGAATGGAGCACTTTGGTATCTGATAAGGCAAAATGTAAACAAACGAAAGCTACAACATAATGAATTATAATTCCCGAGCTGACGTATTTCGACTGATGGCTGAGCAGTATAATACTAAGTCTAATGTAAAGTTGGGCGGGTTTCAATCCCAGTTTCAAGCGTCCTATGTGTCTAGCCACACTGAAGAGTTGTGATACAACGAGACAGTCAGTCTGTACATGACAATATATATATATATATATAGTCTTCATTTAAGAAATCTGTAAAATATGGAATATAATGACTTTAATAGATAAAAGAAACGAGCCATATAGAAGACACTTTTTATAAGATGTAAATTCGACCCGGCGAGTGCCCCGGGGCCTGTTCTGGACTTCGGTCCGGAGCGTGGCCCTGGAAAAGGAACAATGGCAGACTTGGGGCCTTTAATTAGGCACCTAGTTTCGACTAGGCTACCTTCGGGTGGGCGAGCTGCATTTTTGTCTCCTTTGTCCCCCTTGTACGGCACTAGACCAAGCGTCTAGTTTAAGCCGCAAACTGGCATACGTGCCCGGACCCACATTTGGGTTCGTGAAACTGCTTGCCTCATCAGGCTCACATTGCACTAAGTGAGCCGATGAGCAGCACTGACAAGCAGGGTTCGAGTCTCGGCTCGTTCCCGACCTTCCCCTCCCCTTTATCCCCACTTTAATTGGCCTTCGGGCTTTTGACCTTGTGTCAAGTCGTGTCTGATGGGAGGCAGCGACAAATACTACGAAATATATCAACGGTTGCCAGAAATTATCAGATTCTATAGAGCTCCGCTCAAAAAAGATATCTTCTTACATTCATTTAGCTCTAGACCAGTGGACTGGGGCTGCAAAATACATCCAGTGATAAGACTACCCCAACGCGCGACCTTGATATGACATTAAACTATCTCATGATGAGGCTGTAGTCTTAGAGCTTTGGGAATGTGGAGTACTCCTTCATTTCCATTGCTCCCAGGTCATCTCTCACTCGGAGTGGTAGCACTTGATAGGATCCAATCAATGGGTAAAATAGATGTGTTGGACATTTAAACTTTTTGCAAACTTATGACTGATACTAAATTGAATTTTTAGAAATAAAACTGTTTGATCACCTAACTGCGTGTAATCAAATGACTGATGTTTAATTAAATCATTACTGATACATAGCAATACTGGGGTGTAATGGTTATCGTCGTAGAAAATGGACACGGTGACACGAGTTCAAATCCTGGATGAGACTGACTGCATTTCACATCGCACTAGTACCCTTGGGAAAGATATGAATCCAATTATTCTCCCTCCAGCTATGGGTAAATAGTAGGGAAGATTGGGTTCTTTAGCCTTGGTGAAGCAACTAGTCTAAGAGAAGGAAAACTCTGAATTTAAACCAGTTAAACTCCGCTTAAAAATTGACCTTGTGTCATATCCTGCCCGAGCGGAGGGGTTGATAAATATGGATACATAGCAATACTTAGATCCATTTCACTGTGTGCAAATGAGAAGATAGTGTTGAATAAGATCGTTAGTGTTAAATAGTAATACTTGTAGCCACTTCATAGTCTGCAAACAAATAATCAATATTGAATAGAATAAGTGTTAGATAGAAATAATTAAAATCATTTAACTGTGTAGAAATAATAGCCATACGAGAACAAACAAGTGAGTTCTAACTCATTTAAAAGTGAAATTTCCTACAATCTATTCAGTTCCAAATCTTCTATGTATATCTATTTAAATGTGTGCAAACAAATAATTGATGTTAAATTGTTACTGTTATATACCAATACTTTAAACAATTTAACTGTGTGCAAACAAATGATTGATGTCAAATTGTTACTGTTATATACCAATAATTTAAACAATTTAACTGCAAACAAATGATTGATGCCAAATTCTTACTGTTATATACTAATACTTTAAACAATTTAACTGTGTGCAAACAAATGATTGATGTTAAGTTGTTACTGTTATATACCAATACTTTAAACAATTTAACTGTGTGCAAACAAATGATTGATGCCAAATTCTTACTGTTATATACCAATACTTTAAACAATTTAACTGTGTGCAAACAAATGATTGATGTTAAGTTGTTACTGTTATATACCAATACTTTAAACAATTTAACTGTGTGCAAACAAATGATTGATGTTAAATTGTTACTGTTATATACCAATACTTTAAACAATTTAACTGTGTGCAAACAAATGATTGATGTTAAATTGTTACTGTTATATACCAATATTTTAAACAATTTAACTGTGTGCAAACAAATGATTGATGTTAAATTGTTACTGTTATATACCAATAATTTAAACAATTTAACTGTGTGCAATCAAATGATTTATAATAAATAGAAATATTCATGTTGAATACAAATACTTAAAACCATTTAACTGTGTGCAAAAATCGAGCTTAAGCTCACTGAAAAATGTTATCAACAAAATGTATTTACAAATCATATATTTAATTTATATGTATGAAGAGGGTTTGGCATTAAATATCTAATAAGGGTTGATATACCATAAAACTCAACCCAAACAACCAAAGCTCATTAAGCTCCTTTTAAAAATTCTATAAATTTTTACTGTTTTTATTAGTAAAGAATGATTTTACGATTATTCACCGACAAATAATTCATCAATGTTAAAATCAAGTCACCTGAACATTAGCCAGATAAGGTGACCTCTGATTATGAACCAGTTAGAATGTAGCTTGGTCATCAAGTGCAGAGTCCCTTTGCACCTATGTCGTAACGTGTTGTGCAACATGCTATTTCATGTATCCCTCTGCGTATAAAATAGAAATTTAAAAAAATCAAATATATTAAAGTGTACATCAGGTTAGTGTGTTTTATTTATAATGTTCAACTTCATAGGCTAAGCTCACATTTCATATTGTAAGTAATCTAAGTAAGTGCGAAATATTAGTCGAGCGTAAATTACTGGAACTCAGAGAATAATTTCCTAATTCCCTAACTCATGATTCCTAAGCATATCTTAGCATGACTGAAGAAAAATCCTAGCAATACTTTGGCTTCAAACTCGTGACTAAATCTTGACTACTGACGTCATTGCAATATTAAATTTCATTTTAATATTACACATTAATTCGATGCTACATTCCATCTTCCTAAAGACGCTAATTTGATATACCATATTTGAAACTTATAAGACGCTCTTCCTTTTCTCTTTTATTCTTTTTAATCTGACTCTCTATCTAACTTCACATCTTTTCTACACGTTCCCAAAATCATTGTTTTGTCATCTATTATACGTCTGCCCGTCCTTCCGTCTATCGTAATAAGGTTTTGACTTCTTAGGTTCGATTTCAATCAGACTTTCAGGAATTATTAAAGTTATGGCAGGAAACGTTTTAAACTTTACGAGGAAATACGACGCCGTCTAGTCCTTAATGAGATCTGTCTCTTGATTTTTACACATTACAAGGCCCTGCCTTATTATAAAAGGGTCTTCGCCTCAAAGCTCTTAATCACTTTTTTGGTAATCTTTACGAGAACCTGATGGCTCTTTCCTTTCTTATTTATACTTACACGCCCTTAATCACGACAAGTTGTCAAGGTTTCAAAGAGTAATTTATTTGGACGTTTACTCGGCCTAAATAAGACTTTGAAAACCAATTTAAAAGATACAAATAGTGGCAGTATATATATATATATATATATATATATATATATATATAATAATTTGCTGTTTTGTTTCCTGGCCTCTAAGGCGCCCACATTGGGGGAATGCCGACGGGGCCGAAGGTATTTTTCAATTTTGCCGGACGCGTGTGGGCTGCGGCCCAGCATCCGGACCCACTGCCTTGTGCCGTACTTTTCCTGTGGGAGGACGGAGAATAAATAAAAATAATAATAACAAATAAGTATATATTAGATATATAGATATTTAATTCATGGAATATGGACTGTGACCCTGGGTTTCATGGAGTTTTTTGCAAAACAACAATCCTCAGGCAGTTAAGAAAATGGAAATGGTAATTAAGAAAATGGATTCAGTGACAACCAATACTCTTATAATATAATATGATATATATATATATATATATATATATATATACATACATATATATATATACATATAAATAAATATGTACATATATATAAATATATATATATACATAAATATATACATATATATATATACGTATATGTACAGATACATATATATATATATATATATATATATATATATATATATATACACTGTTCATTTAAAATCACTTGTATATTAAGTGAAATATTTCCCAGTATCTAAAATTATAAAATTAGACGTAGAATACATTTATTGATTTATAGTTTTTTTTAGGGTATCTCAGGTCAGGGCAAAGCCGTTTCCTACTCGCCACGCTTAGTGTAAACGAAACGGTAACTTGTTGTAAATAAAAGATTACAACAAATAAAACCGCCAATGATTATCCTAAGCTCATTGGAGGATCACCGCAAGTGCAACGCAAACGTACTTGATTGCGATATCGTAGAAAGCGAGGTTGAACTTCAGTCACGATAATACGATCATTTTCGGACTTATATATATATATATATATATATGGAAAAGATATGAACCCTCTTATCCTTTCCAGCTTTGGATTCAATTATACCACAACCGTTCTTCTATAAACATGGTTTTGGCATTGAATAACCCACGAAAGTTGATATGCCATAAAAAAGATAAATCAAACCAAAACTATAGTCATAAAAAACGATCCTCAGTCCTTCATTTTCTGTAACCATTTTATCACTGG
The DNA here is from genome assembly GCA_963585895.1 of Sepioteuthis lessoniana. Classification (NCBI taxonomy): domain Eukaryota; kingdom Metazoa; phylum Mollusca; class Cephalopoda; order Myopsida; family Loliginidae; genus Sepioteuthis; species Sepioteuthis lessoniana. Next base: position 75,586,891 of record OY757915.1, on the reverse strand, counting down.
TATGTGATATGAATAATTGCTGTTAGAGTACTTTCTTAAAGGTCGGGCTCAATAAGAATTCGAAGGTATTTAAAAAGTCAACAGAAGAATGAAAAAGTCAAGTTCAAAAAAATTGTTAGTCAGTTTAATTCTCCCTGGGTGCCCCATTCTTCTGTTTTTGAGCAATATTCGGCTAAGCTTAGAAAATGATCACTGCTTTTTAGAGTAAATCTACAAATCTGAATACGAGGAGGGTTAAAAAAAATAACAAATCTGACGCTGAATTTGTCTCTTTGGTATTCGATGCATTTATTCCAGCGATTTTTCAGTTGTTCGAAGCACCTATAATACTTCTGTTTTGATATGGTATCAAACTGAGCAAACGTATTTTTTTAATGTCTTACATGTCCTCAAATCATACCGTTGGCATAATTTTTTAGTTCAGGAGACCAGAAAATGTAGCATTGAATAAGGTGGGGTGAGGACGAAGGGTGATACACTTGCATCCTGTGTTTCACAGAAAACTTCTGATCAAAATATTTAGTAATTTACGAAGCTCTTTGCTTTGATTTGGTACTAGCTCGAATGAATAGGTAGCCAATGACACTGATCAAAATATGTAGTTATTTACGAAGCTCTTTACTTCGATTTGGCACTAGGCTGAATTAATGGGTTACCCAATGAGACCAATCAAAATATGTAGTTGCTCAGCTGTACACACATCTTGTCCGTAATCTAGACGTCAAGACATTGTTCCTTTATTGTAAAGTTACTCAGCTGTGCACACGTCTTCATTTAAATTTTAAATCTCAAAATTTAAAAACTGAAATATTCAACCCACAGTATCTTTATTACACCTCTAATGTATATAATTTAGCGCCTTACCTTGCCGTTAAGTTGCTATAGTTACACATAAAGTTAAGACGCTTATATTCAAAATTCCTATCAGATATAAACCCTTTTTTACAGTTTCAGTGGTCAATAAAGCAACATTGTCATGCTTACAAAACCGGCAGAGGACATCAATGTTTAACTTCAAACAACCACTTGTTTTGCTCCACGCAGTATTCCTTGTTTCGCTTGCAGCTCTCGCAATACTTTGATCACTGAACAACGTTGCTATGAATTTATAGCAATAAAAATTCCTTTGATATTCAACACACTAATTCCATTGAGATTTCCATTACGCGAACCAGCTCAGAAACTCTAGTATATGCCGACTGCAAGGGGTAAGATCTCTCTACATCCAAAGATACTGATGTCCATGCCTATCGGTCGTATGGAAGTCAGACCTGACCGATAAAATGAAGCGCAGTTTCTTCCAAGCAGTGGTCGTATCGATACTGCCATATAGATGCACCACATGGACGCTAACAAAATGTATGGAGAAAAAACTTGACGGAAACTATACAAGAATGCCGAGAGAAATATTGAACAAGTCCTGGAGACAGCACCCAAAAAAAACAGCAGTTGTACGGCCACCTACCACCCATCACGAAAAACTTGACGAACCAGACATGCTGGATACTGCTGGAGAAGTTGGGACGAGCTCGTAAGGGATGTACTCCTGTGGACCCCTTCACATGGACGAGCAAAGGGAGGACGTCCAGCTTGAACCTACATACAGCAGCTCTGTGCCGATACTGGATGTAGCTCTCAGGACCTGCAAAAGGCAATGGACAATAGGGAAGGGTGGCGAGAGAGGATCAGAAATATTCGTGCTGATAGCACGACCTGATGATGATGATGATGACATCGAAAGTGCGTCCTGGATAGGATACTAAACCATCTCATGGTTAAAAACAGGTTCTTGAGCTTTGAAGTACGTAAAGAATCAATTCATTACAATTACTCCCAGATCCACTCTAACCCGGAGTGGTAGAACTTGTTAGTGTCCAATCGATCAGTCAAATACAACTATTTAATCATTTATAATACTCGAAACCATTTAAATATGTTAAAACAAATGACTGATGTTAAATTGAATTATTAGCATTGCAAAGCAACATTTATATACACTGAACTGTTTGCAAACAAATGAATAATGTTGAATAGGATTACTTATGTTAATAGTAATACTTAAAACCATTTAGCTATGGACTTACAAATAAGCTATGGCTTGTTTAAAAAGTATGTGACCTACAAACAATTCGTTCACGAATCATATATATTTTATATATATGTATAAACAAGATTTGGCACTCTTAACCCACAAGAGTTGATATGCCATTAAACACTACCAACCAATTTGAGGCGCTCTTTGCGTCATAGTTATTATCAAATCCTGCACGAGACTGGATTTCCCATCGCTCTAATACCCTGATTGCATTTCTCATTGCACTAATAAGGGAAGGAATCCTACTATTCTTCTTTCAGTGATAGCTAAATAATAGGGCAGACTGAGCTCTTTAAACTTGGTATGGCAACCGACCAAGGAGAAGGAAAACTTGTGCTCCGCTTATAAATTGATTTTGTGTCGTATTCTGTCAGTGGCAGAGGGTTCGGCTAAATAAGAACAATGAAGAAAGTCTTGTAGAAAATTAATGTTTTGAGTTCGCTTCTCACTGAGTAATCCATATTTCTGGCATTGTGCTAAGTTTCTACTACTACTATTACTACACGGACAAAAAACAAGATGAAAGAAAATTTTGATTAAAATTAATAATAATGACAATACTTCAGCCAATAGAGTAGAAATTGACTGTCCCATTAAATAATGGGAGTTTCTATAAGCAAGCATTGAACTACAGAAGTTATATCCTCCGATGAACGAAGAGGATGTAGCAGAAAGAACTTCGTATTTTTGTTAGACGCGTAAATTAATTTGACCGCATCGTCGCATATTTTCAGCCAATGAGGATGACTTATCCAATTCAGCCCGGATCATTTTCCCGGACAACATAAAAATGGTGAAAGCCCGCCAAACGAACACTTCCTCAGAACTTTTCGAGAAGAACGGGTGTACTTTCTGTCTGCTCCCCATATAGCAGCAGAATCAAATCATGAGGAAAGCCGTCTGATTTATGGATCTTTTGAATCTACTCTCTTAGATCAAGGGTTCCAAGTTGAATGCATGTAATCCACCACACACAGGAACACCTTTATGTTGCCTCTAACTTTTGTTATGTCTTCAGCGACGCGCAATTTCGCTCAGACATCCAGCGACCTCATTCCTCGGCAACATTTTCTGGAGACTTTCATGCCTCTCTCCTACAACAACCAGGACCACACATTTATGGGTAACTACACCATTCCTGTCCTTAACCAGCAAACATGGCTTTTGCTTCATCTATGGCGACGCATAACCCGCTCAGACATTCAACAATGTCTTGACAGTAGCGACGCATATTCCGCTCAGGAATTTAGTTGCTAAAATTCCTTCTCAACTCAATAACTATTTCCTTCCTTCCTTCTTTTCTTCCTACGAGACTGGTAGCATGAAGGTACCCTTTATTCTGGCTGCCATTAAACCTTCATAAAAATTTTTGATATCTCGTTCTTCTGCTTTATTTTCTAACAATTTAGCGAGGAACTAACGTAACAACGTAAAAACTCTTCCTCGCTAAAAGGGACTTGTCTTTAAAAGCAGGAGAATTTTGCATTCGCGTTTTATACTAAATAAAGTAATTGAGTATTATTACTACTACTTTGTTGTTTTTACTTTACGCATACAACAAATTCAGACAATTTATGACTATTATGTCAACTCGTACTCAGAAAACTAAAATAAAAGGAACGAAAAACCTGTCAAAAATTTCTTTAAAAAAGTCAATATTTTATTTGAGAAATTAAAACTATTAAAGCCTGTTCAGACTTTAAAATAACTTAGACAATGTTTACAACAACAAATACTACTACAACTTCTACTTCTACTACAACAACAACAACAACAACTACTACTACTACTACTACTACTCAGGGGAAAACAACAAGAAGAAATAAAAAGTTATAAAATTAATAATAAACTATAAATAATGCTTCATCTTAGAAATTCAGACAACTTAAGGTAAATACGTCAATGTCAACAAACCGTCAGACGACAAAAATATGGTGGAAGAAACACTAGTCAAACATTAATAAAGGTATTTTTCTTATCATTGAGTAAATTTTGAATAACTATGTTTGCGAACTATCTCTAGTAACGTACAGTCCTTAACAGTGAAGTGTCATACACTCACGTGCTAAAATTGTTAAAAAGGACGCAAGCTTCATTGCCTAATACAAATTTAGGAAACATTAACCTTATAAAAATATAGTTACGTTCCTAGTTCTTTTTTCTTTATTCTTTTGTGTGTGTGTGTGTGTGTGTGTGTGTGTGTGTGTGTGTGTCCCTAATCTACCGGAAGGCTTCAATGGACCTTTGAGCGACAGTGACGTCAGACGTTAGCTGTGTAACCGAGGCAATACCACCCTGACATCAACCTCACACAAAATGTCTCATTAAAACTATTTCAGTGACGTTGGCGTTTCCTTGACACTCTAACGCCTTTGGAGAGGGAAATGTGTAACTCGATTATTCGAAAGTCGCATTTTGCAACAGTTCTTCTGGATTTTGAGTTATAACATGTGGTCACCCATTTAAAACGGACAGAAAAGGAGGCGTCATACGTCTGACTATTGGCGGTAAACATACATTAATTCAACTCCTTACCGATACTTAGCCAACACTAAAACTTATATAAAAACAACCTTTACCCGCATGTATATTGTATATTGGTGTATATGCGTTCATGTTCTTCTTCTTTCTTTCTTTCTTTCTTTCTATCATTATTTATTTATTTTTTATTCATAATAAGTTTTCACGCCAGTACTGGATGGTGGCCTTCACTGAAATCCAAGTGACAGCAAATCTCCGTTCACAGTGCTCTTCTTGCCGATCTCAGTAATGCGATGGTCTGGACGTATTTCACTAGCCAGTCTCGCCTCCTATTTTGTTTTTCTTTTTTCAGTTTTTTTTTTTTTTTCGAATTATTTCAATGGCTCCGTCAGTTATTTGTATCATTATTACTTTCAGGTTCCATAGATTTTTCAGTTCTCTCGCAAGATCTTAGCGTTGGTACAGTTTTTCGATTTCCAAAGTTTTCACGGTGTATCCGGCAAGAACAGCCGTTCCACAAATTGATAGCTTCTTCTTCTGTTTCTTCTTATTATTATTATTATTATTATCACCATTGGAGTTTTTCCCATCAGCGTTAGCTGATGGTCTCTCACTGGAGTGTGAGCGACAGAAAGCCTCCTCAAGTCTCAAGGACTCTTCTCAGTATTCTGGCCGTTCGCGATAATGTTGTTTGGATGGTCTCCACTCGTCCGCCAACTTCCAAGTCCTCCAGTCCCTTTAGTAATCCTTTAGTTACTGTACAAAAAGCACCGATCACTATTGGTATAATTGTCACCTTCATGTTCCAGTTTTTTTCATTTCTCTAGTAAGGTCGAGGTATTTATCGTTCTTTTCACATTCTTTCAGTTTTATTCTGTGGTCAGCCGGGACAGCAAAGTCCATAATTTTGCAAGTTCTCTTTTTTTTGTTGATTATCATAAGGTCTGGTCTTCTGGCCGAGGTTAGGTAATCCATCTGTACGTCAAAGTCGCATTGGAGTTTATGTGTGCCATTTTCTAGGACAGGTGCTGGGTTGTGTATATACCATTTGTTGGTATGGTCAAATTTAAATTTCTTGCACCTCTCCCAGTGGGTCACCTTGCTAACCCAGTCGAGTCTAGTCTTATACTCCTCCTGTGCTAGTTTGCTACATTCGCTTATTATGTGATTGATTGTTTCATCTTCTTCACCGCATAGCCTACATTTGCAATTTTGTTGAGTATTATCTACTCTCGCTTTAATATGATTGGTTTTTACCGCGTTGTTTTGCACTGCTATAAGGAGAGATTCCGTTTCTCTCTTAATATTCCATTTTCTTAGCCAGGTCTAGATTTTCTAGTGCGTATTATTATTATTATTATTATTATTATTATTATTATTATTATACTCCTTTGAGAGTTTTTCTCACAAGCGTGAGCTGATAATCTTCCACTGGAGTTTGAGTGACAGCAAGTCACCAGAATTTTTCTCAGTATTCTGGCAAATCTTAATAATACTGTAGTTTGGATGGTCTCCACTCGTATTCTTATTTTCAAATCCTCCAGTTCCTTAGCCATTCCTTTGCTGAGTGTTCCGAGTGCACCGATTATAATTGGTATCACCGTCACTTTCATGTTTTATAGTTTTTTTTTCCGTTCCCTAGCAAAATCCAGGTCCTTATCTCCCTTTTCGCCCACTTTCAATTTTACTCAGTAATCTACCGGAGCGACAAAGTCCACAATTCGACAGGTTCTCTTTTTTCTTCTTTTCCCTTTTTTTTTTTTTTTTTTTTTTTTGACGATCTGTAGGCCTGGAGGTCTGGCTAAGATTACGTGATCTGTTTGTATCTCAAAATCCAAGAGATGTTTGTGCGTCTCATTCTCTAGGACGGATTCCGGGTTGCGTATATACCATTTGTTTGTATGGTCAAATTTCACTTTCTTGCACAATTCCAAGTGGGTTACCTTCCCCACCCAATCATGTCCAGTCTTCTACTCTTTTTGCACTAATTTGCTGAATTCCCTAATTATGTGATTGGCCGTTTCGTCTCTGTCACCGCATAAGATTCATTTGCTATTTTGTGGCGTCTTATCTTTTGTTGCTTTGATATAATTTTTTCTAACGGTGTTATTATTATTATTTTTATAATTATCATTAATATTATAATTAAGGATTTTAACCTTTGTGGGAGAATAAATGAAAAGGAAAAACTATAAATTCAGTCGGGTTGTTCCTTAACATTTGACCTTGTACCACATACTAACCATGGCGGTTGGGTTGAGTGAGGACATATATATATATATATATATATATACATAAGTCTCAAGTATTCGGCGACACGAGTTCAAATCTTGGACCAGGTTAATTGCATTTCACATAGCATTAATAGCCTTGGGAAAAGTATGAATCCAATTATTCTCACTCCAGCTATGGGTAAATAGTAGGACAGACAGGGTTCTTCAGCCTTGGTGAGGCAACTAGTCTAGGAGAAGGAAAACTCTGAATTCAAACCTGTTAAACTCCGCTTAAAAAATTGACCTTTTGTCATATTCTGCCTGAGCGGAGGGGTTGGTAAATATTTATATATACATGTGGTCAAATGTTCACCTCACGTTTGAATATACACGTGTGTGTGTGTGTGTGTGTGTGTGTGTGTGTGGTTTGTCTCACCTATAAAAAAGTGTGGCAACACACTACTACTTCTTATAATACTACAAAAACTAACACAGATTTCTGCCATAATTTTTAAGCAGGTGAGGATCATACAAAGATGAGCTATGTGTAACAAATAGAGAGGCATAGGACTTTTCGTACGACTTTACTGGGTATATATATATATATATAAATATATATATATATATATATATATAAAAAGCTCTTCTCATGAATTGCCCAGTCGGCTGGAGCCGTAGAATGCACTGACTGCACCTCTGCAGAGTTGTAAGACCCTCAGCCCCCACCGAGTGTCCTAGAAATAACACTAAACAATCTGATGGTGACGTTCCAATTAAGCTGGAGCTCCGGGAAATGTGGAGCACTCCTTCATTGCCATCGCTCCCAAATCCACTCTGGCCTGGAGTGGTAGTACCTGGAAGCGTCCTATCAATGGGTTAAATAAAACTAAACTACGTGATTATGCTAAACTGAATTGTTTGAATTAGAGCTGTTTTACAAAATTGAATTGCTTGAAATAGAAATGTTTTTGACAATTAAACTGTGTACCCACATTTAAACAGCGTACTTATGCTGAACTGAATTGTTTGACATAGAACTGATTATTTGTATAAACATGGATTTGGCATTAAATAAGTAACAAAGGTTGATATGCCATAAAACCCAAACAACCAAACAACCTACCTCTCATGAATTGAGCCCACCGGTAGCTGATAAGGGTATATGTAAATAAAGATATACATAAAAAAATTCCTTCGCTTACGCCGAGAGAGACGATAGATATGGGGTGAGATATTCAAGTCAGCCGGATTTCGATTTCAGCTTGAAGCTTCTCGCGTGACTAGCCACACTGAAGAGTTGAGATACAATGAAACAGTCTGTCTGTGGATATATATATATATATATATATATATATATATAGCAAGATCGTTTTTATTATTAATATCATTTATACAATTTCCTAATCCTTCAGTACGTGCAGAATGCAACACAAGGCCTTGTGGGGTTTCAATTCAGACTTTCCTTCTCAATTGTCTCATGACGACAACCTCTGAGCTTTGGGAATAACAAAAAGTCATAGGGAGCAAGGTCTGGACTATAGGGAGGCTGAGGAACTGTCTTAATGCCCATCTTGGTCAAATAGTCTGCGACAAGGATGGAGTTGTGGACTGGTGTATTGTCCTGATGGAAATGCCACTGACCCGATTTGAAGAGTGCTAGCCTCTTCCAACGGAATCTCTTCGTCCTGAACTCCCTTAAAACTTCAACATAACCCTAACCCTAATCTAACCCTTTGGCCAATCAACTCAGGTGTATTGACTTCCTTACTCCTCCCACACCTCTCATCATCCCTCACAGATTTCCTGCCTTCCTTGAATCTCTTATGCCACTCAAAAACTGATGCTCAATTCATGCAAGATGCCCCAAAAGCAGTCTGAAGCATTCCATACGTTTCTGTGGCATTTTTAACAAGTTTAAAACAGAATTTTATTGCATATTGTTCTTCTAAAATGTCCTCACGTCCAGATTGCATTTTCGAAATTCACAAACTGTGACAATCATGCTTTAGTAGGTTGTATTCCAATTGCTGCTGTAGCTATTCATTTGAACCTGAAATCATAAAAATTGGTCAGTGATCTCATAAGATATATAGCAATAACAGACTGAATATTCAAGTGTCTTCGCCAATATTAAATACCCACACAAAAAAGTATGGAAATTTATCGTATGCACCTCGTATATATATATATATATATATATATAATGTTTGTGAAGTTAGTTGGTAAAATTCCCTATTTAATATTGCCCAGTCAGCTGAGACTGCAGAATATACCGACTGCTTCTCTGCAGAGGAGTAAGACCCTCCGCCCCGGCAACAAGTGCCCCAGGATATGAGACTAAACGATTTGATGGTGAGGTCCCAGTAAAGCTGGGGCTTTGGGGAATACGGAGTACCCCTTCATTACCATTGCTCCCAGGTCCACTCTGGCCCAGCGTGGTAGCAACTAATTGGGCCCTATCTATGGGTTAAATAGAACTAACGGCATACTTATGCTAATATGAACTGTTTGACTAAACTGAATTGCTTAAAATAGAATTTTTTTTGACAAATAAACCGTACTTACATTTAAACTGCGTGCTCATGCTAAACTGAATTATTTGAAATAAAACTGTTTTTTGATATTGAAACTGTATTTATACTAAACTGAATTGTTTAACATAGAGCTGTTTTGACATTTAACTGTGTGTAAACAAAATCTCTACTTACACTAAACTAAATTAGCTGATTTAGAACTGCTTGACGAAACTGAATAGCTTTAAATAGAAATGTTTTTGACAATTGAAATGTGCTAAACTGAATTATTTGAAATAGAACTTATTATTTACATAGAGATGGATTTGGCGTTGAATAGCCTACAAGGGTTGATATACAATACAACCAACCAACCAACCACCAATTAAATAAATCCGACTTGGCTGAAATTTGTACCTGTATTTGAAGAATTTTTGTCTTGTATGTTTTTACATATCTTACCTATAAAATTAATTCCAGAAAAAAACAATATACTGGCACAATAGAATATTATATATATATATATATATATATATATATATATATATTTATACATATATATAAAAAGTTCTTCTCTGTGTGTTCGTGTGTGTATGTGTGTGCGCACGCGCGCATTTAGGAATATCAAATCATAAAAAATGTGTATTTCTTAAATCAAAGGGGGTATCCTCATGGTGTAATGCTTAAAGCGATCCTATTTACCAAACCCCTCTGCTCGGGCAAGATATGACACAAGGTCAATTTTTTTAAGCGGAGTTTAAGAGGTTTGAATTCAGAGTTTTCCTTCTCCTAGACTAGTTGCCTCACCCAGGCTGAAGAACCTAGTCTGCCCTACTATTTATCCATAGCTGGAGGGAGAATAATTGGATTCATACCTTTCCCAAGGGTATTAGTGCGATGTGAAATGCAGTCAGTCTTGTCCAGGAATTGAACTCGTATCGCCGTGTCCATATCCTGTGACGATAACCATTACACCTCGGGCACCTCCTCAAATGCTTAACGCGATGGACTGCGGAATCGTAATAAACGAGTTCGTACTCCAGTCTCGCTATTGCGTTCACTTTCGGGCAAATACCCTTGGGAAAGGCATGAACCCTCTTATCCTCTCAACTATGGGTTAAATAGTACAACTGTTTTTCTTGGAGAATAGCTTTGGCATTAAATAACCTAAAAAAAAGGCTGATATGCCACTAAACAAAGAAACCCAACCAAACCAAAAATCTGATGATTGTCTTATTAATAGATGAAACTCAGTCTTGAAACCAACGTAAAGAAATTATATATATATATATATATATATATATATATATATATATATATATATATATATGTATATATATATATATATAATTTCTTTACGTTGGTTCTCGATTCGCCCATGCTCAAATTTAGATTCTAATTCTTGCATTTGTTGCCGATGAAGGACAAAAAGGTGTCCAAAAATACGTACGCTAACTTAGATAAATGTATCGGAAAATTCAAAGTCAACTGGCTCACTGCCAAAACCTACTTTTCTAAATAGTGTAATATCATACGGAACATCGGAGGATTTTCGAAACTAATATGTCTTTCGGACTTAATCTTGACACAACAACTCTATGCTGAAAGAATCGAAAAACCCTACTTAAAAGAACTTCGTGAAAAAAGCTGGCCATTATAAAAATACCGACAAAGCCATATATATATATATATATATATATATATATATATATAATACACATGTTCGCATAGATTTTTTGCGTTCATATTTTAACTGGCTCACAGCCAAATTATGTACATCAAAATATTACACACACACACACACACACACACACACACACACACACACATATATATATATATATATATATATATATATATCATGAAAATAATTCCTACATGGCCAAGAGTGATTCTACCTAGGTTTCACCTAAACGGCTCTTCAGTATTGCAATGGTGAAGTGGGTTAGGATAAAATACATTTTATTGATTAAAAAGACCCTTCACCTATATAGAAATTAACATATAAAAAACGCCTTTATTGAAGAAACCGACAATATTTTTTTTTCTTTTTTTCTTCCTTTCGTTTTTCCGTTTTTTTTTTCATACGTTAAAGAATTTTATCAATCCTTTTATCCACTAATAAACTAATTTTTCCTATATCTACAAATATGAAATATTTCAGACCTTTGCTTCAGTAATTCCTTTAGGTTTTTTACGTAGCTATGGTTAATTTTTCCTCCATGCATTGTCCTCTAGGTAAAATCAAATAAAACAGAGTTTACATGTTTTAAACAAGATGGAACCATATTCACATTAAATACCATGTCTCTGACATAAGTAGACCAGTTCATATACCTCGGTAGCAATATCTCCTCAACTAATATTGATGTCAACATAGGAAAGGTATGGACTGCTATTAACATATCATCGCTCATATAGAAATCTGGTCCCTTTGATAAAATAAAACACGAATTCTTCCAAGTTGTAGCCGTGTCAAAACTCTAACGAACCGACAGGAGAAAAGTCTCGATTGGAACTTCACAATAAATCCGGGAAGCAGCACCCCATAAAACAGCAACTGTAAAGCTATTTTCCTCCCATCTTACAAACCATCGAATTAACATGAGCAGGCAATCCCGGGTTATACTGGAGAAATTAGGAAGAACTTATAAGCGACGTTCTCTTTTGAATTCCCTCATATGAAAACACCAGTTGGCCGACCTGCAAAAACTTACATTCATCAGTTCTGTGCAGACACTTAATGCCCTTTAGATGATTTGCCAAAAGCGATGACCTATATGGAGGGATAGCAAAAGAGCTAGAGGCATTCGTTTTGTCGGCACGCCTTGATTGTGATACATATATATATATATATATATATATATATCACAATCGTTATTTATATCATATATATAGACGGCTATTTTAACGTCGTCTATCGACAAAGATCAATATCATCAAAATCCTGACTTTAATAATAATGGTGGAAGGCCTATTGTATAACATCTACAAATCTCCTCTGAAATATGAGCCCCACAAAGCAGCCAGCACGCATGCGCTGTGACTATACGAGCTTCCTGGCTCGTTTCCAATCAATATTTGTGTTTGATGACTTTTAAATATGATGTTGCAGTAAAGATTACCATCTGTATCCACTACTGATTAACTTTCTTCATTCAAGGTCATAATTTTTTTAAACAACCGAGCAGTCAGTCGCTGCGTTCCCCTGGGCCAATCAATTCATTTCGTTGCAGGAAAGAAAGTGGTGTGCATGTTCAGATATCCACCATCCCTTTTAAGGCAGATTGTAATGACAGAAAGAAAAGTGGAAACAATATAGGAAAAAAAGGAGTTTTTTTTTATTATCTCTTAATGAAAAGAAAAAAATATGCTAACTGCTTCCGCATTTCTTTTTTTTTTTTTCACGTTCTCTTCTTGAATGGTAAAATACTAAGTGGTATTTGTGATTTTCAGTTATATTTCAAACAAAAGATAGAGCTGTTGTCTAAGTTAGATAAATCAAGTACTTCTTCTTGTGTTCTATGTTCTTTAGAAAAAATTGATATTACTAGTCTTTTATAGACCATTTTTGTGAAAAGCACAAAAATTACATTTGAAATTGGACTATGGGTTTGTGAATGAAAGAAAGAAAGAAAGAAAGAAAGAAAGAAAGAAAGAAAGAAAGAAAGAAAAACTCGAAGTAAACGTAAAAGAAAGAAAGAATATCATAAAAAATAGATGTGAAAGAAAGAAAGAAAGAAAGAAAGACAGAAAGAAAGAAAGAAAGAAAAACTCGAAGTAAACGTAAAAGAAAGAAAGAATATCACAAGAAATAGATGTGAAAGAAAGAAAGAAAGAAAGAAAGAAAGAAAGAAAGAAAGAAAGAAAAAAAAACTCGAAGTAAACGTAAAAGAAAGAAAGACTATCACAAGAAATAGATGTGAAAGAAAGAAAGAAAGAAAGAAAGAAAGAAAGAAAGAAAGAAAGAAAGAAAGAAAGAAAGAAAAAAAAACTCGAAGTAAACGTAAAAGAAAGAAAGACTATCACAAGAAATAGATGTGAAAGAAAGAAAGACAGAAAGAAAGAAAGAAAGACTCTAAGAAGCAAACGTAAAAAAAAGAAAGAATACCAAAAGAAAGAAAGAAAGAAAGAAAGAAAGAAAGAAAATAGACATTTATTAAAGTCCCTCGTTCGTTTAAACTGAATAAATGACCCACAAGTAAAAAGGGTTGAATTCGAAGATTGAGAAGTCGTAGCTAATGAAAATAATTAATTTGTATGTTAAAATAAATGAAGCCCTTCGAAATGTCAGTTTATAAAGAGCTGTTTCCTTAAATCGGTGAACCGTAGCTGGAAAGCGACCGTGCAATAATGATGAAAAAAATGGCTACGAGCAATTGTTTTTATGTAGTAGCTGAAGTATTCGTCTACACAGGGTAATAGACGAAGATTTGGATCGCTGACACAACATGACTGACACATCTAAAAAAATTCCTTTCTGAATATGGGTTTTTTCTGTGTCGATTTTACACTCTTCAACACAGAACGTTTTTTGGTATTAAAAATCGATTCCACATCAAAGAAAACAGATAGTCTTGTTGGTGGGGCTAATAATATGATGAATGTAATCTATACAGACATCCTTCCACCAAAAAAGGAGTGTCCTGGATATATGACAGTAAATTGCATCAGGTGGTGAGGCTCCAGTTTAGAGTTCAGGGGAGGGTGGAATATCCCTTTATTACCATTACCCACAGTGAAGTGATAGTATCTGTTAGAATCCCATGAATGGAAAAAAATACGTCTGTTTACAATTGTTTGTATTAGATAGGAATACTTGATATCGTATAACAGTGTGAAAATTATTTGTTTTAGATATAAGTACTTCATATCATATTACTGAGTAAAAATTATTTGTTTTAGATATGAGTACTTGATATCATATAACTGTGTGCAAAGTATTTTGATTTGATCGGAATACTTGATATCATATAACAGTGTGCGAATTATTTTGATTTGATCGGAATACTTGATATCATATAACAGTGTGCAAATTATTTTGATTTGATGGGAATACTTGATATCATATAACAGTGTGCAAATTATTTTGATTTGATCGGAATACTTGATATCATATAACTGTGTGCAAATTATTTTGATTTAATGGGAATACTTGATATCCTATAACAGTGTGCAAATTATTTTGATTTGATGGGAATACTTGATATCATATAACTGTGTGCAAAAAGTAACGAAACAACACAAAAATTCAAATAAAATCGCACAATGGAGACGATTCCTTAATCTTTAAAATAACCCCAGACGAACGGATAAGAAGTTGAAATGAATCAATCACTGGAAAAGGCTAGAAGCACACGATACCGTACACAAGCTTACAGACGCAGACTACGCTGATGACATAGCGCTTCTGACAAATACACCTACTCAGGCCGAATCCCTGCTGCATAGTCTGAAGCAGGGAGCTGGTGGCACTTGACTCCATGTAAAGGCAGACAAAACAGTAAATGCATTTTAATCAAAAAGGAGACATCTCCACACTAAATGGTGGTTCTCTGTAACGAATGGAAAATTTACCTACCTCTAAAGCAGTATCTCATCAACGGAAAATGCCATCAATAGGCGATTGGCGAAAGCATGAACTACTTTTGATAGGTTATCGGTCATATGGAAGTCAGACCTATCCGATAAAATGAAGCGCATTTTTTCCAAGCAGCGGTCGGATCAAAACTACTATATGGATGGACGCTGACTAAGCGTTTAGAGAAAAAGCACGACGATAACGGCACAAGAATGCTACGTGCTATAGTGAACACATCCTGGAACCAACTTCCCACGAAGCAACAGCTGTACGGCCACCTACCTCTTATCTCTAAAACCATCTAAATAAGATGAACAAAACATGCGGGATACTGCTGGAGAAGTAAGGACGAAGTGATGTTCTCCCATAGACTCCTTCCCACGGACGCGCAGGTGTTGGACAATCAGCTAGATCTTATCTATAACAGCTCTGTACGGACACAGGATGAAGTCTAGAGGACCGGCCGAAAGCGATGGATGATAGAGACGAATGGCGAGAGGGAAAGTGATTCAGGGAAATCCGTGCTAGTGACACAACATCATGATGATGATGATGATGATGATATCATGATACCAAAACAGTCCAAGCTGTAGTAGGTACACACTGTGGTTTATAGTATCGCGATAGTTCATGCGCTAGCACGTTGAGCATTGCTTTACTCTGTGTTTGATTTGAAAGTCATACATATGAACGAGCAACGTAGTCAAATACGGGAACATACTTAATGAGTTGGAACCGGGCCGTGATGCTGTGGAAGTAACCAAAACCATTTGTTTTGCGAAAGGTGGGGGAGCAGTTGATCCTAGTACATTAACTATAAGGTTGAAAAAATTGGGTTGTAAGAAGCTAAAGGATCAGATATGCTCAGATAGATGTAAAACTGTATCAAACCCTTCATAATCTCAATCTACAGACCTCTCATCATTAAGTATAGAATCGTCCAAAAGAATTATCAAATATGACCATCCCGACAAATAAAAACAAAGCAAGTCCCATGAATCGGCCAAAACACCAAATACATCTAGCGTAAAAAGTATCTTTATTGAAATGGAAAACTTTTTTCAAATTTAAATCTTGTAAATATATATAAAAAAAAATACAATATATGTACAAAGAAGTACATTCAGCAAAGCATACTCCTCTAAAGCAAAATTTGTCAGCAAACGTTTGTTACGCGCTCTAACAATTCGTTTAAAAGCAAAAAGATATACCTACAAACTATTGGCTCTCAAATCATGTGTGTGTGTGTGTGTGTGTGTGTGTGCTTCAAGAAGCTTTCAAATTAGTCTTGTATACCTGTTCATTTAATTTTGAATGGATTAAAGTTTTTATTCACGGTTTGGTAATCTGTGGGGTGCGCTTATGCCTGATAATTATGGCAATACTTTATTTTGCCACATAGAAGGTCAAGTCATAGTAATTGTATCACAACTAATAAATATTAGCTTGTTTGCATTTTTTTTACTTTGCTTACGGGCATTTGATCTCTCAGTTGTTTTTTTGTGTGTTTTTTTTTTTCGATAGCAATTTGTTGTGCTAACACCCTTCTCCCCATTCTTCTTCTGGTAAAAATTAGATTTTGTGTCAGATAACACAAAGAGTAATATACCATTAAATACCAACCAACCAAACAACCAGCCAACTAAAAATCTAAAACCGTAGACTCCAAGGCCGCGGTCGATGTCAGAGAGTCAAATCCGGTGCGTAGCGCTCGGAGATTATCAGGAGAACTCAACATCTTAAGTGTCCCGTGTGGTTTGTAACGTTCACGATCCCGGCGAAAGCCTCTGGAGCAACAGAAGAGTGCCTCATGTTTTCAAAATCTTGCAAAACTTTTGATTCACCTTTGACAAACAATCAATCTTATTAATTTCTGGAACGAGCACGTACATATCATATACAAATGTAAAATGAATTTCTTCTCTATGACGACGCTTGAAGTGTTTAAAATTGAAGGGGGGAAATAAATGAGAATTGTCATCGTAAACAATTCTTTTTCCAGTAAATTACTTGTCGGAAACAGACTTGTCAAAAACACGAGATTCAATGCTTTTTAATTTTTTTATTGATTGCCTCAAAGCCTACACGGTATTATAACTCTATTTTACCCATTGCCGTTACACTTTGCATTTCATTCATGAAGAATTTAATAGACTCTTCAATTGCTATTATTCTTCTTTCGAAAGGAGACAATTGTCTAAAATTTGCGTCTTATTGTTATAAGAAATTGGAAACAGAAATTCACCTCCACGGGCAATTTATTCCAATATGCACCCCTACCAACACACACATACACACACACACACACACACACACGCACATATATATATATATATATATATATATATATATATATATATATATATATTTACACGAGCCGATCAATGAATTATTTTTTTAAGAAATTATTTTTCTTTTTTTCAAAAAAATTATGCTTATTTATTATTTCTTTCCATAAATGTAAGTGTTGCATTTTTTTTTAATTGGTTTATTGTAAGAATTATTTTAATTACACAAAATATTTTGTTTTTAGACTATTCAAAATGGCTGAAAATCTATAAGATTACCTCGGGCCTTTACAGAGTTTAGGTGGCTGAGATGTGTAAATAATGTGAATTTTACCAAATAATATTTGATGTATATGGAGCAGCATGTTTGAGTCAAAAATTTTACAAATGACTAAGCATTGGTTTGCCACAACGAGCCTGAGTCAAAAAGAAAGTCCATGGAGTGGAAACCCACAAAGACTTTGGTAAAGAAAAAATCCCGGGCGCAGACGTCAGTAAAAAAGGTGACGCTGACAGTCTTTGAGGACAAGAAAAAATTCATCAAGATTAAAAAATTGAAACTATGAACAGTGTTTCAAACTGCCTACCCTTAAGCAAATTTCACATTATTTATTGAATGACCCTCGTATATATATATATATATATATATATATATATATTGGGTGTTTCAAAAAAGACGCTACCTATTGATATGATAATGATTTATTTACTGAGACAAGCACAATGACGTTCATTAGGAACACGTCCTGTAAAAATGCATCCTTTATGCTAGAGACATCAAATCAATTTTTTTTTTTCAGCTTTATGGACATGGAATCTTTTTTTGTGATTCTTGTCTCAGTAATAAATCATTATTGTATTAATAGGTTACATCTATTTTGAGACTATTTTGAATGATTTTCTTTCCAAATAAGTAGTGACGCAAAATATTTTCCCTCTCTTGTCCAAGGGATGGTGATCAAGGATTAATAATTGTTATAATATACTATTTTCAACCTGAAACAAAAAAGAATACATTATAATTAGTAGTAGAGTTATTGGCAGTCACATAGATCCCATGTATATTGAGACAATATATATATATATATATATATATATATATATATATATATATATATATATATATATATGGAGCTTTACACGTTCCATTACTTTTGGAGCTGCTCCAGCTCCCACTTACACGCCCAAAATTGGAGCTAGCTTCATACGTATATATATATATATATATATATATATATATATATATATATATGTATATATAAGGATAACGTTGACACAGAGTTTCGTAATCGTCAGTTTATCGCCTATGCACTTTTTGGACCAAGCACTAAGTCTGATGATCGTATAAGCGAGAAACTGTCAATCCAGCTTCAAGCGTTCTACGTGTCTAACCACGCTGAAGAGTTGCGATACAACGAAACAGTCTGTCTGGATGACAATACACACAAATGTATATATATATATATATATATATATATATATATATATATATATGTGTGTGTGTGTGTGTGTGTGTGTGTGTGTGTGTGTGTGTGTGTGTGTGTGTGTGTGTTTTCTACCAAGTTCATGTCTGTTTTTCTGTTCATAATATATTCATTTACCTCTTTCTAAATCCCTTTCACGCTCCCTCTCTCTGTCTCTCTCTATCTCTGTCTCTATATATATATATTTATATATATATAATCGGAAGAAAAACTCAATAGACTTTCATTTCGGTATTACAGATTTATTTCAGCTGGTTATTCCATATCAGATAGTCATTGCATAACGAAGAGAAAGAAGTATGAATTTTTTTTTCAGTGGATTCTTACTCGTTAAAAACAAATGATGGAAAAACTTAAATAGATTAAGAGTGGGTGGAACAAAAAATATGTGCTAGACATCGGTTTCAAATCCGAATGTAATATCAATGCCTGGTGTTATGTATCCATACGTATCTACAAGTTTTTTTTTACTAGATTCATGCAGCCTTGTGCCACATCTAAGCTAAAAGCTTAATAAATTACGAGTTAGCAAAGGCTAGCATAATTCTCATTGCACCTAGTGATCCTATGACTAGTATTCTCCAGCAGGGTCACCTGGTGGACGTGCTGGGAGACTTAACATAGGCTAGCATAGTTCACGTTGTATCAGTTGATCCGTTGACCAGCATAGTGTTAAATCTTCACAATAAAAAAGACCTTTAGTGAAATCCTGCCTAGCAGAAGGCAAGGATAAATATATACTCCCAATTGGTGGTATTGCTTCTGACTTGGCTAATCACTGTCAACTGAGCTCGTCGAGTGCCTATCAATCTCTCACTAAATAAGCCCCCAAAAGATTCTTATTCCTCATGAATTTTCTTTAAGTGATTAAATGGGAGTGTTTTTCTATTTCTCTAGTTTTCCTATTCCAATATACCGCCTCCGATGATGACAGTCAAGTGATTTACCGTATTTGGCTTCGAAAACATTTTTCAGTTAACCCTAATCTCGAAAAGTCATTCTAACGTCTTAAAATGAAAAGTCATTTTAATGTCTTAACATTTTTAGTAACTTCAAAAGAGACAGGTTACACACGCGGTCACATAAGCCACCCATATCTGTTTACTGACCTAAATTCAAAAAGTAATATATACTAATCCCAGCCCCCAAATGGTTCTGACAATCCATATTTGTTTACACACTACGAAAGCAAAAATTTAATATGTAATTTAATACAATATTAAACCAGCTAAGCCTTCTGTTTATGCTATGTAAAGCAGCTGTTTTTTTTATATCCTTTCCAACAAGAAATCCCATTCTCTAACAAAAAGGTGGACTCAACATTACTCTTTTGAAAAGGCAAAACTCTAGTAATTTAATTAGGGTCTTTCTGAGTTCGAAAATTCTTAATGGCAACAAGAAATCTCAAGAATAACATAATCTACTTGCTACAAAACTGATTACTAATTATAAATTTGAATTACCATGACCAGAAAATCCGCTAAGATTTAAGATTTGTTTTTTGTG
This sequence comes from Sepioteuthis lessoniana, assembly GCA_963585895.1. Lineage (NCBI taxonomy): Eukaryota > Metazoa > Mollusca > Cephalopoda > Myopsida > Loliginidae > Sepioteuthis > Sepioteuthis lessoniana. Next base: position 75,566,730 of record OY757915.1, on the reverse strand, counting down.
GTTTTTGTTGTTTTTGTTTGTTTGTTTTGTTTTGTTTTATTTTTCCATATTTGGGGATCCAAATGAACTTGCTAATTTGGGAATCTTCACAAATAGTAACGTGAGTTTGTTTTCTTTTTTTTTTTCGGGAAGGGGATAATCCTGATGGATTCAGAAAAATATTTTGGAAAAGAAAGATGAGTTTTTAATAGAAAAATTTCATTTTATCTACAAACAAATAAAATCCAGAAAATGAACAACGAGAAACACAAAACATTCTTTGTCATATTAATTGCAATAAGATTAGGTTCTTCTGACATACTGCTGTAGCAACTTTCAAAATTGTCAGTTTGCTCAATTATTTATATATAATATACACACCCCTACCCACGTGCATAAACATACACACACACACACACACACACACACACACACACACATATATATATATATATATATATATATATATATATGTTGCCTTTTTTATCAGGATTTCTTCCAAGCTCCGGGTGGGTCAATTCTTCTATATGGATGCACCACACGGACACTGACTAGGCATACGGAGGAAAAGCCAGACGAAAACTACACAAAAATGCTACGAGCTATTGTGAACAAATCCTGGAAGTAACATCCCACGAAGTAACAGCTGTACGGCCAACTACCTCTCATCAAAAAAATATCTAAATAAGATGAACAAGACATGCGGGACAGTGCTGGAGATGCAAGGACAAATTCATAAGTGATGTTCTCCAATAGACTCCTTTACACGGACGTAACAATGTTGGCCAACCAACAAGAACTTATCTGCAACAGTTCTGTACGGACACAGGATGTGGTCTAGAGGATCTGGTGGAAGTGTTGGATGATAGGGACGAATGGAGAGAAAGAGTCAGGAAAATCTGTACCAGCAGTATGCCATGATTATATATATATATATATATATATATGTGTGTGTGTGTGTGTGTGTGTGTGTGTGTGTGTGTGTGTGCGTGCGTGCAGAAACTTTCCCATCAACAAACTCAACCGCCCTAAAAAGCATCACATTCAAAGTCTCAAAAAGTTCATCAACTGTTTAAAAATGTATAATTAAAAAAACTGATTTCTTTTATACATATCTTCTTGATTAATAAACTCCTCGAGAAAATACTGTTTATAAACATGTGCAAAGTCAAATGTTTAGATATTAGGTTTTAAAGTTCAAATTTCATTCACACGTGAAACCAATTTTTTGGCTTCCATTCACTTTCTCTCTAGAAATATTATGATGCTAGCTGAAGGCTGAAATCAGTCGATATTCATTTTTTTTAATATATATATATATATGTGTGTGTGTGTGTGTGTGTGTGTGTGTATGTGTGAGTTTTCTAACTACTTTTATGTCTCTATTCATTCGTTGATATATATATATATATATATATATATATATATATATATATTTCATATAATAAATTAACCTTTTGATATAGACTTATAAGTTAATAAACATCATCAAAGTACTCATACAATTAATATAAACCTAATTCAAAAAGTTGTTTTTTTGTGGCTAGGACATATTCAGCATGATGTCTACTTTTTACGATTAAGCCAAAAGATAAAGATTCAGTTTAGGTAACCCAATGCACACCAGTTAAGAGTATAGTTTAGCACTATACTTGCATTGTAAAGTAAAAATTACGTGGCATAAGGCTAATGTGATAGAAAATGAAACTTAGAGACCTAAATGCAAATCCTACACTTTGACTAAGCTGGGAAAGATAGGAGTCTCACTATTTCCTCTCCCGTAAAGATTAAAATAGACTGGGTTCTTTAGATTTGGTGTGCCAACTAATCTAGTAAAAGGAAGACTATGTTGTACCCCACTTAAATATTAACCTCGTATTGCTTCCTGCTCAGGGCTGGCTAAGTCGGCTGGGGCTATATAATACACCGACTACATCTCTGCGGAGGGGTAAGACTCCCCCCAACGAGTGTCCAAAATATGACACTAAACAATCTGATGGTGAACTTACAATAATGCTGAAGCTTTGGGGAATGCGTAGTACCCCTTTATGGCCATCGCTCCCAGGTCCATTCTGGCCCAGAGTGGTAGCACCTGATAGGATCCTATCTATTGGATAAAAAAAACAATTTAAATAAAAAGGAAATTTGGTGACCTTAGTCAAAGGTGACCCGAATACTCCCTTTTCAATAGCTACTACACCGAGGTGTAGGGCAGGATGCTACTCCATTCCCTGGATTGCTTCACTTTACCCTTGATCCGTACCTTATAATGCTGAGTGTTAAGCAAGGAGGTATCAAGTAGCATTTTTTGAGTCTTTCGTATGACTCGAGCTGGGATTGAACTCTGGTCTCCTGGACCACTGGTGAACACTCAACTCATTTTGCCAATAGCCGGGTAATCTATGGGTGTAATAGAACTAAACTGTATACTTATGCTAAATTGAATTATTTGAAATATCACTGTTTATATGTATTAAAATGAATTTGGCATGAATTAACCTACAATGGTTGTTATGCCATAAAACCAAACCAAACCAAACCAAACCAAACCAAACCTGCTCAAGGCAAAAAGTTTGAGTAAATACATACATTTCAAATCAAATATGCGATCCGAGTTCAAATCCGAGACGAAGCTGTTTCTCTTGGCGCTAATGCCCTCGGGAAAGGCAAGAATCATTCAACTCTCTCTCTCTCCAGCGATAGATAACTAGTAGGGCAGACTAAGCACTATAACTTTCGTATGGCAACTAGTTTAGGAAATGCAAAAACTCTGAATTCAGACCGGCTGTACTCTGCTTAAACACTGAGATATTGTGTAGTGTCCTGCTTATTGTGGAGGGGTTTGGTTTCTTTGTTTTAATGGCATATCAACCTTTGTGGGTTAATTAAGCCAAATCCATTAGTCCGAAAATGAGCGAAATAGAGCAACCTGAGTTCGAACTCGCTTACTCTCGTAGTCCAGCATTTTAGCCACCATCCTACGGGGACTCCTCCAGCTCACGATAGAGGAGAGTTATATATATATATATATATATATATATATATATATATATATATATATATATATATATATATATATATATATATATATATATATATATATATATATATACATTGTAAATCGCTAGAGATTTTTAAAGGTTTACAATTATATTTTTTAAACTAATGTGCGAAAATCATCTGCGGGGTCACACTCGTGATCCGGGCGTCCCTATAGCGTAATGGCTAATGTGGTGAACCGCAACCTTGGGGTAAGCGAGTTCAAGCTCCAGTCACGCTATTGCGTTCACTTCCGAATAATATCCCAGGGAAAAGTATGAAACCGCCGACTCCCAAGCTATGATTTAAATAGTTTTGCAGCAGTTCTTTCATAAGAATTGCTTTGGCATTAAATAACCCACGAAGCTTGGTATGCCATTAAACAAATAAACGAAGAAAGAAACATTAGCGACCACAGAACATTTATTAGTTATCGGCTAAGCTACTCGGTCTGGTGATAGACAGACAAAAAAGTCATTTCGTGTGTCGTAGTAAGGTAACCGTTCCATTCTGTCTGTAACGCTCACATTAATTACTGACCAATGTGAATCCTAACATTTTCTGATTATCAATACTTTTCCGTTATAAAATAATAGCAATAATTCTGTCAGCAAAAAAACTGCTTTAATTCTTGACCAATAGAAATTATTTACGTCCTTATTCGCTTTTTTTGTAAAATCATTTTTAATGAAATCTCATCGTAAAATTATTTAAAATTCACGTCTATACAAACAAATTGTGCACGTTCTCCGCCGTAAAATCAATATTAAAAGTAAAGTAAGTAAAGTTAGCGACCGTAGACGAGGCGACCAGAAGGCTCCCTTATCAATAGCTACTACCCCGAGGTGTTGGCTCTACTCCTTTCCTGAATTGCTCCACTTTACCCTTGACACGTACCTTATATTGCTGAGTGTTAAGCAAGGAGGTATCAAGTACCATTTTTAAAGTCTTTGGTATGACGCGACATGGGATTTAACCTAGGACTACTGGACAATTAAAGAACACTCTACCCACTAGGCCAATGAGCCGGTCCAAAATCTTTTTTTTTTCGTCATACAATGTGTGAAAGCACGTGTGATACTCTGTCCTCATCAGCCGCCAACCAGAGTGATACCACAGTTTCGGTAGCTCAAGGCGGTACTGCCAGTCCTGGCGCCACCAAGCAGTTTTTGCCGTTGAGCAGGATATTTAAAAGAAAGATATATCTATATATATATACGCCAGATCAACTAAAAGCAGACATTACATTGGACGTTCGTTCATCTTCATTTTAGTGCAGTTTGTGATTTAATCAATATTAATGCGTTTATATTATAGCTTTAATTAGCCTTTTCTCTCAGAAACTCTTTCATTAATTTTTAAGAATCTATAATTTTTTTCCTGGTTTTCAATGTCATAAAGATTTAGTATTTAATGAGCAACTTTTCCTTGCTGCCAACTTACAAAATTTCCAAGCGAGGAGCACCCATGGCTAAACTGTGGCCTCGAAGTAAGTCAGTTTGAATTCCAGTCACGTTACTACAATCCCTTTCGGGCTAAAACTCACAGAAAAATTTTACCCCCCCCCACTTATCATCCGAGCAATAGGTTAAATTTTATCATAGTTGGACGTCTACATAATAGATAAATCGTATTATTAATGTTGAATAGCCATTGTTGAAAATATTTAACTGTGTACAAACAAATTATTGATATTAAAAAGAAATACTTTTGTTAGCTAGCAATACCCGAAACCGTTTAACTTTGAACAAACAATCAAGATTAAATCAGATAGGGATAGTTCATCATCATCATCATCATCATCATCATCATGTCGTGCCGCTAGCACGGATATCCCTGACCCTCTCTCGCTACTTTTCCCTATCGTTCATCGCCTCTGGCAGGTCTTCAGGGCTACATCCCGTATCCTCACATAGCTGTTGTATGTATGTTCGAGCTGGTCGTCCTGCTTTTGCTCGGCCATATGTGGGGGTCCATAGGAGTACATCACTTATGAGCTAGTCTCTGCTTCTCCAGCAGTGTCCTGCGTGCCTGGTTCGTCTAACTTGGATAGTTTTCGTGATGGGAGGCAGGCGGCCGCATAGTTGGTGCTTTGTGTGGTATTGCCGCCAGGACTTGTTCAGTATTGCTCGCAACATTCTTGTGTAATTGCCGTCCAGCTTCTTCTCCAGCCGTTTTGTTAGCGTCCAATAGGGATAGTTAATAATTGGAATTACTAATGTTACATAACAATACTTGAAAACATTTAACTCTGTGCAAAAAATGGTTGGTTGGTTGGTAGGTTGGTTTTATGGCATATCAACCCTTGTCGGTTATATAATGCCAAATTCATTTTTATACGAATAATCAGTTCTATTTTAAACAATTCAGTTCGGCATGAGTACAGTTTAATTGTCAAAAAATTTCTATTTAAGCTATTCGATTTAGTCAAACAGTTCTAATTCAAACAATTCAGTTTAGTTTGAGTATAGATTTTGTTTACTCACAGTTAAATGTCAAAACAGTTCTATATTAAATAATTGAGTTAAGCGTAATACAGATTCAATGTCAAAAACAGTTCCTTTTCAAACAATTCAGTACACAGTTTAATTGTTAAAAACATTTCTATTTCAGTTCTTTTTTAAACATTTCAGTTTAGCATAAGTACGCAGCATTGTTCTATTCAAGCCATAGATCGAGCCCTATCAGGTGCTACCACTCCGGGCCAGAAAGGACCTGGGAGCGATGGGGATGAGTCTTACCCCTCTGCAGAGTAGCAGTCGGTGTATTATAGAGCCCCAGTCGTCTAGACAATGCCAGAAATGATTTGTTTAGATTGGTTTTATGGCATATCAACTATTACAGTTTATTTAAAGCCAAATCATATTTATAGATTTATATTAAAAATATATGATTTGTAAACTCATTTTGTACATAACATTCTTGGACCTTGGAGCAAAGCAATAAATGGGTACTCCACATTCCCCAAAGCTCCTAGGCTAGAGCCTCGCCATCAAATGGTTTAGTGTCATATCTAGGACTCTCATTGAGGGGAGAGTCTTAACCTTTTCAGAGATGCAGTCGGTTTATTTAACCGGTCCAGACGGCTGGGCTTGCAAAAAATGAGCTCTGACTTACTGCTTCATATAAAAACATGTCAGATTATTAACATTTTGACTCCTAAAAGTAATTTTGCATTCAAATGGTTTTACAGCCTATCTCTGTCTCATGAATGACACAGCTACTATACTGTGTATTCTATTACGTCCCTTATCTACAAACAATTCACTTACTTATCATTAATATGTATAAATAGGATCTGGTATTTTATAACTATCCATATTTACCCAACCCCTCCGCTCAGGCAGGACATGAAACAAGGTCAATTTTTAAGCGGAGTTTAACAGGTTTGAATTCAGAGTTTTCCTTCTCCTAGACTAGTTGCCTCACCAAGGCTGAAGAACCCAGTCTGCCCTACTATTTACCCATAACTGGAGGGTGAATAATTGGATTTATACCTTTCCCAAGGGTATTAGTGCTATGTGAAATGCAATCAGTCTCGTCCAGGATTTGAACTCGTGTCGCCGTGTCCATTTCCTACGAGGATAACCATTACACCACGGGATGATATGCAATTAAACCACCTAACCTTATCTAAAGTTTTCTGATAATCTTTCATATGCAAAAAAGAAATATATTGATTTTAAAGTAAAATTAAATTGTAATTTTATTCTAAAATTTCAGTTTTATAAAAACATTTTTAGAATCACTACTTGTTTATTTGTTGTTGTTTTTCTTTTTGGTAGTGGGGGGTTCTACAATTAAAATTATTTTCATGGTTGGTTGGTTGTTTAGGTTTTATGTCATATCAACCTTTGTAAGTTATTTAACGCGAAATCTATTTTTATGCAAATAGATCTATTTCAAAGAATTCAGTTTAGCATGAGTACACAGTTTGTCAAAAACATTTCCATTTCAAGCTCTTCAATTCATTCAAACAGTTCTAATTCAACTAAATCAGTTTAGTATCACTACAGAACTTGTATATCAAACAATACAGTTTGATGTAAGTTCAGTTTCAATGTCAAGAATAGTTCCATTTAAAACAATTCAGTTTAGCATAAGCATGCAGTTTAAATGTACGTACGGTTTATTTGTCATAAACATTTCTCCGCCACTATATATATATATATATATATATATATATATAATGAAAAAGACTGCACTTAAGCGAAGCAGATATGGTCGATCAGCAGTTGTATTGATGTTAACCTGCCAATATAATATATCCCTTTCTACATATAGTTTTCAAGTAGAGTTGTCACTTTTTTATTTCTCACGGTACAAAGTTTTGTAAAAGTTGAATTAACTTTCATAATGCGTTTTAAACAGACTTTTTAATACGATACACACACACACACACACACATATATATATATATATATATATATATATGCAAGAAACTGACAGTTCCAAAGCACTGTTGACTATATGTCTACGTTATTCACACTTAACTCTACCTAAGATCTATGTCAGATATTGATCACTCTTCATTTATAAATATAGCAAACTGCATTATCAATATTATATATATATATATATATATATATATATATATATCCAGTAAGCGTCCGAAAACAGTGGGTGTGGATTATTCAAGTTTTTGATTTTTTACATTGTAAAAATCAAAAACTCGAATAATCCACACCCACTGTTTTCGGACGCTTACTGGATATATATATATATATATATATATATATATATATATATATATATATATATAATCAAATTAAAAGTGTGCAATGACAATTTAACCACGTTGAGTTTTTTTCTAATTGCACTGTATATATATATATATATATATATATATATATATATATATATATATATAGAAATATTGAGTATATATATATATATATATATATATATATATATATATATATATATATATATACTCAATATTTCTTCATGAGCTGGATGTGACATATGGTCAATCATTTAAACGGACTTTATCAGGTTTGATATCAGAGTTTTCTTTTTCCGAGACCCGTAACCACACAATAATCAAAGAGCACAGTCTACCCGACTACTTACTCATAGCTAGAAGAATTGGATTCATACTTTCTCTAAGGGTATTAGCCCTACGTTAAATGCTAACAGATTCAAGATTTGAGCTCAGGTTGCCGCGTCCATAACCTAGGTAAATATGACACTTCGAACACGCTTGCATATATAGAGATATCAGCCAATAACCCTATATTTATAACCCATTAAAGGAACAACCTAAAGTTTAAATTTCAAGTCATGCTTCAGAAAAAAACCCTGCTCATATTCTAGTCCTAAAAACAATTTTGCTTTCAAATGATTTTACAATCCACCCGTGTCCCATTGAAGACATAGCTACTCTTCCGCCAACTCGTATGTCATTCCGCTGAGTCCATTTTTACATGTTGGGTATATCAAAACCACCAAGTGTTCCACTGTCTCCGATATTAGGTTTCATTTTAATTCATTCTAGCTCCTTAGGGTTATTCTCAATTTTGTAATTGTCTGAATCCGGAATATTTGGAGCGTTTTGATAAGCACTGATATACGAAAGACTCAGCAAAGCGTAACGGACAATGCTCGGAATGGAAGGTCAAGTCTTGGAAAATAGTCCTTTATCCATGTTATTCCAAATAGGGACTTTCAGTAAGAATATTGAGAAGCGTTGATTAGTTGCCCTTGACTAGTTTTTCTTTCATCATTTCCAATCGCAAATACCAGATCGATTTTAAATTCCACTGCCGTCAGACATACAGCAGTAAGAAAATATATAAAAAAGAAGACACTGATTAATTATTTACATGACTCATTGAATGATTTCGAACAACTAAAGATTATTACGTCTTCTCAAAAAAGTAATATATATCTATATATATATATATATATATATATATATATATATTTACCAACCATTCTTCCACGAGCAAGACTCAATACAAGGTCAATTTTTAAGATGAGTTTAGCAGGTTTCAATTCAGAATTTTTCTTCTCCTAGACTGGTAGCCGTAACAGGGTTAAAAAGCTCAGTCTGTCCTACTATTTACCCAAAACTGGAGGAAGAATCGTTAGATTCATACCATTCTGAGTGTTTGGCTTAGTTTGGTTCTATAGCATATCGACATTGTACGTCATTTAATGCCAAATCCTTTTAATACATATATCAAATATATGATTTCTAAACACATTTCGAAGATAAAATTTTTAAACAAGTCTGAGCTGTTTTTCTTTTTTTTTTCTTTTTTTTTCTCACGGTTAAATGGTTTCACTTAATTTCAAACAATTCAGTTTAGCATAAGTACACTCTTTTGTTTGCACACAGTTGGTCATTAGTTTAAATACAGTTTTTCGTTTAAACATATTTAAATGTAAAAAGTTTTATTTCAAACAATTAAGTTTAGCGTAATTACACAGTTTAATTCTACTTGACCCATGATAGGACCCTATCAGGTGCTACCACTCCGGGCCAGAGTGGACCTGGGAGCGATGGCAATGAAGGGGTAACCTTCTTCAAAACTCCAGCAATACTAGAACCTCATCATCAGATTGTTTAGAGTTATATCCAGAACTCTCAGCAGGAGGGGTCTTACCCCTTTTCAGAGATGCAGTCGTTGTATTCTACAGCCTCAGCCAACTGGGCAAGTCAACCTCGGAGTATGGATTTTCTGATCCAGTATTGCGTATCGAATGGACACTTTGGTGATGAAGAAATAGCTGCCCCAAATACGTTAAACTGATTTTAATAGTCGAAATCCAAAAATAATGGCCATTTGAGTTGGAGACATCGTTTAAGTAGAGGGGGGATTCCTATTTTCAGCATTTAGCCTTATAAACACGGGTCACTGATCTTTCCCGCCTTCTTTTTAACGCGGTAAACGGATACCTCGGCTGACGTCAAAAACTGGTTTTGTTCCGATAGTTTTAGCCAGCAACTTCAATGGTGACAATTATATGCGTTTGTGTGTTTGTGTGTGCGAACCCACTGGTTATCAAGTTATGTACATGAGTGCATGTGTCTGCTTTGGGAACCAAAGGAAGATTTAAATCCGTGTGCTATCTAATTTCGGAAACTGTCTTAATCTATCTCAGGTCAGAACTGGGGGAGTAAAGTTCCTTCGCCGATTCAGTTTCACATATACATACACACAAACACTTGCATGCATACGCCTGCACAAAATAACTTAAGGGAACCTCTTTCTATAAATCCCCCACTTAGTCAATGCTCTTAATACGGTGATAGATATTAATAAAATGTGCCGACCATTTTGTATAGAGAAAATTTCAAATTAAAAAGCAGGTCTTTGCTATGTCCATCAATCCTTTTTTTAATATTTTTTTTTTTGAAAACTTCAGAGAAAGTTCCATAAACTTAAAGAAAAAATTGGAGATCATCGCAGAGACCCGAAAAAACCCCAATAAGCTTAATGCTATAACAGACAACTATTTATTTTGACCACAATTTCAGTATTATAAATTGGCCCACCGTAGTCGAAGGCGACTCTAAGGCTTCCTTTTCAATAGCTACAACATCGGTATTGGGGAGGGTGCTACTCCTTTCCCAGGATTGCTGTACTTACCATGGATCCATACTATATAAGGCTGTATTAAGCTAAGAGGTATCAAGTAGCATTTTTGAGACTTTGGTATGACTCGACTAGGAATTGACCCCCAGTCACCAGGATCATTATGCCAGTATATATATATATATATATATATATATATTAACCAACCTATCCGCACGAGCCGGATGCGATAGAAAGTCAAGTTTAGCAGGTTTGAAGTCAAAGTTTTCCTTCTCCTTGAGCAGTTGCCATACCACTGCGAAAGACCTCATTCTGCCCAACTAGAATAATTGGATTCATACCTTTCCCAAAGGTATGAGCGGTATGTGAAATGCAAACCACCTCGTACTGATTTGATTTGACCTTGTGTCGCCGTGTCGATTTCCTTCGACGATATCCACCTAGTAGTTCCTGATATAGAGTCGAAGTAAACTTTCAGTGTCTAATGTTTTTTTCTCATCAATAGACACCACTTTTATTGATAAGTAGCAGTAGTTTCCTGACTGAACCATTTGATCTTGGCCGTTGACACATGCGCTTCCTCTGCCAAGCGGGAAGCGCGGCATTGAACCGCTTTTGAATTCGTACGCCTTCACATACACCATGATGCATCCCATGGCTGTTATTCATATACGCTTGTGCGCTTCGTATAGGCCATCATCAGGGGTTGCTTGCTTGTGCAAGGTGTTTGCGTTTTTTTTTTTAAATTTTGAAAGTTTATACCATACTAAAAATGTGGGAACGCAGAGTTGGATAAAACGGGGTAACTGATGTATTTAGAAAAGGGAACGCTATCAACGGAAATAGAATACTATAGGAATACGGGATAAAAATAAATCAATAGAATTAATTTTGAAAATAGCGACAATGTTTTGAAATGCTTTTAGTCTTTTTTGTGTGGTGTAGAGACTGGTTAGTGTATTTTCATTTGGTTTGGGAGTGTGTTTTAAATAAGACGTGGCTGACTGACAGACTGGTTAGTTTGTTTATCTGGATTTTATGACTGTCCAGTTTCGTTTCAAGACAGGATAGTTGAATTTCCTGGCAGTGGTGCCTTTCAAATTAGCAGTAACTGATTGACTTATTCATTTATATAAATGACATTCAAGGCTGGGTAATTAACTTCCGTATTAAATCCAAATGGCAAATATGTCTTCAGACTTTTTAACCATTTGTCTTATTTTTATTATTATTATTGATATTTTTTTCAATAATTGATTTCAATTCTTCCTATGATAGTGATTTTTGCATCTCAGTTAGAATTGTGATCATTTAAGCGAAAGAGATGTTTTACTTATAGTTGTTTTTTTTTTTGGTTTTTTTTTGTTTTTTTTTCATAGATTGGATTCTGTATCTATAGTTATGTAGTCGAAAATAAAATGGCCATTTTAACTTTTCAACATATTGTTTTTGACAGCTTGTGGAATCCAGTAAATAAATTATATTTTTGCTTCTGAAATTTGATTAATGACAAATTTTGAAATCTTTTTAGTTGTGAAAGAAGTGATTGAGTTAGTTTGAAACAAGTGAATATATTGGTTGATATATATATAAATATATATATATATATATATATATTCTCATCCACAGACAGACTGTTTCGTTCTATCAGAACTCTTCAGTGTGGCTAGACACGTAGGACGCTCGAAGCCGGGATCGAAACCCATCCAACTTTACATGAGACTAAATCTCAGACCTCTCGGCAGATTAGCGGACCACGTTGGCTAAGGGAATTTTAAGGTATTTATTTAGCAACAACACCAGCAGCCGTTTGTTTACATTTTTATACCCTATCGGCTACCAGAGTGCTCAATTCTTTCGAAGAGCTTTGCATTATGCGAGCGGCGGCCGACAATTCCTTCGCCAGAGTGCTCAGCCCCCCCCCATGGGGGAGATGAAAATATATTGAGATGAAAAAAAAACACGGACTTCAGAGGATGATTTCACTTGAAGAAATATTTGCCAACGTTAAAATTTTCGGTTTTAGACCTTCATCAGAGTGTAAAAGTTGCCAAATGAAACGAAAAAGATGAGTAAGTTTTGAAACCTTTCACTTCCGCTGGTTGTGTTCTTTTTTGAATTTGCGTGATACAATCTCTTTTTTGAAATTTATCAAAAAATCTTTAAAATCTATCTATCAATCTGTCTATCTTAACTTATAGATCATTTAGTATCTTTTTTGAACATTTCATGATATATCTATCCGTCTAGATTAGTGTTGATCTTCATACTCTAGAAATTCAAAATAATAATTTTTCAAATAATAATTATATATGGATACATCATTTTATATCTGGCTATGTCCTCGTGAGTTGAGTGTTCGCCAAAGGCCCGGCTGACAGGAGTTAAATCCCAGGTCGAGTCATACCAAAGAATCAAAAATGCAACTTGATACCTCTTTAACACTCTGCATTATAAGATACGTATCAAAGGTAAAGTAGAACAACCCAAGGAAAGAACCCGTACACTCCCCTACACCTTGTGTAGTAGCTATCAGAAAGGAAGCCTCCGTGTCGCCCTCGACTACTGTCACCAACTTTTAATTTTACATCATTTACAAAACAAGTCAACCACAAACATCCTCGAAAAAACTTAAACTATCTTGGAGTTAAATAGCCACCAACTTTTCAAAGACAATTAGGAATTCAATGAATAATCAAAATAACAATACCCACATCGAATCTCGTGCAGAGGTGAATAAAAATTTGTCGGTGAAACTTGCTGCAGTCTTAATTGTAGAATGAACAAAAGAACTGTAGAAGGCAACAACAATAATAATGATAATAATAGCAGCAACACTTACCAGAGGCCCAGGTTATGCACAAGACTTTATTTCTGAGAAAGTATACAATGTTACTTTTCAGTGGGCACAAGACCCAAAGAATTTGGGGGGGGGTGAAGGGAAGGGGGCGAAAACTGTATTTTTCTATGTAGCCCTAGCTAGTCACTCTCATCGTCAACAATCATTCTTTTTTCCAATCATTCCATACAATAAATTTCTTCATCCACCAACCACGCCACAACCACTAAAATGCCTCATTCGCTCCATGAAAACCCTACTTAAAACCCGACAAAATGTACCAGGTTATGCACAAGACTAATAGTTTGAGCTGGACTGAGGGCTTGTATTTATGTACAAGCATATCCAATGAGATGATTCAGCCAATGACAATCCAAAGAATGGACTGGCCTATGTGTGCACGATGGAATCTCCCAATGTGCCATAGATAGTTCTCCTTTCAGGAGGCAGTATCTTTCAATCTCTACCAAGCTATTGATTAGAAGTATACTCAATAATTCAACATTAATAAACATTTACGAGCACAAAAAAGATTTCAAAATAGCAGGCATAAAAAATGGTTTAATCAAGCAATTTAGAAACAAATCAAAACTTTAATCTTAAACGTTCCAAGAAGTTAGTTTGCATAAATATTAAAAAATGCCGGAAAATTATTGAATCTAGTATCATTTCAAATCATTATTGTTATCAAACAGAGACCGGGTTTTCTCAATGTGTCTCTATATTCAGTCAGATTGGAGCGAAAAAGTTATGAAATCCTTAATATAGAATAATTTGGTTCCACCGTTTACATATAATTAGAAATATAGATAAACACACTGTCGAATTAAACAGAGATAGAAAGATCAACACGGATAAAGAGGGATAGATATATCATGGAATATTAATAATTGATAGATAGGAACTAAAAAAATATAAATATTAATACACTCACACACACACACACACACACACGAGAATCCTGGATATGACTCTAAGTAATCTGTTGTTGAGGCTCCAGTAAAGCTGGAGAATTGGGGAATGGGGAGTATCTCTTCATTACCATTGCTCCCAGGTCCACTATGCTCCGGAGGCGTAGCACCTTATAGGGTCCTATTTATGGGTTAAATAAAACTTTTTGACGTTTAACCTCATGCTAAACTGAATTGCTTGAAACTGTTTCACATTTAACTCTGTACGCAAATTACTGCTGTTTAACTGAATTGTAAGTGATATATAACAATACTTGAAACCATTTAACTCTATGCCAAAGAATGAGCATAGGCTCGGTTAATAACGTTATCAAAGAAAAGTGTTTACAAATCATATATTAAATTAAAATTCATAAATAAATGATTTTTTTCCATATATCAAGAATCGACTAAAACACAAATAAGTAGTAACCTCATTCAAGGGTGACCAGAAGGCTCCCTTTTCAATAGCTATAACACCGAGGCGTAGGGTAGATCGCTACTCTATTCCCTGGATTATTGGCGAACATCTAACTCATTAGGCCAATGGACGATATAACTGAATGTATATTGTATTCCTTTAAAGTATTTAATTACTTTGAGAATAAATTAAAGATGCATTTATAATACAAGAGCCAATACACTTGTGGGAGTGCTTACTATAATCGAAAAGAATTGGTGTTTAATTGCAAAATATGTGCGTCTCTCTGTCGAGAAATAATGTTGAGTGTGAGAGGGTATCTCGACTCTCGGGGAGAGGAAGATAGAGTATGTGAGAATGAGTGTATTCCAATTCACTTTGAAAGAGAAAAAGACAAAGAAATTATTTTGAGAAACTGTTCCTACTCTCTGACAGGGAAAGTATTTTGAGTGTGAGAGTCTACACATGGTTTTAGAGAGAAGGCCAAAGAGAAAAAGAAAGTAGTTTTAGTGTGAGAGTGTTTCTTTGGCTTTTGAGAGAGAGAACAAAGAGAAATCGAAAGTAATTTAATTATGAGAATCTACAAATGGTTTTATATATATTTACCAACCCCTCCGCTCGAGCAGGATATGACACAAGGTCAATTTTTTAAGCGGAGTTTAACAGGTTTGAATTCAGAGTTTTCCTTTCCCTAGACTAGTTGCCTCACCAAGGCTGAAGAACCTAGTCTGTCCTCTATTTACCCATAGCTGGAGGGAGAGTAATTGGATTCATACCTTTCCCAAGGGTATTAGTGCTATGTGAAATGCAATCAGTCTCATCCAGGATTTGAACTCGTGTCACCGTGTCCATTTCCAAAGACGATAACCATTACACCATGGGCACTACAAATGGTTTTATAGAGAGAATGACAAAGAAAAATAGAAAGTAGTTTGAGGGTAAGAGTATTCCTATGGTTTTAGAGAGGGAAGAGACAAAGAAAAAGAGAAAGTAATTTAAAGTGGGAAAGAGGAGGCGCTTTATTCGTGAGAGTATTCCTAGTGATATTATTAGAGTAATAGAGATAGACACCGAGAGAGATAGAGAGAGGGAGAGAGAGAGAGAGAGAGCAAAATCTTTTTGTGGGTGTTCTTATTATCTTTTAGAGAGAGAGAGAGGAGATAGAGAGAATTTTGAATAAGAGAGAGTTCATATGGAAGACGGCAAAGAAGTAAAAAAGTAGATGTGTTAAAAAGTGTTCATATCAGAGACAGACAGATAGCTAGAGAGAGAGGGGGAGAGAGGGAGGAGAGAGGGGGGAGAGAGAGAATTTTGAATAAGAGAGCGTTAATATGGAAGAGAGAGACAAATATATATATATATATATATATATATATATATATATATATATATATATATAGAGAGAGAGAGAGAGAGAGAGAGAGAGAGAGAGAGAGTTTTGAATAAGAAAGTTTATATGGAAGACGGCAGAGAAGTGAAAAAGTAAATGTGTTAAAAAGTGTTTATATCAGAGACAGACAGACAGATAGATAGATAGATAGATAGATAGAGACAGAGAGAGAGAGAGAGAGAGAGATTGGAAGAAATAGAAAGTATCAGGACCATGAGAGTATAGTTAAGCACTTTGCAATAAACACATACACACAGGTACATGTACACGAACATACCAACACACGTGTACACGGACACGTATTCACATATACGCATATATGCCAATGCTTTGAATTTTATTGATGCGAACTATTTTTCGTTGCGGAAGGAGGACATTATGAACGCCTTGAATCCAGCGTTCTTGTAAATGAATATCCAATACTTTTTCACTCAAGTGATAATCAGAACAATCATGCATCACTTGTCGTTTATGTTGCGAGATATCACAGGTAGGATGTATTAAACAAATCTATCGAAATTATTGTTTATGTTGGTTTCTTTGTTTAATGGCATATCAACCTTTGTAGGTTATTTAATGCCAAAGCCATTCTCCTATAAGAACAGTAGCGGTACTATTTAATCCATAGCTGGGAGGATAAGGGGGTTCATACGTTTCCCAAGGGTATTTGCCTGAAAGTGAACGCAATAGCGCGACTGGAGTACGAACTCGCGTACTACGATTACGCAGTCTATCGCTTTAACCATTACACCACGAGGACCCCCCCCCGAAATTATTGTTTACTCTCATCATTTACACAAGATTCGCTCCAAACATAATGTTTATTTATTTGTTTCCACGGAAACTAAAAATTGTACTGGTAAGATTTTGGTGCTTTGGTTTAATAGAATCACAACCCATCAGAAAGATTTTTTTTAATAAAACTGATCCATAACTTCACAAATTGTTAGTATTTGTCGAAATATCAAAAGGAGTAGATGCAAGTAAACTTGAGGCAATACTATCTTTTCTAGACTTTTCCCTATCTAGACAAAGGGTTGAATAAAAACAGCAAGCATATTGCCTCTTAAATAAACAGTCGCTGCTATAACGACGCTTTAGAAAGATAAGATTATCTAATG
This sequence comes from Sepioteuthis lessoniana, assembly GCA_963585895.1. Classification (NCBI taxonomy): domain Eukaryota; kingdom Metazoa; phylum Mollusca; class Cephalopoda; order Myopsida; family Loliginidae; genus Sepioteuthis; species Sepioteuthis lessoniana. Next base: position 75,549,447 of record OY757915.1, on the reverse strand, counting down.
CCAAATCTGATTTACACAAACACACACATCTCTCTCACTCTCTCTCTCTCTCTCTCTCTCTATATATATATATATATATATATATATATATATATATATATATATAAGTTGGTGACTGTTGTCGAGGGGGACCTGAGAGCTCCCTTTTCATTAGTTACTGCACTGAAGTGTAGAGGAGGGCGCTACTCCTTTCCCAGGATTGTTCCACTTTACCCTTGATCCGTACCTTCAAATGTTGAGTGTTAAGCAAGGAGGCATCACGTAGCATTTTTTTTTATCTTTTGACTCCTCCTGGGATTAAACAACGGTTTCTCAGGCCATTGGCAAACACTGTACCCAATAGGTCCATGGTTGGTTGGTTGATTGGGTTTATGACATATCAACCTTTGTAGGTTATTTAAGGCCAAATCTATTTTTTGCAAACCGTTCTATTCTAAACAATGTAGTTTAGCATGAGTACACAGTTTAATCGTCAAAAGCATTTCTATTTCAAGCTATTCAGTTTATTCAAATAGTTCTAATTCAGCTAATTCAGTTTAGCATAAGTACAGAAGTTCTATATTAAACAATTCAGTTTAGTTTAAGTACTGTTTCAAAGTCAAAAACAGTTCCATTTCAAACAATTCTGTTTTGCATAAGTATGCAGTTAGTTCTATTTAAGCCATAGATCGGATCCTTATCAGGTACTACCACTCTGTGCCAGAGTGGACCTGGGAGTAATGGCAATGAAGGGGTGCTCCACATTCCCCAAAGCTCCAGCATCACTGGAACCACACCATCAAATTGTTTAGTGTCATATCTAAGACGCTCGTTGGCGGGGTCTTACTCCTCTGCGGAGGTGCATTCGGTGTATTTTACAGTTCATGGCCTTATATATATATATATATATATATATATATATATATATATATATATATATATAAGCATGTTTGATTAAATAATAAGACATTTTCTCTATACAATTTTAAGATTCTTTCAAGTTTCCTGATAAGTGTCTTAGTTTCGGGTTGGAATTGATAGATGAATTTACCAAAATTATCCCGGGTGCTTTTGAACCTTTCATAGGCCATCATCAGGGGTTGCTTGCATGGGTAAAGGCTGTTATTTAAATTGTTTTTTAAAAGAGTTTTTTTTAAACTTTTTTTTAACATTACAAAATTACGTAAACGCAGATTTGGATAAAACTGAGATGCTGATGACATCGAACGAATTTAAAACGAAAATCGAATATTATCAAGAATTGTAGAATATTTTAAAAGAAAAATGAAAGACATTTAAAAAAAAATGTCGTTATTTTCAAAATTAATTCTTTTGATTCAATTTTTTTTTTGGGGGGGGGGTTTATATGTCGGGCTTCTATAATTTGTTGTTGTAATTTATTTCGCGTGCTATTATAATGGTGTTTTCTACAAGAATTTTTCGAAATGTGGATTTGAGAATAGAATGGGTTTTAAGATTTAATACTTTAGAGATAGAATCATTAAGGTGCATAGTAAGCCGTCTTGAAAGAATTGTAATGATAAGAATAACATTCGTATTAATTTACTTGGAGAGAAAGTCTCGCAAGGGACATTTGAACATATATACGACGTTTGTCCTAGCAAGAAGTTCGGTGGAGGAGGCAGAGTTATTGGAGTGGAGAGTAATAAGGGTGGAGGTTTTAAATTTGTTGTATTAATGATAAGTCTTATTTTTTGGTAGGATCAGTAGGGAGGATATTTTTTGGGTAAGTTTTCTTAATATTTATTTATCTATCTTATAATTACTATGAAATTGGTTTTTGTAGTAAAGGTTTGTTGGTTGTTTATGGTTTACAGTATTGTCTGTCATGCTGTTCAGTTTTATTCATGAAAAATTCTAGTTGAAATCATCACTATAATAGCACACAAAATTAATAAGCTACGACTACAAATCCTTGAAGTCCTACATATAAAAACAAAATAAAATAAAATGAAATCAACAGAATTAATTTTGAAAATAGCGACAATATTTTGAAATGCATTTAGTTTGTTTTTTGTTTTTTGTTTTTTTTTGGGGGGGGGAGATATTCTACATTTCTTGATAATAATCTATTTCCGTTGATAGTATTTTTTTTTAATTCGTTGGATGTCATCAGCATCTCAGTTTCATCCAACTCTGCGTTTACGTAATTTTGTAATGTTAAAAAAAAAAACTTTTTAAAAAATTAAAAAAAAAAAAACTCTTTTAAAAACAATTTAAATAACAGCCTTTACACATGCAAGCAACCCCTGATGATGGCCTATGAAAGGTCCAAAAGCGCACGGGATAATTTTGGTAAATTCATCTATCAATTCCAACCCGAAACTAAGACACTTATCTGGAAACTTGAAAGAATCTTAATAAAATTATATAGACAACATGTGTCTTTATTATCTAATCAAACATGTTTTAATGAAAGACTTCTACCAAACTACGCACACACACACACACACACACACACACACACACACATATATATATATATATATATATATATATATATATTTTTTTTTTTTTAAGTGAACAGTTTATAGGTAAACGAGTTCGAAATAATTTGTCTACGCTCAGTAAAATGGTTTCAAGTATTGTTATTTGTAGTTTGCACACTGTTAAATGGTTTCAAGTATTGCTATCTAATCCTAATAATTCTATTTAATATTAATCATTTGTTAGTAAATAGTTAAATAGTTTCTAGTAAATGATTAAACAGTTCTATTTGACCCATAGATGAGAACCTAACAGGTACTACCACTCCAAGTCAGAGTGGGCCTGGGAGTAATGGCAAAACTAGGGTTCTCACTGCCAGATGTAGTTTTGTGTCATTCCTAGGGTACTTGTTGGGGCGGGGTCTTACCCCTGTGAAGAGGTGCAGTCGGCGTATTCTACAACCCTAGCTGACAGAGTAGTACAACAGGTACAGAGAGAGGACAATAAAATAGATATAGTAAACTCCAGGTACAATACAAAATCAAGAGCCAGCTTACCACAGGGAAGCTGGGATACGACGGAGTAATGGTAAAGTCAATGATCAGTAATTTAAAAAAAAGACAATCAATCAACGTTTAAATTTCTAAACTGAACCTTGATAATTTTATCTCTTAGAATATTTGGACTGTTATTTTAATCTTCATTGTTATATTCACAGCATTTCGGCCGATGCGTCCATCGGGCTCCTTCTTGTGTTTCGTGTCGAACTCTTGATTGAATAAAGGGTTTGGTGCGAAGTTCTTTGTGGGCTCCGACTTTAACACCCGAGGAAGGCTCAATGACAATATAATAATGAAAATGAAGACAATAGTTCGAATATTTTAAGTGATAAAAAACCCAATAAAAGTTAGCAACATAACCGGATACAACGGTAGTTATTGTAAGTGGAAACTATTTTTCCACAAAGTAGTTAAACGTTTCTCCATCAAACAGAATTGTTGCGCTGCCTGTAATCATCACACTTGTGATGGAAACCAAGAGAAGGCTTTACTTGCGGAGCAGAAATTTAAATACGGCAAAAAATAGATAAAGTGATCACCAATTGCCCGGGAGACCTGGGTTCAGTCCACGGTCGTTTCATACCAAAGACTCAAAAAATGCTACTTGATACCGCCTTGTTTAACATTCAGTATTATAAGCGTAGCTATTAAAAGGAAGCCTTCAGGTCACCCTCGACAACAATTATCAACTTTACTTATTTTATATATATATATATATATACATATATCTGCGTGTGTGTTTGTGTGTGCGTGCGCATGCGTGTGTGTGTGTGCGTGTGTTTGTATGTGTGTGTGTGGAAGCACACCGGGCTTAATAGTCGTCGTTGTAAGAAATAAAATCGATGAGCCACGTTCAAATTCTGCACGAGACTGCGTTCCAGGAGAAATACATTCCTCCTTCTCCTTCTCTCAACCAATACCTCTCATTCCAACTATGGTTAAATAGTAGGGTAGATTGGGTTCTCTACCTTTGTCAGGGCAACTGGTCATGAATATATCTGAATTCAAAACCAGAGCTGTGTTTTTCGCGAACGCCGTGGCCCACATGAGGACCATTTTCTAGCAATCAGTTCATCCAAAAAATGTACCTGGTCCTGCTCAAGCTACCACCCCGCCTATAAAAACTATCAAGCTTTTACCGTCGTAGGCAACCAAGCGGTTCACACATTTAACAGAAATGCCATACATACATAAATACGTGAAACCCCTCCTAATTTTTGTTATAAAACGTTAATTTTCGTCCAGACAAAAGATATCTAGGTTTTAAAAAACAAGTTTCGTTTAAAAATATACTTAACGTATGAAATTCTGCATTGGAAATAACTGAATTTCAATGCTGTTGAGTTTGGTAATGAATATTACCTAATCGTATCCGTTTTGATATGGGCTTCCGTTATTTGAACCATTTAGTCTTTCTCTTGCACTCAGCAAAGCAGGGTACCAGGCGCAGGACCGAAGCACTCACACGACAAGCGGTCCTAAAAATACTTTGGGCCCTTCGGCATTCCCTTAAAAATGGACGCCTAAAGCGCCAGGCGATAAGACAAGCCCTGCCGAAGTAGGTGCGAGCTCGGGGAGAACGGAAGCCAAGGGAGTGATGGTTCGTGACACGAATACTGGGCTTCCCCGGCATCCATATCAGGCGTCCTCGACCGTCGTTTGCTGACTAATGTACGTAAGTTGGGTTTGGTTTGGTTTGGTTGTGTGATGGCATATCAACCGTTGTGGGTTATTTAATGTCATTCTTGTCAAACAGAATTAGAACTACTTAACCAACAGCTTGGAAGTGAAGGAAGTTCATACCTGTTTTAAGAGTAAAAGTCTGAAAGTTAACGTAATCGTGAAACTGGCGTTCGAACTTATCTACTACGAGGTTGCAGTCAAGTACGTTAACCACTACATCACGAGGACTCCCCAGTATGTAATTTATTAAGATAGACATTTATATACGCTAATGATATAATTCTTGTTACAAGTATTTTTTTTTATAAAGAAAATTGGTAAGAGTATACCTTTTTATTGTCGATACTGTGTGTATAATATATATTATATATATATATGGCAACAGCCCTAGAAATCATGGCGTTTGCTGGAAGATTTGTTTCCCCTCTCCATGGAGAGGATTCTTGGATTTTGCAGTAATTGATAAGAGCATACAATGCAATACAATTCAAAAACTGAATGAAGTTTCTTCCTCGGTAATAGCTTAAGGGGTTGGAATATTCTTCGGAGAGAAGATATCTGAAACCAATTTCTCTTTAAAGGGTCACAAATTTTTAATTCACTTAAGTGTTGTCAGATTAATTTAAAATTAAATGAATACAACTCCGTTTTCAACCGTTTCATAACTTTAACGCGTAAATTAGGCAGAAATACCTGCCTCGATGAACATGGGGTCAAGTCCATTTCAACGTGAAACATCAAAATCCAGGTATCTTTGGTTTATAAGAAAATTGACAAGCTACAAAAAAACTGGCAAGTGTTCATACGAGCGTAGGTTAAAATTTAATCGGCTGAAAAGTTTCTATGGTGACATTATAATTGTTGTTGATGACTTTTTTGGTTGATGGGATCAAAGTACGACTAAAGAAGTGTGTACGCCGAATGGGGGACTAAATTGAAAGATAAAGCTCATTCTGAGCGAGTATCTTGGTTGGTCGATGAACTTTTCAGCCTGTCCTCGTATTTATGGATTACGCAGTAAATAATTGAATCAATATGGATTTTAAAACTATTTTCTACAATTTGATTTGCGTTCGATGGAAAGAAAACCATTTGTAACTAAATTTTTATATTCAGAGCTATGTTAAAATCTGATATAGAAATATAATCCTATATAATCTTTATATTTCAAAGATTATTAAATAGGTAATCAGATATCTGTTCAGTTAAGGAAAAGGTATTTCTAACGCTCCATGAATTTTTATGCAAATTTTCTTCTAAACGAAAGCTACGAGGATTGTGATAGTTCTTCGCGGGGAGCAATTTTGTTTAGGGTAAGGGTTAGATTGGTTTGGTTGTTGGATTTTATGGCATATCAACTCTTGCATGTTATTTAATGCCGAACCTTCTTTATATATATATATATATATATACGAGGATCATTAAAGTTTCCAGACTTTTTCGAATGGGCACTTTTATTGATAGTACACACATGAGACACTAGTCGACTTCGAAGTAATCTCCTCTAGTTGCCATGTACTTGTTGTACCGTTCCAACAACTTCTGGAAGACCCCAGAAAGTCCTCTTGTGTGACCGTGTCAATGACCTTCGTCACAGCCTCTTTCATTTCCTCAATTGTCTCATAACGACAGCCTCTGAGCTTAGAGAATAACCAAAGGTCACAGGGAGCAAGCTCTGGACTATAGGGAAGGTGAGGAACTTGGTCAAATAGTCTGTGACAAGGATGGAGTTGTGGACTGGTGCATTGTCCTACTGGAAATGCCACTGACCCGATTTGAAGAGTGCTGGCTTCTTCCGACGGGATCTCTTCGTCCTGAACTCCCTTAAAACCTCAACATAGTAACCCTAACCTAACCCTTTGGCCAATCAACTCTGGTGTATTGACTTCCTTACTCCTCCCACACCTCTCATCATCTGTAGCTGTTCATTTAAACCTGAAATCATAAAAATTGGTCAGTCACCTCATAAGATGTATAGCAATAACATAGTGAATTTGCAAGAGTCAACGACAATTTTAAATGCCTCTAAAAAACGTCTGGAAAATTATTGAATGCACCACGTATATATATATATATATATATATATATATATATATTGAATATGATTAGATATGATTTGTAAATGAATAATTTGTTGGTAATATTTTAAACAACCCTAAGGTCATTTGTTTGTTCACAGTTGATTGGTTTCAAGTTTGCTTTCTTACATAAATAATCCTATCAAATATTAATGCTTTGCTTGCATACAGTAAAATGGTTTCGAGAATTACTATCTTGCAGGAATAATTGTATGAAGTATTAATCATTTATTTGCACACAGTTACGTGGTTTCAAGTATTGCTATCTAACACTGATAATTCTGTTCAACATCACTCATTTGCTTGCACACAATTAAATGGACCCAAGTATTTCTCTGTGACACTAACAATTCAATGTGACAGTCATTCGTTTACACAGAGTTAAATGGTTGAACAGTTCTATTTGACGCATAGGTGGGTGCTAACAGGTATAACATCTCAATGATAATGAAAGGGTACTCATTATATCCCTAAGCTCAGATGCAGTTTAGTGTCCAAGATACTCGATCGGTGGTAATCTTACTCACCTCCAGAGATACAGTCGGCCTGGACTACACCTCTTACTAAAAAGGCTGAAGGGTTAGAGTTATAGTAAAGTTAGCGACCGTAGTCGGGGGTGACCCGAAGGCTCCCTTTTCGATATGTGTAGGGAAGGGCTCTACTCCTTTCCCAGGATTAACCAACTTTACCCTTGATCCATACCTTATAATGCTGAGTGTTTACCAAGGAGGCATCAAGTACTATTTTTTGAGTCTTTGGTATGGCTCTACCTAGGATTGAACCCAGGTCTCTCGAGCAATTGGCGAACACTCTAACCACTATGCCAATGTCCGGTTATTTAAATGCAGTTGACTTAACCTAATTCTAAGTTACATCACGGCAACTACAAGGGATACAGTCAGCGTATTCTGTCTTGATCTTCGCCAACAGAGCGTCAAAAAGATAAAGATTCAGTTTACCTAACCTTACTGAAACAAAGGGATCGATTTAACATTGTAAATCGAAATTCTCGGGGTACAAAAACAATCTGGTGGCTATAGCTATAACTATTCTTTGCTCTGTCGGTGGGGCTTTGAATAAGCTGACAGCATCCCCGGGCGAAGGGTAATATCCCACTTCAAAAAAGGATTGTTCAGGATATGACTTACCTGATGATGAGACTCCAGTACCGCAAATCTAGGAGAGTGTGGAGTACCACTTCATTTCCACTGCATTCAGGTTCACTCTGACCGAGAATGCTAGTACCTGTTGATATTTGTCGAGCGCCACACCGAACGCGCGAGTGTAGCACAAGGCCTTTTTAAGGTGGGTCCCGGTACAGGGCCGTATCCCAGATATGCCCGGGTATTCACAAAAATGCCTTGGACTCCGTCGGCGTTCCTCTAAAAAGTAGTGTCTCAGGTGCCAAGGGATAAACCTAGCACCTCTGGAGAGGGTTAAAATCTAGGAGACGGACCCCCTGAGGTTCGAGGAGTATGTCAATGTTAGCCACGTAACGCGAATACTAGGCTTCCCCGGAACCTGAATCAGGCAACGTCGACCGACTACCGTTGCAGAGACACGACACAATCGACTAGAACCGCGTGACCAGACAACGACCAGCCGAAATATATATCTGCTGGTTAGGGTCCCATGTATGGGTCAAATAGATCAGTTTATAAAAGGAATACTTGATATCAAATTATCGTGTGTAAATAATAAAATTTAAAAATTAACGTACAATGAACGCTATTCGCTTGGCATTAGATAACCCTAGAGGGACTGAAATGCCGTTGTAATCAAACAATCATTCAATCTAATTCTTCTGGAGTTATCTAATCCCAGACAGACAGACGAAGAAAAAAACTTTTTTATGGATTGTAGTCAGTTTATTTTCTCACTATTTTTTTAATCTTATTTTTAAACTCCGAGTTGTAGTAATAGATATAATGAATGCAATTAGTGGTTTGGTTTCGTTGGGCTGCGTTTGATTTTATGGCATATCAACCTTTGTAGGTCATTTAATGCCAATCCTTTTCATACATGTGTATTAGATATATGACTTTTAGATAACATTTTTAGACGAGCTAGGGCTCATTTTTTTCACTTAGTTAAATGGTTTCACTTATTTCTATCAAATACGAATAATTTTATTCACTATCAATCATTTGTTTGTGCACATTTTAATGTTTTCAAGTATTTCTATGTATCATAAATAATTCAATTGAACAGGAGTCACTTGTTTACACGCAGTTAAATAACCAAACTGTTTTTTTTTACCTATAGACAGGACCCTAACAGGTACTACCTCTCCAGACCAGGAAGGACCTTCGAGCGATGGCAATGAAGGGGTACTCCTCATTCCCTAAAGCTTCAGCACTTCTGAAGCCTCACCATCAGATTGTTTTAAGTGTCATGTCTAGGACACTCGTTGCTGGAGACTTACCTCTCTGCAGAGATGCAGTTGGTGTATTCTGCAGCCCCAGCCGACTGAACCACCAGGATACACATTGGTGGAGTCTTTCTCCTCTACAGAAATGCAGTTGGTGTCTTTTGCAGCCCCAGCCGACTCGACCACCATGATACACATTGGTGGAGTCTTTCTCCCCTACAGATATGCAGTTGGTGTCTTCTGCAGCCCCAGCCGACTCGACCACCAGGATACACATTGGCGGAGTCTTTCTCCTCTGCAGATGCAGTTGGTATCTTCTGCAGCCCCAGCCGACTCGACCACCAGGATACACATTGATGGAGTCTTTCTCCTCTGCAGAAATGCAGTCGGTTTATTCTGCAGCTCCAACCGACTGGACCACCAGCACACTCATTGGTGGAGACTTACCCTTCAGCAGAGATGCAGTCGGTGTCTTCTACAACCCCAGCTGACTGGGCCATGTAATTAGTGGGAATTATCTTAGTTAAAGTATTATCACCAACTATTGTCTAGCCCTCTTGTTCTTATTACTTTTGTTACCTTTTATCACTCAGAGTTTTACATCCGACGACACTTAAGCAGACAATATATTAAAAATAATGAAAAAGATTCCAGTGAGATTTAAACGTGCATCCGTATTCTTAGGAGTCTGTCTAACTGTAAGATCGCCTTACTAATTAGTCTGCGAATAAGAACAAGTAGATGACAGATATAGCAATGTAGCTTCGTTCTTCCTCGCCGATTTTTTTTATGTACCACATTGTTTGCTAATGATTTTTTTTTTGTTTGTTTATTTTAAATGTAACTTATTTTCTGAAGTTGTTCGTGTAATTTGCGACAAAAAGCAACAGAAATAAAATCAAATTATAACTAAATGTTGGTGGGGGACATATCAAATATTTTCAGGACATTGTAGATATTAGAAGCCTTTTACAAAAGATAAAATGAAATAAAATAAAGGTATCTTTGAATTTGTTCGTTTGAGATTATTTTAATTGTAGATTTTCTCGCATTGCACAAATTTATTAACGGTAAACGTTAACCGTATCGAATGGCTTTCGTTTTTGTTGAAAAGAATTGGATAAGTTCGTTGAAACTGTTGGCTTGTTGTTATTGTTGTTGTTGTTGCTTTTCCACAATGGTAAATCAAGAGAAAAGTTAAAAACTAGATTTTTGGATAACACATGCGCATGCGCGTACGCACGCGCACACATATACACACTCTCTGTTTCTCTCTGTCTCTCTCTCTCTCACACACACATACACACACTCATAGATAGATAGATTGGTGTGTGTGCTGTTGAGTATAAAAATGAATAAGTATGTGAGCGTGTGTGTGAGTATATGTGTACGCGTGGGTGTAGCGCCTTTTGTATATATATATATATATATATATATATATAGTAAAATGAACAAATTATAATAAAAATACTTTTTCTTGGGTCAGAAAATGATTCAAAAATATTTTCTTGTCTCCTCGTGTCACCCTCTTAACTAAATCTTCAATTATTTAAAAAAAATACTATCTGCAAATGAAACATTATATATATATATATATATATATATATATATATGTGTGTGTGTGTGTATGTGTGTGTGTGCGTGTGTGTGTGTGTGTGTATGTGTGTGTGTAATTGCTGTTGATGATTTTTTTTTGACTGATAGGGTCAAAGTACCGCTAAAGAAGTGCGTGGGCTGAATGGGGGATTAAATTGAAAGATAAACCTTATTCTGAGCGAGTAACTTGGTTGGTCGATGAACTTTTCAGCCTATCCTCGGATTTATATATATATATATATATATATATATATATATATATATATATATGTGTGTGTGTGTGTGTAAGCGTGTGTGCACGTGCGTGTGTGTGCCGATATGGAAGTTTGAAATTGCATTTTAAGAAAAGAACGGTGTTGTTGCTGTGTGTGAGGTGGATGTATTTCAAAAGAATTTTTTTAACTCTAAAATTGTCAAATTTGATGCAGACCGAAATTAACAACAGCGTTTAGTCAATCACTCTTTTTTTTTTCTTTTTTTTTTCTTATGTGCACTTGTTTATCATTGCACTACACTTTGGCTGTAAATATTAGCTTTGTCAATTTTAATATCAACTTGAAAACTGGTGACTCAAGAGAAAATTGCAAATTAACACCAAAGTTGAAATGTATGCCGACCCCACAAAACTGATTTGGAAAAGACAATTTAGAGTGACTTTCTCAAATTTTGATTAGGAAACCGAAACCAACATGAACTTTCTAACTTTTTTCTCAATGAAAACCCAGCAGTTAGCTTTCAGAGCGAGCAAAATCTTTGAATTTTTTATCAATTCGAGAAGGCTGATTTTTTCAATCGTAAAGATGTTAAACCTAGTCATCAAAATTTATTCATGGCTCTTTATGATTTAACTTAATCCTTCTCGAGTGTGTAACACTTTGTATATCTACATACTGATAATCCTGCATAATATATACCCAAACCTACAAATGAAATACAGACGAGATATTCATCTCTCTCTCTCTCTTTCTCTCTCTCTCTCTCTGTATATATAAATATATGAACACACACACACACATATATATATATATATATATATATATGTGTGTGTGTGTGTGTGTGTGTGTTTAATTAGATAATAAAGACATTTTGTCTATATAATTTTATTAAGATCCTTTCAAGTTTCCTAATAAGAGTCTTGTTTTCAGGTCGGAATTAGAGGATGAATTTCCAGAGTAAATGCCCCATCAGCTAAAAAAGAACAACTATAAAAAAAACAACACTTATACTCATGCAAGCAACCCCTGATGTCGGCCTATGAAAGGTCCAAAAGTGCACGGGACAATTTTGGTAAATTCATCCACTAATTCCAACCTGAAACCAAGACACTAATCAGGAAACTTGAAAGGATCTTAATAAAATTATATTGACAAAATGTGTCTCTATTACCTAATCAAACATGCTTAAATGAAAGACTGCTGCCTTACCACACACACACACACACACACATGTATATATATATATATATATATATATATATATAATTTAATAACTCTTTTCCCTACTAGGTTTTAAAAACTAAATATACTTTAACAAATTAAAATCACACCTAAATCATCAACATTCTCATCTTATTTCGAACTTACCTCAATGTCATCTATAAGGGATAAAAATAGATACCATTGATTGAAGTACATAGATTGCAATTCGTAACCAAGAAAGTAGAATTATTCCAGCCCAAGACATAGTACATGAGAAATGCTTCCATAACCAAACAAGTTTACGAGATAAGACTTTTATATATATATATATATATATATATATATATATATATATATATATATATATAAGTTGGCCGAGTCGAAAGCTCCTTTTTCAATAGCTACTACACCGAGGTGAAGAGGTGGATGCAACTCCTTTCGCTGAATTGCTTCACTTACCCTTGATCCGTACCTTATAATACTGATTGTTATGGAAAGAAGCATCAAGAACCATTTTTGAGTCTTTAGTATGACACAACCAGTGACTGAACTCCGGTCTCCCGGACCATTGGCGAACACTCTACCACTGTGCCAATGGGCCGGTTAAAAACTAGAATAAGCTAAAGTCACTTTAAAAGTATGTAAATGCATTTATTTACGTTAGTTATATGTGTTCTTATTAATTTTATTCATTAACTTTCGGTTTCGTTTCGCTTCTTTGCTTAAAGGCATATCAACGTTCGCGGATTATTCATATTTACCAACCCCTCCGCTCGAGTAGGATATGACAAAAGATCAATTTTTAAGCGGAGTTTAACAGGTTTGAATTCAGAGCTTTCCTTCTCCTAGACTAGTTGCTTCACCAAGGCTGAAGAACCCAGTCTACCCTACTATTTACCCATAGCTGGAGGGAGAATAATTGGATTCATACCTTTCCCAAGGGTATTAGTGCTATGTGAAATGCGAACAGCCTCGTCCAGGATTTGAAGTCGTGTCGCCGTGGCCGTGTCCATTTCCTACGACAGTAACCATTATACCACGGGCACCTCCACGTTCTCGGTTTATTTAATCCCAAAGCAATCCTCGTAGAAAAACTTTAGTCGTACTATTCAACCCTTAGCTGGGGGAATTAGGGAGTTAATTTTTTTTTTCAAGGGCATTACACCAAAAGTGAACGTAATAACGTGAATGATGTCCGAACTCACTACGATGTCACAGTCTAGAACATTAACCACTACGTCACGGAAACTCTCCCCTCAGCAACTTTTAAAATGGAAAGAGAAACTGACAAGGATTTATAGAGAGAGTGTTATTTATTCAATATGCTTGTATCATCCATGGAAATTTCCACGGTTAAAGCTAGTTTTATATATCAAGCGCAATGTTTGATCGAAAATCTTGCTATATTCAGTCAATCTGGGTAATAAGATATGCTTACACACGAGTCAACGAGTTCGTATTAATGGAGTCATTTTCGACATGAAGTTGCTGCAACGAAACCTCGTATCATCTTTTTAATAAATGTTGAAAAATTCTGAAGTGTTGTTGAAATTTATATAGCATTTTATTGCTACTGCTATCAGAACAGCGTTTACAAGCCTTAGAGAACATTCAAAAACAAGTAAAATTATAACAACTCGTGGAAAATTCTTGCCCATTAATATGTATGCCCCAACATATTTGTATTATAAAAAGTTACTTTTATTCTAAATCAAAGATAGTTGGACTTTATATGAATATGTTGCCGTCCAAAAATAAGTAATCATATACCATCATCATCATCATCATCATGTCGAGCCAGTTGCACGAATTTCCTTGACCCTTTCTCGCCACTCATCTCTATCGTTCATCGCTCCCAGCAGGTCTTCAAAGCTACATCCTATATCAGTACAGAGCTCTGGTCGAAAGATTCTAGCTGGTTACGTAACTCTTGCTCATCCGTGTGAAGGGGTTCACAGGAGTACATCGCTTACTTTTCCAGCTGTGTCCCGCATGTCTTGTTCGTCTAATTTGTATGGTTTTTGAGATGAGCGGTTGGTAGCCGTCCAGCTGCCTCCAGGATTTGTTCGATACATCTCTTAGCATTCTTGTGCAATTGCCGTCAAGCTTTTCTCAATAAAACGCAGTTTTTTTTCCAAGCAGCAGTCGTGTCAACACTACTATATGGATGCACGATATGGACGCTGAGAGCTCATATATATTCATGCAATTTTCATTTTTGGTTGTAGACGAGTTGCAATAATATCTTAGGTTACAGAGTTTAAATGTCGGAGAGTTTGGTCATTAATAAAACCTAAAACTATCCGTTTTGATGGCGTAATATTCCACCAGAAAGAATATCATGGTATCTTCATTTGAGAAAACAAAAACTTTCTAAAGAATCTAGAAGGGATATATTTTCTATTTGTGATATCACACACATACGCAACACACACACACACACACACACACACACACACATATATATATATATATATATATATATATATATATATATATATATCAGTGCAGTCGGCAGAGACTATACAATATGCCGACTGCATCTATGCAGAGTTATAAGATTTCGTCAAACGAGTTGCCTGGATAAGGACACTAAACTTCATCTGATGGTGAGGAGCTTTGAGAAATGTGGAGTGCCCATTCATCGCCATTACTCCCAGGTCCACTCTGACTTAGAATGGTAGTGCTTGTTATGGTCCCATCAACGGGTTGGATAGAAATATTTAATCATTTTCTACACGTGAAACTATTTAATTGTGTGCAAACAAGTGACTATTAAATGGAATTAATTTGTATTACATAGCAATGCTTGGAACCATTTAACAGAGTTCAAATAAATAATGTTCAATAGAATTACTAGTGTTAAATAGCAACACTTAAAGCTATTTCTCAGCCTACAAATAAAACTACTAGTGTTAGAAAGCAATACTTAAAACCATTGAACTGTGTGCCAACAAATGAGCTCTGGCTCGTTTAAGATATTGTTACTTGCAAACTATTCGTCTAAGAATCATATTTGATATAGATGTATAAACAGGACTTGGCATTAAATAACTTAGTCGGGTTGATATCCAGTCAAGCACAACCAACCAACCAATATATACGTGTGTGTGTGTTCGTGAGAGGCTTTCGTTCATCAACCTTAAGTTATTTATTTTAGGGGTGTCCTCGTGGTGTAATGGTTAAAGCGATGAACTGCGGAATCGTAGTACGCGAGTTCGTACTCCAGTCGCGCTATTACGTTCACTTTCGGGCAAATACCTTTGGGAAAGGTATGAACCCCCTTATTCTCCCTCCAGCTATGGGTAAATAGTAGGACGGACTAGGTTCTTCAGCCTTGGTGAGGCAACTAGTCTAGGAGAAGGAAAACTCTGAATTCAAAACCTGTTAAACTCCGCTTAAAAATTGACCTTGTGTCATATCCTGCCCGAGCGGAGGGATTGGTAAATAGTAACCTTAAGTTATTTAATCCCATAGCCATTATTGTAGAAGTGTAGTCGTACTATTAAACCTGAGGTAGGGAAAAGTAGTTCATACCTTTCCCAAGGGCATTAGTCCGAAAGTCACTGCAATAGCGTGACTAGAGTTCAAAATGGTTTACTATGATGTCACAGTACAGGACACCACAGAGAATTTTATTCGAAAAATGAGTCAGTACCCCGACGCCAAAGAGTAAAGTCTTGGGTGAGTTCGGCCTCTCACTGGGGGTGGCAGCTGCTTAGAAAAGTTAGCGTGACTCTTTCCATCCATCAACTGACAAAAATCTACAATTCTACAGCGAGAAGTGTTGTTTTTTTGCCCAGTCGGCTGGGGCTGTAAAATACACCGACTGCTTCTCTGCACAGGGGTACGACTCCCTCTCAATGAGTGTCCTAATTATGACACTAAACAATCATAATGGTGAGGTTCCAGTAATGCTTCAATTTTAAGGAGTGTGGAGTACCCCTTTATTGCTATCGCATCAAGTTCCACTTGGAGTCGTAGCACCTGATAGGGTCCTATCAATGGGTCAAATAAAACTAAACTGTGTACTCATACTAAACTGAATTGCATGAAGTAGAACTGTTTTAACATTTAACTGTTTGTAAACAAAAACTATACTTATACTATACTGAATTGTTTGAAATTTAATTTGGCATTAAATGACTCGAAAAGGGTTGATACGCCGTAAAACAAAACAACTTACCAACCAATTAAGTGAACTTTGCTCCGTCCTGACTCTCGTATGGAGCATTTAGTAAAATCAAACACAATATTCAGCAGTAATGATATATAAAAACCAACTTCATAAATAGTAATCACGATGAGGCATTCATTTTTAGGGAGTGTGTTTGGCTGACTGAGAAAAATAGAAAGAGAGAGAGAGAGAGAGAGAGAGAGAGAGAGAGAGAGAGATGATACAAATTTTAAAAGTAAGGATGAAGTGAGGGCTAAATAATGAAAGAGTTTTCTATTCATGAGAACACATGTGTGAGTAGAGAGAGGTAGATAAAGAACAATGATTTTGAATATGTTTGTAGAAAGAGACAGAGAGACAGAGAGAAATAGAGTGAGAGAGAGAGAGAGAGAGACACACACACACACACACACACACACACACACACACACACACACACAGAAATAAAGATGAAAATAGATGAGTGTTCTCGGATAGAGTTAACGTGTTAACTCTCAAAAAAAAAAAACGACGGTAAGAAAAAGAAGTAAAAAAGAATTTAGACTAAAACGTGCCTGGAGAAAATACAAAAATAGAATTAATGGATTTTCTTTCTTCTTTTTCTTCGTTGCGTATGCACATTTTGTTTATTTTTATCTTTATTTTTTACAATCAATAATGTGTTTAATAATGCTGCAAAATACTTGAACGAATTGTTAATTCTAAAAGCTTTTGTCTTGAGGAAAATAATTAGCTGCAAATATACAAGTTACGATATGTCTTTCGGAAGAGTTTTTGTCATGTCATGGCGGTTATCAAGTCTAGTGATTTTTCGTGACACGTATCGAATATATTAAATTTCAGCGGAATTCAGCCATCAATGTTCTTGTGAACGGTTTACCAAAGTAATTCTCTTCCTTTCTATCGAGTTAAAAGCTTGTCTACTTTTTAAAAAGTATCGATATTTTGAAATTTTGTTTTATTTTGAAATCTTGTTTTATTTTGAAATCTTAGATAGGTCAAGGACAAACTGTGACCCACGGGGCACGTGCTACCCATATGTTTTCTGAATGGCCCGCTTTAGATTTGTTTTGGTTTTGGTTTTGGTTTTGGTTTTATGGCATATCAACCTATGTACGTTTTTTAATGCCAAATCCATTTTTAGGTTCTTATATCAATCAGTTTAGCATAAGTAAACAGTTTGATTGTTAAAACAGTTCTATTTCAAGCTATTCAGTTTAGTCAACAAAGTTAAATGGTTCCAAAACACTAACAATTCAATTAAACATGTCATTTATTTACACGCAGTTAAATGTCAAAACAATTCTATTTCAAGCAATTCAGTTTAGCATAATTACGCAGTTTAAATGTCTAAACAGCTCTATTTCAAACAATTCAGTTTAGCGTAAGTATACTGCTTAGTTTTATTTAATCCATAGACAGGAGCCTATCTGGTACTACCACTTCAGGCCAGAGTGAACCTGGGAGTAATGGCAATAAGGGGATACTCTCCATTACGCAAAGTTGAAGCATTACCAGAGCTTCACCATCAGATTGTTTAGTGTCATATCCAGGACACCCGTTGGAGGAGTCTTATCCTTCTGCAAAGATGCAGTCGGTGTATTCTATGAGAAAGACAAAAACAGTGAAATATAAGTCAGTGTGAAATTGTACTTTGACCAGTGGAAACCTGAAGAAATAAATGCTTAAGTAAAATAATAGAGGTTGATGGTTTGGTTTGCTTTGCTTTGCTTTGGTTTGCTTTGGTGGGTTTTATGGCATATCAACCTTTGTAGGTTATTTAACGCCAAATACATTTTTATGTAGATAATCTGTTCTATTTAAAACAATTCAGTTTAGCATAAATACACAGTTTAATTGTCAAAAACATTTTTATTTCAAACTATTCAAGCAGTTATATGTAACAATTCAGTTAAGTGTAAATACAATTTTAATGTCGAAAAACAGTTCTATTTGAAATAATTCAGTTAAGCATAAGCACGCAGTTTAAATGTAAGTACGGTTTAATTGTCAAAAACGTTTCTATTTCAAGCTATTCAGTTTACTCAAACAATTCATTTCAGCATAAGTATGCTGTTAGTTCTATTCAACCCAAAGATAGGACCCTATCAGGTGCTACCACTTCGGGCCAGAGTGGACCTGGGAGCAAAGGCAATGAAGGAGTACTCCGCATTCCACAAAGCTCCAGCACTGCTGGAACCTCACCATCAGGTTGTTTAGTATTATATCCAGGACACTCGTTGGGGGGGGGGGTCTTACCGCTCTGCAGAGGTGTAGTCAGTGTATTCTACAGCCCCAGCCGACTGGGTAAAATAGAGGTTGAATTTATTTAGATATTATTATCAAAGATGTAATCATCATCATTTTCAACGACTGAAACATAATATGAAAAGAGATTTTTAGACTCGGGTTTTAAAAAATCTAGTGTTTTCTTTTCTGTGAAAACCCTGAGAGACCATTTTAAAACTTCATTTTGCTTCTTAATGTTCTAATGATCAAAATTTATGAAAGATTGTCAGTGCTAAATCTGGTGAGGATGGGAGATGTGGAAGAAATTTGATTCTAACGATCTTTTAGGGGAAGTTCTAATGGTGACTTAGCTAACGTACCGGGTTGTAATATCGTAGTGAGCAAGTTTGAACTTCAGTCTCGGTATTACGAGGATCATTAAATAAGTTTCCAGACTTTTTTCGTCTGGGCACTTTTATTGATAGTACACACATGAAACTCTAGTCCCCTTCGAACTAATCTCCTCCGACTGCAATGCACTTGTTGTACCGTTCCAACAACTTCTGGAAGGCCCCATGGAACTCCTCTTGTGTGAGCGTGTCAATGACTTTCGTCACAGCCTCTTTCATCTCCTCAATTGTCTCATAACGACAACCTCTGAGCTTAGGGAATAACAAAATGTTAAGGGAGCAAGGTCTGGAATATAAGGACGGTGAGGAACTGTCTTGATGCCCATCTTGGTCAAATAGTCTGTGACAAGGATGGAGTTGTGGACTGGTGTATTGTCCTGCTGGAAATGCCACTGACCCGATTTGAAAAGTGCTGGCCTCTTCCGACGGAATCTCTTCCTGAACTCCCTTAAAACCTCAACATAGTAACCCTAACCCTAATCTAACCCTTTGGCCAATCAACTCTGGTGTATTGACTTCCTTACTCCTCCCACATCTCTCATCATACCTCACAGATTCCCTGCCTTTTTTAAATCTCTAATGCCACTAAAAAACTGATGCTTTCATTCATGCAAGATACTCCAAAAGCAGTCTGAAGCATTTTCTCCAAGTTTAAAACAGAATTTTATTGCATATCGTTCTTCTAAAGTTTCAGATTGCATTTTAGAAATTCACCAGCTGTGACAATCATGCTTTAGTAGGGTGTATTCCAATTCCTGCAGTAGCCGTTTATTTGAACCTGAAATCATAAAAATTGGTGAGTCATCTCATAAGATGTATAGCAATAACATACTGAATTTTCAAGAGTCTAAAACAATTTTAAATGTCTGTACAAAAAAAACCTAGAAACTTATTGAATGCACCACATATGTTCCCTTTCGGATGAGTACCTTCGGGAAAGATATGAACTTCTTTGCTTCATCAGGTAAACGTTAAATAGTACGACTACTGTTCTACAATAATGGTTTCAGCATTAATTAACCCACAATATGTAATAACCAGCACATTGACCGAGCAACTAGTCCATTATCCAAGTGGGTAGAGTGTTCACCAATGGCCCGGGGGGACCGGAGATCAATTCCAAGTCGAGTCATACCAAAGATTCAAAAAATGGTATTCGGTGCCGCTTTGCTTAACACTCATCATTATAAGGTACGTAACATGGGTAAAGTGGAGTAATTCAGGAAAAGGAGTATCGCCCTTCCTGACACCGAGGTGTAGTAGCTACTGAAAAGAAGCCTTCGAGTCGCCCTCGACTATGGTCACCATCTTAACTTCATGGTATTGAAGAAAACTAAACTTTAAGTTGCCCAGTCGGCTGGGGCTGTAGAATACACCGACTACTTCTCTGCAGACCCCCCCCCAACGAGTGTCCTGTATATGACACTAAACAATCTGATGGTGAGGTTCCAGGAATGCTGGAGTTTTGGGGAATCCGGAGTACCCCTTCATTGCCATCGCTCCCAGGTCCACTCTGGCCCGGTGTGGTACTATTTACCAATCCCTCCGCTCGGGCAGGATATGACACATGGTCAATTTTTAAGTGGAGTTTAACAGGTTTGAATTCAGTTTTCCTTCTCCTAGACTAGTTGCCTAACCAAGGCTGAAGAACCTAGTCTGTCCTACTATTTACCCATAGCTGGAGGGAGAATAATTGGATTCATACCTTCCCCAAGGGTATTAGTGCTATGTGAAATGCAATCAGTCAGGTCCAGGATTTGAACTCGTGTCGCCGTGTCCAATTCCTACGACGATAACGACTACACCACGCCCGGTGTGGTAGCACCTAATAGGGCCCTATCTATGGGTTAGATAGAACTAACAGCGTACTTTTGCTAAAATGAATTGTTTGAGTAAACTGAATAGCTTGAAATAGAAATGTTTTGACAATTAAACCGTACTTACATTTAAACTGCAGGCTTATGCTTAACTGAATTATTTCAAATAGAACTGTTTTTCGACATTAAAATTGTATTTACACTTAACTGAATTGTTACATATAACTGCTTGAATAGTTTGAAATAAATGTTTTTGACAATTAAACTGTGTACTTATTCTAAACTGAATTGCTTTAAATAGAACAGATTATTTACATAAAAATGGATTTGGCGTTAAATAACCTACAAAGGTTGATATGCCATAAAACCCACCAAAGCAAACCAAACCAAACTAAATTTTAAGTTGGGTTATCGTCGTTGAAAATTAAGAGAATTACATTTTTAACGATAATGTTTAGATAGATTAACCATATATTTGTTTTTATATCCTTTCTGATAAAATGTCAATATTTTCCGAACCGTCTAATATTTAAATAAATCTAACAATATCGTTTTTATATCCTCTCTAGTAAAACGACATTACTTTCTGAGCACCCAAATATATTACTATAACGACCAAGATGGAGACATTTGTTAGAATAAATCTGGGTATAAAAACTTAACAGTTCAGAAGAATGCACACACTTTCACCATACGAAGCGATTTATTTTTTCGCGTAAGTGCATTCTATGACGTCAACATAATTTGTTGCCTGGCATAAATGAACCAATCATAGAAAGATGAAAATCCCAAAGTATTTGTTCATTTCGTGAAAATTGTCGAGTTGCGAATGGTCGAATAAAAGGGCAAAGATTACATGTCAAGTATTTTTTGTCAAGTGCGTAGAAGTGCCTGATTTTTAACAATGATAAACATTCACTTCGTTCATTTAATTAAAAGTAACAAGAAATTCTACTCTTTGTGTAGTGATGGTTAACGAGCTAACTTTGCAAATCAGTAGCAAAAAAGTTGTGAAGTTGATCCTCACTGAGTTCCCTCTTGTGGTTGTTTACAAAATCTAAGGCACGCTTTTAAACGCACTTCTCTTCTGGAGCTGAAACCTTTTCATATTTTTGGTTAAAAATTTCTAGTGCTGTAGAATTTGGAAATAAATAGTATCTAATAATGTCCGTTTTTATTTTGTGTGATTCTTCTTGGAATGGTGGAATTCTGTTAATTTAGATTTATGATAAAATCACTTTTTACTTTTAAAAATATGCGGTGTGCAGATATGAATTTATACCTGAAACTGTGACACACATGAACAATAGGTAGTTTGTTATTAATAAACAAGTTGATTATTGGAAGAAAAAGGTACGCAGTTATCACTATTTAAAACAAAAGTAATCAACGACTATCATTTTAAAGACCTCCTGAATGAATCAATAACTGTCTGCGAAAGGAAATTCCGTAGACTTTATCAAATAAATATCAATAAAAACGAACTAATTCTGCGGATAATCAATGATGAATGTCTAAGAGAAAAGAAAAAATAAAAACATTTTAAAAGGAGAAAAGGAAACAGCGAATTAAGGAATGAATATTAAAGCACCTCCGTTTCCAAGATCAACGACCCAGAGACAACTTAAAAACGTGTTACATCTAGTATGACGGTACGCTTAGCGTAACGGTTATTGTCGTTGAAAATGAAATCGGTGATCAGGGCTCAAATCCTGAACGGGGTTGTTTGTTTTCTCTTCACGCTTGAAGGTACGAGAGAGTGATGAATCGATGTCACCTCCACTAGCTGGAGGGGTAAACAGTTGGACAGATTGTGGTCTTTAGCCTTGTTTAGGCAACAATTGTAGGATCGGAAAAATTTTGAATCTAAACCAGCTTTACTTCGCTTTACAGTTTGACCCTTTGTCACAGCCTGCCTTTTGCAATAGTTGCAGATAAATTCATATATGAATTATCAGCTTGTTCAAGCAGCTAGTACAAGAGCTGGAACTAAAGGAAACCCTTGAAACCTCCTGAGTGTCAGAGAACATTTCCAAAAGAAGGTTTCGGTTTCAGTATTTAATGACATACCAACTTTCATGGGTTATTTAATGCTAAAGACATTCTTGTAGGAGTAGTGTGGTACTATTTACTGCTTGATAGGAGAATAAGGGGATTCTTACCTTTCTCAAGGATATTAGTCCATAAGTGAAAGTCATAATGCTAGTGGAGTTTGAACTCACTACGATGTCTAAGTCCAGCTTATTAGCACCCATGCTACGGAGACTCCTCTTTCATACAGAGTATCGCTCATACTACACTGACTATATATATATATATATATATATATATATATATAAGGTGTGTATTTATTCTGGAGCTACAACCATTTCATATTCTTGGTTAAAAAATTCTAGGGCTGGAGAATTTGGTAATAAATAGTATCCAACAAAGTCCGTTTTTGTTATGGTTGGTTTGTTGGTTGGTTGTTTTACGGTGTATCAACCCTTTTCAGGTCATCTAACTCCGAATTAAATTTCAAACAATTCAGTTTAGTATAAGTATTGTTTTTGTTTACAAATGGTTAAGTGTTAAAACAGTTCTATTTAAAAAAAAAAATCCATTTAGCATAAGTATACATTTTCAATGTCAAAAATCTGTCAAATTTCAAGCAATTCAGTTTAGCAAAACTATAGACAGTTCTATTTCAAGCAATTCAGTTTAGCTGAAGTACGCAGTTTAGTTCTATTTAACTCATTGATAGGATCCTGTCAGTTGCTGCCAGAGTGAACTTGGGAGCAATGGCAATGAAAGGGTACAACAAAGTTAAATATTTACCAGTATTACAATGTATCCCTATCGATGCTATTTGTTAACACACTGTTAAATGATCAAATAGTACTATTTCTAACAATTCCATTTAGCATAAGTCAACAAAGTTAAATGGTTCCAAGTATTAATGTGTTTCACAAACAATTCAATTAAACTGCTGTCATTTGTTTACACACAGTTAAATGTAAAAACAGTTCTATTTCAAACTATTCAATTTAGCATACTTAATTTGTTTGTGCACAGTTTAAATGTTAAACAGAATTATTTGACCCTTTCAGGTGCTACCATTCTGCGACAGAGTGGCGATGGGAGCGATGACAATGAAATGTTACTCCACATTCCCCAAAGCTCCATCATTGCTGAAGGCTAATCATCAAATTTTTAAATGTCATACACAGGACACTCATTGGGAGGATCTTACACCGCTGCAGAGATCCAGTCGGTGCATTCTACAACCCCAGCCAAGTGAGCTTCTGTGTTAATGGAGTCCTCTTGGTCTAGTGGCTATTGTACTGGTCTTCGGCAACATATTTAACAAGTTCGAACTCCAGTCGCACGATCACGTTTGCTTATATCCATGGGAAAGACATGGACTCCATTATTCCCCGGAGGTGTCCTCGTGGTGTAACGGTTAAAGCGATGGACAGCGGAATCGTAGTAAGCCAGTTCGTACTCCAGTCGCGCTATTATGTTCACTTTCGGGCAAATACCCTAGGGAAAGGTATGAACCCTCTTATCCTCTCAGCTATGGGTTAAATGGTAACCTTACTGTTCTTTTCGGGGAATGGCTTTGGCATTAAATAACCTACAAAGGTAGATATGCCATTAAGCAAAGAAGCCAAACCAAACCTTATTCCACCCAGCTATGAGCTAAATCGTACCGCCAATGTTCTCAAGAAGGATGCCTTTGGCATCAATTATCCCATGAAGGTTGAAATATTATCAAATAAAGAAGCCAAACCGAACAAATTTCTGTCACATGTGTCAACAAGTCATATACACTGTTAATACTGTTATACTGCAAAAGTATATAATTTTACAAGACGTGGACGATAGACGATGCAAGCATGTGTTAAAGGGATAGAAATTCTCTCGAGACGTTAACAAGCGTTTAAAGTACTACCATGAATACCTAAGTCTCCGTCATGACAAACGGAGATCATTAGCTAAATAAGACGCGGGGATATAAGAGAAATGGAATTCAACCCAAAATACCATGAAACGTCACTGATACGTCACTGATTAGGATGAGGTCGCCGTAATTTTAGCTTTAACCCCACTTTCTTTTCTTCTCGCATCTCAGTGTCAGTGATCATGTCTAGAAATCCTCTGATTTCACTCTACCGCACGCATATATAATCTTACATTCAGAATGTATACATATGTATATATAGGTACTAGTTGAATGTATATATATATATATATATATATGTGTGTGTGTGTGTGTGTGTGTGTGTGTGTGTGTGTGTGTGTGTGTGTACTAGTTGACTTACCCAATTCTGTGCGGATGAAGATTTATATTTGAGATAATGACACCTCTGTTTTTTCAGCAAATTCTTTTAAAAAATAATCGAAGCTTCTTTTTTATTCTAAATTAAAAATTGCATTACTTTTCCGAGGGTTGTCTCTATGGCTTACTGGATAACGTACTGCATATCTACATCGTAGTGAGTTAGTTTGAATTCCAGTTGTGCTATTACATTCACATTCGGATTAATACCCTTGGGAAAACAATGAATACGTATCCTCCTACGTAGCTATGGGATGAATGCCAAAAGCATTTTCTTGAAAAAATAGCAAAGATACACTACGAAATGGCTTTGGAATTAAATTACCCGCAACGATTAATATCCCATTAAACAAAGAAACCAAACCGAACAGATTTCTGTCTTATGTATCAACAACTGATGTACACTTATGATACTTTAATACTAGAAAAGCATATAGATTTACAAGACGTGGACTAGACCAGTCAGCTGGGGCTGCAGAATATACCGACTGCATCTCTGCAGAGGGGTAAGACTCCGCCAACGAGTGTCTGGGATATGACACTAAACAATCTGGTGGTGAGGCTCCAGTAATGCTGGAGCTTTGGGGAATGCAAAGTACCCCTTCATTGCCATCGCATCATGTCCCCTCTTCCTTGGAGTGGTAGCACCTGATAGGGTCCTATCAATGGGTCAAATAGAACTAAACTGTAAACTTATGTTAAACTGAATTGTTTGAAATAGAACTATGTATATAACAATTGATTTGGTTCCTGTGCCATAAAACCAAACCAAACAAAACCAAGAGGTGGACGATAGACAATGGAGGGGGTGTCCTCGTGGTGTAATGGTTAAAGCGATGGACTGCGGAATCGTAGTACGCGAGTTCGTACTCCAGTCACGCTATTACGTTCACTTTCGGGCAAATACCCCTGGGAAAGGTATGAACCCCCTTATCCTCCCAGCTATGTGTCAAATAGTACCACCACTGTTCTTCTAAGAGAATGGTTTTGGCATTAAATAACCTACAAAGGTTGATATGCCATTAAACAAAGAAACCTAAACAATTGAAAAGATAGACAATGTTAAATCTGTTAAATGGATAGAAATTCTCTCATGACGTCAAAAAGCGTTTAAAGTACTACCATGAATACTAAGTTCTCTTTTACGAAACTTAATTATTATTCTAAGCTCCATTGATTGGGCTGCCGTTTTATGGAAAGGGTGCATAATTTCAATGCCCTTTTGATTGTTTTGAGTTGCTTTTCTTTATTCAATGGTATATCGACCTCCGAGAGTCAATTAATGCCAAAGCTATCCCTGCAGAAGGATACAAGTGGTACTATTTGACACATAGCTGGGAAAATAAGAGACTTCGTGTCTTACCAACGGTATTACTTTGAAAGTGAACGTAAAAGCGAGACTAGAGTCTGTTCTCACTTACTTAGATATCACAATCCATTTCGTTAAACTTTTCGTCACGGAGCTCCTCTTCGACGCACCTTTGTCTGACGGTGCACCGATTTTGAAATTCATGCAATGTTTTCAGTTTGTTTGGGGTTTTTTTGTTTTGTTTTTTTTTGGTGGGGGGTTTGTTTTGCCACTTTTATTTTTATGTTAAAATTTTCAATTCTGGATTTGTTAAAGAGAGTTTTATTTCTAAATAAAGTTTCATAAACTTCTTTGTAGAAAAGTAAAGAATAAAAAATGTTCAACCCCATAAATCAATGTATTTAAAATCAAAATTTAAAAAAAAGTTAATCTAACAATAGTTTTATTTTGATTATTTTAATATTCAATTAATTGTGAAAAAATCAATATCAAATCAAATACATTTCACTGATAAGAAGCATAAAATTTCTGAAGGCATCTTTCCCGTGCAGCGTTAAAATTAAAATTCAATGAAAGCAAGTAAAAAGTGGATTTTTTGCAAATCTAAGTAGGTACAAAATTGTCCATGAAAATATCTGTAAGTCCGATGAAAGTCTAAATCTATATACCTTACTATTAAATTTATAGATATCGATCTATTTTCCGATGGTTAGCGGAGGTTAGAATACGCCAACCTCTTCCCCTGCAAACTTCTTCCCCTGCAAAGTTAGAAGAGTGTTGAATATCCCTTTTTCGCCATTACTCCCAGGCTCACTGTGACCTACAGTGCTAGCATCTGTTACGGTCCCATCTATCGGACAAATAGATATGTTTAAAAGATATTACACACCATATCACTATGTGCAAACAAATGATTATTATAATTGACAAATAAATGAGATTAAAAGATGATTGCAATGGACATTTGAACATTTAGATACATATGATTATAATCAAACGTTCACAAATTAAAACAAATTTCGATATGAGGTACCATATAAGGGGTTTATATGCCGTTAAATAAACTAAACCAAATCAAATCAAAACACACACACACACACACACACACACATATATATATATATATATGCATATTGTTTTTAGTTTTGATCTTAGATTCTTGATATGAATATTTATTGGAACTTTACAAAGTATTAGTGCACCATTTAAGAAACATCGAAACACGAACCCAAAAACTTGGTATAGACATGCACAAAACGTAGTACTGATAGTTTTGTATTAAGTTTTCCTTCTAGTAATCTGGTTGCCTTACCAAACGTAAAGAACCCAGTTTGCAAGACTGTTTTCCAGTAGCCTGTGAGGGAGAATAGAGGGATTCAGATCTTTCAAAAAACCTTGGCGCTTTGTGATATGCAATCCTCCTCCAAGATTTGCACTCGACGATTCTATTTCCTTTGTAGATAACAATATATAATATTTACATATATATATATATATATATACATTCAAATAAGTTCTGTTAACAAGGCTAAAAGCTCAATCTGCTCTACTAGTTATTCAAAGGGGAGAAAAGATGAATTCATGACTTTCCGAAGGACATTACCTCAAAGTGAAACATTGACAGACTTGCCCAGGATTTGAACACCGTTAAACGATAGCCATTACGCTAAGCGTACCTCCCTTGTAATATATATATATATATATATATATATATATATATATATATATTATAACAGTGTATGGTTGTCACTATCTCACTTGGTGGATTTGTAGCAGAACAAATATGGTATAATTTGGAGAGTGCTCAATATCTGTGATAGACCTATTTTATTATAATAATGAATATATATCATTTTTATCCAACCCCTCCGCTCGGGCAGGATATGACACAAGGTCAATTTTTAAGCGGAGTTTAACAGGTTTGAATTCAGAGTTTTCCTTCTCCTAGACTAGTTGCCACACCAAGGCTGAAAAACCTAGTCTGCCCTACTATTTACCCAAAGCTGGAGGGAGAATAATTGGATTCATACCTTTCCCAAGAGTATTAGTGCTATGTGAAATGCAATCAGTCTCGTCCAGGATTTGAACACGTGTCGCCGTGTCCATTTCCTATGACGATAACCATTACACTACGGGCATTAGTTTTTATATATATTTAATTGTAAGGATGTTAGTTGGCAACCATTATTTTCTTGCCGTCTTTGTATCACAATAATCAGACAGAGAAAACTTTCTCTCCCTGATGATTGTTGTATAAAGACGGCAAGAAACCAATGGTTACAAATAAACGTCCACGCTATAGTATATATATATATATATATATATATATATATATATATATATATATATATATATATATATATATATATATATATATATATACGTAAAAACTATATGTATACATATATATACGTATACATGAATATATATATATATATATATATATATATATATATATATATATATATGCATATATATTTATATATACACATATATATAAACTATATATATAAATTGCAAATGCACAAAAATTAAGGTACTGATATACGCATTACTTTATTTGTATAGAAACCTCTGCAATTGATTATTGCAACTTAGCCCACTAATCGTTAAAAATCAGACATACATAGAAAACCACCTTCAGCTACACAGTCTTCTTGCATTTCAGTTTTAAAATCACGACGTAAAGCATTGTTCTTGCTGCTTGGACTTTAGAAAAACTGCAATTTGAAAGTTTATATTTTTAATCGTTTAAGCAAGATCTTCCAAACAGTATGGTGCACAATATTTCATATATATATATATATATATATATATATATATATATATATATATATATATATATGTATATATATGTGTGTGTGTGTGTGTGTGTGTGAGAAAGAGAGAGAGAGAGAGAGAGAGGGAGAGAAACAGCTTTGCTCGTTGACACACACGCATATATATATATATATATATATATATACATATATATATATGTGTGTGTGTGTGTGTGTGTTTTGCTTCTTTAGTTCCATGTCTATGCTCAATTTAACGCAACACAGATGCGCTTACATTGTGATATTTTCTCTACGTTATTCTTACTGACAATAGATCTAATGTATTATTTTTTGGGTTGTCGTTAGATGTCATATTTTCAGCACATATCAAAACAGAATACTTATTCTCTGTCAGAAACGAAAATCAATTTTCCATCTTTACAAACATCTCTTTTTCCCCTCTGTCTCTTTATTTTTCACTTTGAATGACAGAATGTTTTGTTTTTTTTTTCGTTATTCTTACGCATACGTATAAACAACATATGCGATAGGACGCATGCACACACACACACACACACACACACACACACACACATAAGCAATATATTCATACTAGTTACAACTCGTCAAAAAAATCATATACATCTGAATATCTATGAGACCTTTTTTCCAGAAAATTAAATTACATTATGTAGACACTTTTTTTACTTAAAAACTGTAATCTTATTTTGAAGTCTTTCCAATCCACAAAAAAAAATTATTTTCATTTTTATCTTTTTAACTCCTTTTCTCTGTCTGTCTGTCTCTCTGTCTCTTTCTCTCTCTGTCTCTCTCTCTCTCTCTCTCTCTCTCTCTTTCGCATTTAAACTCGACTTATTCTTTTTTTCCATATTGCTTTTTAAACACTCCATGTGTAATTCTATTATATCATTTGTTTACGTTCTGTTTTAATCTACTCTTGCTTGCAGGATGACTTTATTAACAACCACTAGGTGATGACTTATTTGCTATAGTGACACATGCCGAGTACTCAATGGAGAAGGTGCGAATAGGACCCTTTTACAATCCAGCACGAGTTAAGAAGAAGATGTGATCTTCATCTCTCTGTGAAAACACTTTCAGGTCTCTGAAGCTATTCCAGTGGACTTCGTATGCCCTACTCTCTGCATGCTTCACAGCATACAATACCAAAAGTTTTATCGATTTACATGCATGACAATAAAAATCGAACATAACCAAAAAGAAGAACTGAGGGAACGTTGTTCGACGGGTACAGAAACATGTACCAGCGAAAACTACGGTTTTTAAAAGAAATTCCCGCCAAATCATCTGATTATCGAGTTGTAATATTTTTTCTTACTCGTGGATATGCACCTGTTTCCTTATAGACAGCAGAAATGAATCACGTGAATTGCGCCGAAAGGAAAATTGTGTGGATGTCCGGAAAATATAATGACGGAAATTTTTTACCTTAGTGTCAGACTTCAACAAGACAAGTCGCGTCGGCTGGGCGTCAGCTCGCTAGGAGGGGGGAATAGCCGCTGGATTGAGAACCGGCTCGGTATTCAAACCTCCCGTAATAGAAGCAAGGTCCTGAATATGTCTGTCTCAACGTGGTGTCAATCATAGTTATCCTCCGACTCTCTCTCTCTCTCTCTCTCTCTCTCTCTCTCTCTTACACACACACACCCACACACACAGAGAGCCATTTCGACCCTTTTGTAAATAAGACGAAAGTATATGTTTTTAGAGACAAGTGTTATTGCCTCTTCAGTCAGCGTATGTAACACTGTTAAACAAATATACGTAACCAATCCAAACCAATAATCTGGAAATCAGAAATCTATTCAAACTTTTTCTTGCTCCTGGCACAAAGATTCTGACGATGAAATTGACTATATATAAGTTTAGGGCGATTTTCCACCACATATTGTTTGTTTTTTGTATATTTTGTTCTTTTGTTTTTGTTTTTTGTTTGTATTTTGTCTTTTTTTGTTTTTGTTTTTGGTTTGTTTTTTTTTTGAGTGCATGGCGGTATATTGAATATCGAAATCATGCATGTTTTTGTGGTTGAATATCAAAAGACTATGTAGGTGAATGTTCATTCTACAAGGTGCATACGATAGTTTCCATACGTTTTTCATTTGAGAACATTTATTGATAGTACACACATGAAACTCTAGTCCCCTTCGAAGTAGTGTCCTCCGACTGCAATGCACTTGTTGTACCGTTCCTCTTGTTGGAACTCCTCTTGTGTGAGCGTGTCAATGACCTTCGTCACAACCTCTTTCATCTCCTCAATTGTCTCATAACGACAGCCTCTGAGCTTACAGAATAACCAAAAGTCATATGGAGCAAGGTCTGGACTATAGGGAGGGCGAGGAACTGTCTTGATGCCCATCTTGGTCAAATAGTCTGTGACAAGGATGGAGTTGTGGACTGGTGTATTGTCCTGCTGGAAATGCCACTGACCCGATTTGAAGAGTGCTGGCATCTTCTGACGGAATCTCTTCCTGAACTCCCTTAAAACCTCAACATAGTAACCCTAACCCTAATCTAACCCTTTGGCCAATCAACGCTGGTGTATAGACTTCCTTACTCCTCCCACACCTCTCATCATTCCTCACAGACTCCCTGCCTTCCTTGAATCTCTTATGCCACTGAAAAATTGATGCTCGATTCATGCAAGATGGTTAAAAAAAAACAGTCTGAAGCATTTCATACGTTTCTGTGGCATTTTTTTTCAAGTTTTAAAACAGAATTTTATTGCATATCTTTCTTTTAAAGTGTCACATTGCATTTTTGAAATTCACCAGCTGTGATAATCAGGTTTTAGTAGGGTGTATTCCAATTGCTGTTGTAGCTGTTCATCTGAAGCTGAAATCATAAAAATTAGTCAGTCATCTCATAAGATGTATAGCAATAATATACTGAATTTTCAAGAGTCTACGGCAATTTTAAATGCCTGTACAAAAAAAGTCTGGAAACTTATTGAAGGCACCTCTTATTCTTCTTCCATTTATCATATAAGAAAATCATTCAATAAATAAAATGAAATAAGGATTTGGCAATTGGGAGTATTGTTTACAATTTCACGTTTTGCAATAGTTATGGGTCTTTTCATGTCCCAGAAGACTATCAAAATAACCTTCTTTACTGACTGCTGCGCCCATAACTTTTCTGTACCGTAGCGTCAGTATGTTTCCGTTCCATGGACTATCTTTTCGACTCAGGCTCATGAAGGCAAACTCATGTTTACCCTATTTACGAATATCTTTTTTAAAATTAAAACATGCTTCTCTGAGCACATCACACATTCTTCCATAAATGTCACATGGTTTGCACTTCTCAGCCAGCAAAAATTTGATGAAAGACCTCTGTTCAAGATTGCATAACTGATTAACCACCAATTTCAAATATCTTCAAAACAAATGTTTTTGTAAGATAGAAACAATAATCCCAAACAACGCAGAATTTATATTTAAGGAAAAAAATGCTGAAGAAAAAATATTTTGCCTTAAAAAAAAATCCGCTAATTTATCATATGGCACTTCAATATATAATATATTCCTTCTCAACCAAAAAAGTCCCCTTATTTATTGAAAGGCCTCGTATATATATGTCCCTCTTCAATCAAAAAACATGTCCCTCATTAATTCATTGAATGAAACACGTATTATTACCCGTAGACGTTTTAGCGGCTGTTTGCAATACCACAAAAACCCGGATGTACCCAAAAAAAAAATTAAAATACGTTTCTCTGCTCTCTATTCAATTCTCTCTTCCTAGAAATGACAGTTAGCCTCGCTTCTGAATAATCATTTCTAATATACTCGAAAAATATTTTGGAAAATATTAAAATCTTCATTCATTTGTTTTGTATTAATCGCAGTGCATAATTTGGCTGTCAGAAAAATTAGCTTTCACGCTTCATCGACGAAGAAATACTCAACATTCAAGCAGACGATGTTCCCAATGGCTGCTTGTTTGGGAAATAACGTGAAAGTTAACGGAAGCAATTATAGCTACAAAATGAAATAAAGATTGAGTAAAAACTTTACACATTGATTATTTACCTCGCATTTAGTATTTTAACCAAAATAATTGGTTCTATTATATTTAACGACAAATAAATATTACATGCGAAATCAAGAGAAAATACGACCGGATAATGTCGAAAGTAAGCAGATTCGAAATGAATTTATACGACGATGAAAGTCCGAAAAGAAAGATACAAACACTAGATAATCTCACATGTTATTTGGTTTGAGTATGAACAAGTCCTGGAGGCAACACTCCAAAAATGGCAGCTGTACGGCCACCTACCACCCATCACGAAAACCATCCAAATTAGACGAACCAAACGAGCGGGACACTGCTGGAGAAGTAAAGGCGAACTCATAACCTATATACTCCTGTGAACCCCTTCACATGGACGAGCAAAGGTTGGACGACCAGCTAGAACTTATCTACAGCAGCTCTGTACCGATACAAGATGTAGTCTGAAAGACATGCCGGGAACGATGGACAAAAGAGACGGGAGGCGAGAGAGGGTCTGGCAAATCTGTGCTAGCAGCCCGACATGATGATGATGATGATGATGATGATGATGATGATGATGAACATGTTTTATTACGACACAAGTAAAACATATTGTCTCCCAGTAGGTGAGGACTGGAATACGCTGACTGTAACTCAGATAAGACCCATCCCCAAAAGAAAGGGGTGAGTCCTAAGTATGATATTAAACTGCATTTTGTGGAGAGACTCCTGTTCTGGGTCCCTAGAGTGCGTGAAATAGCCCATTATTGCTCATACTCCCGAGCCCACTCTAATCCAGAATGAAAGTATCTGTTAGGGTCCAGTCGATGGAGCAGACAGATATGCCTGGGTATCCTTTGGATTAGATTGGAATCTCAAATCATATAACTGTAAAAATTATTTTTTATTTCTATTTTAGAGTTTCTAACACCGATTCGAATTGGTGGTTTTCACTAAAGTACCATTGACTACAAGCCTTCTCAGGTCTCCAGGACTCTTCCCCGTATTCAAGCTGATTTTAATTGATTTGTACTCTGGATGTTAAGATCACGCATTCTGTAAGGTGTACAATATCTGGCAACTTGTACACTGAATCCAATGGCTTTTGGCCCAATCGGCTACGGCTGTAGAATTGCACCGGCTACATCTCTGCAGAGGGGTAAGATCACTACCCAATGAGTGTCCTAGATATTACACTAAACAATCAGATGGTTAGGCTCCAGGAATGCTGGAGCATTGGGGAATGAAGAGTACCCCTTTACTACCATCGTTCCAAGGTCCACTCTGGCTCGGAGTGGTAGTACCTGATAGGGTTCTATCTATGGGTCAAATAGTACTTATGCCAAACTGAATTGTTTGAAATAGAAGTTTTTACATTACAAAACTGTGTGTAAGCAAATAACTGTACTTATTCTAAACTGAATTGTTTAAAATAGAACTGTTTTTGACATTTAAACTGTGTACTCATGCTAAACTGAATTGTTCGAAATAGAACTGTTTATATGCATAAAAATGGATCTGGCTGTAAATAACCTACAATGGTTGATATACCATGAAACGAAACCAAACTAAACCGATCCAATGATTTTTGTTTTCCTGTTACAAAATGATTTATAAACGCAAATTAGTAAATTCACCCCCTGTGAGTCCCAAGGTTTTTTTCACTTTCATAAAATCTTATTCTATATGGGCCTCTCTGAGAATTCTTTGTCTAAATAGTTGCAATGAAAAGAAACAAATATTAAGGTAAAAGAAATATTTGCTTGTTCGGTTGGTTGGTTGGTTGGTTTTATGGCATATCAAACTTTGTAGGTCATTTAACGCCAAATCCATTTTTATGCAAATAGTTCTATTTCAAACAATTCAGTTTAGCATGAGTACACAGTTTATATGTCAAAAACATTTCTATTTCAACCTATTCAGTTTATTCAAACAGTTCTATTTCAGCTAATTCAGTTAGGTATAAGTACAGATTTTGTTAACATATTGTTAAATGTCAAAAACAGTTCTATATTAAACAATTCAGTTTAGTGTAAGTACTGTTTCAATGTCAAAAAAAAATCCATTTCAAACAATTCAGTTTAGCTTAAGCACGCAGTTTAAATGTAAGTACAGTTTAATTGTCAAAAAGGTTTGCATTTTAAGCTATTCAGTTTAGTCAAACAGTTCTAATTCAAACAATTCAGTCCAGCATTTAGTTTGTTCTATTTAACCCATAGATAGGGCCCTATCAGGTGCAACTATTCCGGGTCAGAGTGGACCTAGGAGCAATGGGAATGAAGGAGTGCTCTGCATTCCACAAAGCTCCAGCATCACTGGAAACTCACCATCAGATTGTTTAGTGTCATATCTTGGACACTCATTTGGTGGGGGGTGTTGCAGTCGGTGTATTCTACAGCCCCAGCCGACTGGGCAAAGCTTGTTTGGAAAATACTGTCCAATTTTAGAGTAAATTGTTTATATTCTCTTTTCATAGTAGATTTGTAACAATTTACATTCCTGTTAATTAAAGTTTCCTCTTTGTTGATTTTCTATCAACTCTTTCAGAATTTGATTTCGAAGAGTTTACATTAAAAAAAAAGAAGTGATGCATTTAACTTACTTTGCATGAGTTTAAGCTTAGCCATAATTTTGTTTAACTTGACTTCTCTTAACATATTAAGTTACATTTTCAGGTGTTTTTAAAGCATAATATAAAAAAAACTGGTTGGTGGCAATTCGATGGAAGACTTCAGATTATAATTTGGTTTTCTTTGTTTGATTTTATTGATTTTACCAAATCAAATGTAAGAAGGCTGTAAGTTGTTTAAAGCGAATTTTCCCAGTGAACTATTAAAGTAATTTGCAGCTGTTCGATTAACTTTCATAGACACTAACGTTTAATTACGTTTCTTGTATCAGACAACATCGTTCTTATTCTCGCCAAGAATGGCGCTAAAATCTTCGTCAGTTTACAGCCGGCCAAAGCAAACGAGATTCACACGAGGTATCAAATTTTTGGAACGTGATCAGGGCGACTGGGAATCAGCGTTCATTGACATGATATTCATATTTTTGTATGAAAAGAAGTGGGTCGTAATCTATTTCCCTTTGCGCATACAAAATGTCTCATATGTAAATAAATGACATATTTGTTTGGCCTGACACATTTAACAAGTATATAGTTACTGGACCACTCTGCCAGGACGTGACACTAGGTCAATTTTTTAGAAGAATACAGCTGGTTTGAATTCAGTTATTTTTCCCCTTTTTCTAGACTAGATGCCTAAAGAAGGCTAAAGAACCCTCTCTACCCTACTATTTTCCCATAGGTCTGGAGTGAAAAGAAATGGATTCATAACATTCTCAAAGACATTATTGCGACGAGAAGCCCTAACAGCCTCGTCCAGAGTTTAAATTTAGGATGGCCGATTCTGTTTTCTATCATGACAACCGTTACTCTAAAAGTACCTTCTTTATAAATATATATATATATATATATATATATATATATATATATATATATATATATGTGTGTGTGTGTGTGTGTGTGTGTGTGTGAATTTTCAGATTTGATTTCGACCATGTATTCCCAACACCTCAGCGAATGGAACGATTTGACAGAAGGTCGATTTTTTAGCGGAGTAAAGCTGGTTTGTATTCAGAATTTCCATTCACCTAACCACGGCTAAAGATCCGAGTCTTGCACTACTATTTAACCGAAGTTGTGGGAAGAAGAGGTGGATTCATGCCTTTTTCAAAAGTTTTAGCGCTGAATGAAACACAAACAGCCACGTCAAGGATTTGAACCTTGGTCACTGATTTCATTTTCGATGATGATTACCGTTACGCTAAGCGCGCTACATTTCACAAGTATATGTGCATGTTAGTATTGCAGTTAATCTTTGTTGTCTCTAATAACCTCACAAAGTCAGGCATCCAATGGTGTGAATCTTTCAATTTTGCTACCCATAGTTATCGTGCAAACAAATATTTTGCTTCGATTGGCTGATTGGTTGGTTGGTTGGTGGGATTTTATAGCATATCAACCTTAGTAGGTTATTTAACGCCAAATCCATTTTATGAAAATAATTCTATCTCAAATAATTGAGTTTAGCATGAGTACGCAGTATAAATGTAAGTACAGTTTTATTGTCAAAAACATTTCCATTTTAAGCAATTCAGTTTAGTCAAGTAGTTCTAATTCAGCTAATTCAGTTTAGTATAAGTGCAGATTTTGTTTACGCACAGTCAAATGTTAAAACAGTTCTATATTAAACAATTCATTTTAGTATAAGTACAGTTTCAAGGTTAAAAAACACTTCCACTTCAAATACTTCAGTTTAGCAAAAGCACGCAATTTAAATGTAACTACGGTTTAATTGTCCAAAACATGTTTATTTCAAGCTATTCAATTAAGTCAAATAATTCAGTTTAGCATAAGTATGCAGTTAGTTCTATTTGACCTATAGATAGGGCCCTATCAGATGCTACCACGACGGGTCAGAGTGGACCTGGGAGTAATGGCAATGAAGGTGTGCTCACCACCAGATTGTTTTGTCATATCCAGGACACTCATTGGGGGGGGATCTTACCCCTCCGCAGAGTTGCAGTCGGTGTATTCTACAACTGGGCAAATTTTGCTTCGATGTGCCATTTTAGAGGTTTTATCGGAGCATACATAAAGTAAAAGTAAAGTTAGGGACCTTAGTCGAATGTGACCAGAAGGCTCCCTTTTCAATAGCTACTACACTGAGGTGTAGGGGAGGGCGCTACTCCATTCCCAGGATTAAATTAAATTATCAAAAATGATATAAATTTATGTGAAGATAGAAAATCATTGAAATATTTATAGATAGTATATTATAAGTACTTGACGTACCTGACTACTTGGATAAGAGGTCAAGATTGGAATTAAGGATGTAATGATCTTTATTTGTCTTTAATTTACTTTATTTTCTTTTCAATGGTTAATTTTTGTTTCTGTAATTGTGCCAAAGTCGACTTTTATATTATACAAACGTGAAATCAGTGGGATAGATAGATAGATAGATAGATAGATGAAGTATCTGTCCACTTGGATAGGAGGTCAAGATTTAGATTAAAGGTAAAATGTACAGATTCTTTTCGACTTGCACCATTTTTTTTTAATAATATCAATTTTAAAATGTAAAATTTATTCAAAAAATTTACGGCAAACAGTTACAAATGGGAACTCTTACTAGAAGGGATAAATTCTTATGTAACTGTTTACAGTAAAATTTTAAGTACTGGTGGCAGGCTGAGTTGTGTGTTGAACATAATTCGGTAATCTGTTGGGAATCTTTTATTTTCGACGATAATTCTAATACATCTTATACAGCGAAAATATAAAAAAAAATAATTATCATTCAGTTGCAAACTTGAATGTAAATCTATTTATTCTCCATCTTAAATATAAAGGAGAGTAGAGTTGGCGACCGTAGTAGAGGGCGACCAGAAGGCTCCCTTTTCAATAGCTACTACACCGAGGTGTAGGAGAGGGCGCTACTCCTTTCCCTGGATTGCTCCACTTTACCCTTGGTATGTACTTTATATCACTAAGTGTTTAAGCAAGGAGGTCTCAAGTACCGTTTTAAAGTCTTTGGCATGACGCGACCTGGGATTGAACCCAGGTCTCCCGGACCATTTGGCGAACACTCTACCGCTAGGTCAATGAGCCGGTACTGTTCAAATAATTATCCCACTGTGATGTGCCGTTACTGGTTACATATACTGAAGAGCATTTCTATGCAGTATGTAAATTGCAGCGCACAAATCAACCTAAAATTTTTATCTTGAAATTCTAGACCTGCGGTATAGTTCCACCTCCAAACATACAATAGGTAACTGAAATGCCAAAACTTACCCAGTAAGCCTAAATGAGTATAGGATTTGATAACCTGTAGCAAAGGTATGTAGAGTTAAACTTCATAAATGCATAGAGTAAATACTTTTAAAATTACAGTATGGTATCTTAGTTTGTTCCTTTTGGGGGGGGTTATGGCATATCAACCATTGTAGGTTATTTAAAGCCATATCCCTTTTCATATAAATAATAGTTCTATTTCAAACAATTCAGTTTAGCGTAAGTACACAGTTTAATTGTCAAAAACATTTCTAGCTATTCAGTTTAGTCAAACAGTTTTAATTCAAACAATTTAGTTTAGTATCATTATAGTTTTTGTTTGCACACTGTTAAATGTCAAAACAACCCTTTTTAAAACAATTCAGTTTAACATACTGATCCATTTCAAATATTTTAGTTTAGCATAAGTACACAGTTTATTTCTATTTGACCAATTGATAGCACTCTATCAGATGCTACCACTATGGTGTTCGTTGATTTTTACTGAAATCAGGATTTAATCAGCCGTAGATGACACATGGAAATCTTACAAACTATAGCTTATATTCATATAAATTTACAATCTATTACACTATCAAGAAATTGCGACTGGAAGCGGTGTATGCCATTTCGCTAATTTAATACTTAATTTTGTTTGCCCAGTCAGCTGGGGCCGTAGAATACACTGACTGCACCTTTGCAGAGGAGTAAAACACGACCAATGAGTGTCCTGATTATGACACTAAACAATCTGATGGTGAGGTTCCAGTGATGCTGGAGCTTTGGGGAATGCGGAGGACCCCTTCTTTGCCTTTGCCCCCAGGTCTACTCTTGCCCGGAATAGTTTCACCTGAAAGGGCCCAATCTATGGGTTACATAGAACTAACTGCATACTTATACTAAACTGAATTGTTTGAATAAGAACTGTTTGAGTAAACTGAATAGCTTGAAATAGAAATGTTTTTGGCAATTAAACTGAACTTACAATTTAACTGCGTGCTTATGCTAAACTGAATTGTTTGAAATGGAACGGTTTTTGACATTGAAACTGTATTTACACTAAACTGGTTTATTTAATAAAGAACTGTTCTGACATTTAACTGTGTATAAACAAAAGCTTTACTTATACTAAACTGAATTAGCTGAATTAGAAATATTTGAATAAACTGAATAGCTTGAAATGGAAATGTCTTTGACGATTAAAACTGTGTACTCATGCTAAACTGAATTGTTTGAAATAGAACTGACTATTTGCATAAAAATGGATTTGGCGTTAAATGACCTACAAAGGTTGATATGCCATAAAACCTAAACAACCAACCAACAACTTAATTTTTATGACAGTTTTATGATTTTATATTAATCTTTGAGTTAATTTGTTTGATATGTTCAACAAACACAAGTTTAAGTCGGAAATGTTTGTGGCAATCAGCTGCTGTTACGGTAAGTTGTGTATGTCGATTGTTAGAGGTACTGTTCTACTGGTCGATGGTAAAGGTTTGGATTTTAGCCAAGCCGTATAAGTCGAGCCCAAATTTTGTAGAGTTTTTTTTCGGGCTTAAAAAGACGACATAAACACTACAATTCACAATATGTATATTAGAGGCACACTTAATGGTATGGTATTCGTCGTAGGAAATGAAAACAGATGACCCGAGATTCTTTGCGCTACTTTCCATGAAAGGCATGAATCAATGTCTTCTAACTTTTGGCCCAGTCAGCTGGAGGGGCTGCATAATTCAC
Organism: Sepioteuthis lessoniana; assembly: GCA_963585895.1. Classification (NCBI taxonomy): domain Eukaryota; kingdom Metazoa; phylum Mollusca; class Cephalopoda; order Myopsida; family Loliginidae; genus Sepioteuthis; species Sepioteuthis lessoniana. Next base: position 75,508,663 of record OY757915.1, on the reverse strand, counting down.
CGACTACTTCTCTACAGAGGAGTAATAATCGCACGAGTTTTCTGGATATAACACTGGTGGTGAGGCTTCAGTAATGCTGGATCTTTGGAGAATGCGAATTACCTCTTTATAGCTATCGCTCCAAGGTCCACTCTGACCCAGAGTGGTAGCACCTGATAGAGTCTTGACTGCGGGTCAAATAGGACTAAACTGTGTAATTACGCAAAGCTGAAGTGTTTGAAATTAACTGTTTTTACATTTAACTGGGTGTAAACAAAAAACTGTACTTATGCAAAACCTTGGTTAGATAGAGAAGATTTAATTTTAGTATAAAACTGGAGGGATAATTTTTCAGTTCTGATCTGTAGAAGTGCTTCGTGAGCTTCGGCGTATAGGCTGTCAACTGGAGAAGTTCTAAATGCTCCTAATACCAGTCTGAAGCTTTCATGGGGAATAGGGTTGTTGTTTCAGATAAGATTTCCTGGCAGATCTATATACGAAAATGCCATAGTCAAGTTGAGAGGTTTCTTATGCTAAACTGAATCATTTGAAATAGAACTATTTTTTTGGCATTGAAACAGTACTTATACTAAACTGAATTGTTATATAACTGCTTGAATAAACTGAATTGTTTGAAATAAAACTGATTAGTTAAATAAAAATGGATTTGGCGTTAAATAACCTACAAAGGTTGATATGCCATAAAACCCAACAAACCAAACCAAACCTAAACTGAATAATTTGAAATAATGCTGTTTTTTGACATTGAAACTGTATTTACACTAAAGTGAATTGTTTAACACAGAACTGTTCTGAATAGCTCGAAATAGAAATGTTTTTCACAATTAAACTGTACTTACATTTAAACTGCGTGCTTATGTTAAACTAAATTGTTTGAAATAAAACCGTTTTACTTAATGGATTTGGCGTTAAATAACCTAGAAAGGTTGATACGCCATAAAACCCAAACAACCAAACCAAACTCATGCAAAACCAAATTGTTTGAAAAAGAACTGTTTTTTCATCCAAAATTACTGAAGGCTCATTTAGCGGGGGCTATAGAATATACCGACTGCATCTCTACTGAGGAGTTAGGGTTAGTTATCCACAACAAGTTTCCTGGATATGACACAAAACAATCTGATGTTGAGGATTCAGTAATGCTGGAGTTTTAGGGAATGCGGAGTATCCATTTACTGCCATCGCTGCGAGGTCTACTCTGGCCCTGAGTGGTAACACCTGATAGGGTCTTATCTCTGGGTCAAACAGAACTAAAATGTGTACTTATGCTAAGGTGACTTGTTTGAAATAGAACTGTTTATATGTGTAAAAACGGATTTGGCACTAAATAACATACAATGGTTGATATGACATAAAACCAAACCAAACCAAACCAGACAAAACCATCTTCTAATTTTTACAAAAGTTGAATATTAGAGCAGACTGAGTTTTCTAGTCCTGGTAAGACAACTAACCCAGAAAAATTGCAGTACCTCACTTAAGAGTGGCCTTGTGTCGCATCCTCTCCGTGGTGGAGATGTTGGGTAAATATATACATGGGTACGTCAATCTCGAATTCGATTATGGCCGTCAAATAACATTATAATTATTTCATGCTAACAAGCATAAATAAATAAAATGATTGATGTGCCATAAATAAAGCTTTTCATTATGAGAAAAGTAAGGTGCACACAGTCATTCTAAACTTCAATAACTTGTAAATATCAACCCTTTTCGGGTTATATAACGCCGAATGAAGTCATTTTGATAAAAGTTTCAAACACTTTAACTTAGTATAAGTATAGTTTTTTTGCTTATGCACAGTTAAATCACAAAACAGTTTTATTTCAAACAACTCAATTGAGCGTAAGTATACAGTTTAAAGGTCAAAAACAGTTTTATTTCAAACAATTCAGTTTAGAAAGAGTACACTGTTTAGTTCTACTTAACCAATAGATAGGACCCTCACAGGAGCCACTACTCTGGGCCAGAGTGGATTGGGCATTAAAGAGGTACCCACATTCCCCAGAGCGCAAGCATTACTGGAGCCTCACCATCAGATTGTTTAATGTCATATCCAGGACTTGCGTTGGCAGAGTTCCCCCCCCTCTGCTGAGAAGCAGTCGATGTATTCTACAGCCCCAGCCGATTGGGCTGCGAGAAAATGTTAAATACTCCTTTATTGCCATTACTCCCAGGTCCACTCTGACGCGGAGTGGTAGTACATGTTAGATTCTTGTCTATGAGTCAAATAGATTTGTTTAAAAAATGTTCATATTGGACAGATTTCTGAACAAAAAAAAAAAATTTAGAAACAACAGAATTTTTTTTTTTTTTTTTTTTATGAAATTACAATGGCAGCGATTCAGTAGCTTCTAGGCATAAAATAGGTACAGACAGGTTGACAGGCCGTTAAAATGAATGAAGAACTAAGAAAGGCCAATATAAATCAGTAGTTGTTATTGAAGCCGCAGGTTTTACATAAAAGTGTCTTTCTCCGAGATGAATGCTTCAACAAAAGCTAAGGGTTTATCACCTTCCGTTTTATATTGGAAATAAGTAATTTATCAAAATCTTGTTATCCACACGAGTGTGCTTGATTGCTTTTGATCCAACAAAAAGGTTCTTAAGCCAATTTCTAGTTCTTATTTTGCATCCTACTCGATGTCTAGCCAGCATTCTCATCAAGGAGAACTAGGTTAGTCACGGGGGGGGGGTGTCCTCATGGTATAATGGTTAAAGCGATGGACTGCGGAATTGTAGTACGCGAGTTCGTATTCCAGTCGCGCTATTACGTTCACTTTCGGGCAAATACTCTTGGGAAAGGTATGAACCCCCTTATCCTTCCAGCTATGGGTTAAATAGTACCACTACAGTTCTTCTTGGAGAATAGCATTGGCATTAAATAACCTACAAAGGTTAATATGCCATTAAACAAAAGAAAAAAACAAAAAAAAACCCAAACCCTTGGTTAGTCACCGAACTCTAGATTATGTGGTAGAAAATATATGGTTACATCGTAGTAACTAGTAACTCTCTTTAACTGACTTGAGGGGAGATGAAGCAATATTCTTTCATTCAGAATTAGTTGTCTGGGTGGTAAACAGAAGTAATCCGAATTTTATAGATTAAGTATTGTCATTATCCTTAATTTATGACTAGTGTTGTTTCTTATCTTATTTTTGTTGACGGGTTAGCAGCAGCATAGGTTTCCCAGTCGGCTGGGGCTATAGAATACACCGATTGCTTTTCTGTAGAGGGGTAAGATCCCCTCACCCACCAACGCGTATTCGTGATACGACGCTAAACAATCTGATGGTGAGGTTCCAGTAATGCAGTAGCTTTGGGGAATTTAGTGTACACCTTCATTGCCATCGCTCCCAGGTCAAATAGAACTAAACAACGTACTTATGCTAAACTGAATTGCATGAAATAGAACTGTTTTGACATTTAAACTGAGTACTTTTACTAAACTGAATTGTTTGAATTAGAACTATTTTTACATTTAATTTTGTGTAAAAAAATACTATACTTATACTAAACTGAATTGTTTGAAAGAGAACTGTTGATATGTTTAAAAATGGATTTGGTATTGATAATCTATAATATTTGATGCGCCAGAAAACCAAACAAAACTATGCTAAACTGAATTGTTTGAAATAGAAATGTTTATATGTATAAAATTTTATTTGGCATTAAATAACCTAAAATGATTGATGTGCCATAAAACCAAACGAACTAAACCAAACCAAACAGCAGCATCGGCAGCAACAGTCGTAGTAGTAGTAGAGATAATAGTTTAATTCCTCCAAATTACTTCAATAAAGTATTGTCATTACTTTAAATCTATATTCATCTTCCTTTTTGCTTACTTTTTTTCTTTTTTCCACAAGGCAATAGTCGATTTTTATGGACAATGTAAGTTAGATAGATAGATAGAAAGATAGATAGATAGAAAGATAGATAGATAGATTACTTGTTTCAATCGTATTTTGATTATTTTTAATTCTTTTATTTATTCCATATCGTCTTCTAGCGAAATGACCCCCCGGTTATGGCAAACGAGCAAAGACTGAAAGATTTAGTTCTTCTTCACGTTGCCATCTCGTCGTTATCAGAGCAGGACAGAAGTATCTTTCTTTCCTGACAGTAAGTTTAGTCAGCGAGTTAAGGCTAATTGTTTTGAGAGTACGATATTCTATTTGTTTCCGTAAAAGTAACCATTAATATTTGCACAAACATAAAAATAATGACGTCACTCGTTCTTTGCACAGCTGTACACGCCCAAATAGCAAATAAATCACAGTTGAACTTAGTATGAGTTATAAAACTCCCTCTTTGTGTCTATACGTCGTCGTCGTCGTCGTTGGTGGCAGCGGCGGGTTGTTTAGTGGGTCTTGGTTGTGCCAATTGCTGAGTACGAAGCATAGTAAAAGTAAAGCAAGAAACTATTCCTATCGGTCAAGTCTCAATTAGGACGTTACACTGGGGCTGGGGGGAGAGAAAAGAAAAGAAATAATAAAAATGTTTCTCTATAGATGAAACCCACTCTTTCTCCACTGGAAAAGAAAAAAAAAATCGATACATTTTCGGTAATTCTTTATGAGAGATCATAAGCCAAACAGACAAACTATTTAAATCGATGTAAAGGTTGTAATTTCTTTTAACTTCCCTCCGAATTGTAAATGTTTCTTTCTACCAGGTTAATTATTCTTTTAGAAAAAAAAATATATAATCAGTATAATTTCTTAATCATTTGTGAAATTAGCTTGTTTATCATTACACTTACAAACATTTTATAAAGTTCTAATAGCGATGGCAAATGTATCAGGATAGATGATATTTTTCTTTTTCGAAATCAAAAGGATTAGCAAAATGTTAGTTTACATGTTCGTCTTGTAGAACAATAATCGTCGTATGAAATGAACCCAAGAGACCAGAGTTCAAATCCTGACGTTTATTTTGGTTTTATTTCATGGCATATCAACTATCTTTGGTTGTTTAATGTGAAAATCTTTTTTTTCTTTTTTTTTTTTTTTTTGATACAGATATTAAATGTATGATTTTTGAACACATTTTGAAGTTAACATTTTTAAACAATCCTGAACTCATTTTTCGGCACATAGTTAAATGATTTCACTTAATTTGTGGGGTATCCGCATTTGGTATTTCGGGTATGAATCCAAATATTCTCCCTCCAGCTATGGATAAATAGTAGGGCAGACTAGGTTCTTCAGCCTTGGTGAGGCGACTAGTCTAGGAGAAGAAAAACTCTGAATTCAAACCTGTTAAACTCCGCTTAAAAATTGACCTTGTGTCATATCCTGCCCGAGCGGAGGGGTTGGTAAATAGAATAAGGGTTAGTTTTGTTTTGGAAGTTTTGTCAAAGTCCGGTAAGGGTTAGTTTATAGTTCAGTAGTGGGACTTATATATTTCAGCGTAATGTTGACTGAGAGGGGGCTGCGTCTGGGTGAAAGGGACTAACCGTCGCTACGTCCAAAGACGTATGCGTGGTGCCCAAACACCAGACAGCAAAATGGTGTTGTTGGTTCGACGGGCACTGCCTGAAAGAAAAAGAATGCCTGGTCCCCTTTGTCAAGAGGAATGCCTTTTTTCTTTTACGCATGCGTCATCTCCTTTTCCTGTTAGGGACCTCTGGGAGTTTCTGTAAATTTGATAGTTTTCTTTTTCATTTTTTTTAAATTTAATTTTGATTTTATTTATTTATTTATTCGTTCCCTACCAATTTCAAACAATTCCATTTAGTAAAAGTACAGTTTTTTTGTTTATACACAGTTGATCATTTGTTTAAATAGTTTTTTGTTTACCCACAGTTAAATGTAAAATCAGTTCTATTTCAAACTATTTAATTTTAGCATCAGTACAGTATAAATTTCAACAGTTTTTTTTTTTCAAACATTTCAGTTAAGCATAAGTACACAGTTTTTTTTGTTTATACACAGTTAATTGTAAGTAAAGTTGGCGACCGTAGTCGAGGGCGACCCTAAGGCTCCCTTTTCAGTAGCTACTACACTGAGGTGTAGCGCGCTACTCCTTTCCCTGAATTGCTCTACTTTACCCTTGATACGTTCCTTATATTGCTGAGTGTTAAGCAAGGAGATATCAAGTACCATTTTTAAAGTCTTTGGCATGACTCGACCTGGGATTGAACCCAGGTCTCCCGGATCATTGGCGAACACTCTACCCACAAGACCAATTTACCAGTTAATTGTAAAAACTATTAAATCTCAAACCACTCTGTTTAGCCTAATTACACAGTTTAAATGTCAAATAGATTTATTTGACCCATAAATAGGACCCTCTCTGGTGCTACTACTCCGGGCCAGAGTGAACCTGGTAGCGATGGCAATGGTTATTCTGCATTCACCACAGCTCCAGCATTACTGAACCTTCATCATCAGATTTTTTCAGTGTCATATATAGAACACTCATTTTGGGAGTCTTACTTTTCTGCAGAGAAGCAGTCGATGAATCCTACAGCCCATGTCGATTGGGCACAAAATCTTGGACGAGAGAAAGCGTTAATACTCTTGGGAAAGTTATGAATTCAATTTTTGTTGTTCAAACATAGTTCTAGGCGAGGGGAGAATTTTTTGGACAGTAAAAATTACTCGAATAATTATCGGAATCTAAATGACAAGTTTCATAATTATGGAAAAATATAAAGTAGTTTTTAAACTTCGAAATTATCTTAATTACTTTTATATTCTTTCCAAAATTACTGACGCATCAAATTTATGAAAAACAACAAAACCTACATCCTATTCAAGTTGTGTGTAAAAGTGTCAAGCATAAAACTAGAAATATAAAGAAATTAAAAGGGAGAGAATAAAATTTGATATGAAGTAAGTGATACTAGAGTCAAGTTTAATATTTAACTGGGTAATATTTTTAGGGGGCTTTAGTGTGCAATATTAAACGGTAAGTTCAAGCAGTAAGTTTAAACAGTAAGTTCCGCAGCTTTCTAGTTCGGATACTGTTTCGAAAAGATAACGCAGAAAATAAAGTTTTTAGAAAGGAATTTTATACAAAAAAAAACAAGAAAGGAGATAGAAAAAATAACGTGTTGCAAATTTTAGTGCAATTTGTTGGAACTTATCGGAGAGAGTGTCCGAAGAAACAAAAATTTTTGAATTTGAGTATTTTTCTTTTGATTTTAGTTTTATCGAAATGTTTCAGAGTTCATTAAATTGCGAGTCTTCTTTAAAGTTCTTTTCAGCTGAATTCTCTGTTGAATTTTCTTTCAGTTATTTCAGTAGACGACTTTCATTAATTTTACTTTTATTTCTTGGGAAGCTTCTTGTCTGTTCGAGCTTACCGGAAATTCAAGATGCAGGTGATGAAACCCTTCTGCAGGCTAATTTTTCCTGCCTTCTGTTGGGTCTCCGAATTCGTTCTGAGGGTTCAATAGTAGTTCTCGAGAAAAAGAGGAAGTATCATTTTGGTGCCGTTTTTTTCTGGGATTCCTTCTCTCTTTTCCGCTCTGGCCAAATCAAGAGCCGCACGTGGTCAGCTAGATTTTTTTTCCTTAGAAATAAATCTTTAATGAATGAAACGTCAATTTTCTTCAAAATATTCCCCGAGCATTCAGCACCGTTTCCTGAAGTTCAGCAGCGATGAACTTGCACACTAATTCGATGAGTGACCTCTTAATAAGCTATATAATGTATGTTAAGCAAAAAAAGAAAACTAGATAGATAGATAGATAGATATTTTCTTAGTATGTATTTACCCAAACAAGTTCGATTTTTAAGTAAAGTTATAACTTGTTTAAATTCAGAGTTTTCTTTCTCCTAGATGGGTACTAAAAAACCCAATCTAGTTGCCCATAAACAGGTGTGGGGAGAGAAAACAGATAGATTCATATCTTTCCTAAGGGTCTGAGTGCGAAGTGAAACGCAGTCTTACCTAAAAATCAAACAATTTCTAACGACGATAATCGTTTCGCCAACTGCGCCTCTAAGTAAATCTTAGTAAATATCAATAGACTTATTCCATTGCGTGCCTCTGAAACTTCTCTTTTCATATCGAGTGAAGATACATCATCATGTATTTTTAAATCTCTTCCACATTCTCAAATCATACTCATGAGATGAATTTTTCTGCTTAGAAAACAAGGAAAATCTACATAGAACGATATCCAGTGAGTATAGGAGGAGGGTATTACACTTGAACAATGCTGTGTTTCGTCCAAATCATTTCGTTCAAAGTGACGAGACAATTTTCATTTTTGTAAACTGTTGTTTAGACTTGTAGACATCATCAATTTATAAAACGTGTCGAAGTTGTGCATATGTCATCATTTAAATCTTAAATTTAAAAAAATTAAATCAATATTTTTTCATCACACTTCTTTGAATTTTTATTGCAGCTATCAATTTCAAGTTGATCATCTCATAGCAATTCAAACACATACGTGTTTTTTTTCTCACTGCTGAGAAATAATTATAAATATAAGTGGTAACTCTAAAAAATACGAATCTAATTTTCTTCTAATACATTGACATATTTGCATTCATGCAAAGATTTCCTTTTTTCTGGTTTTGCTTCATATTCAGACAGTATATTTTGAGTGACATTCAATTATCAATTTAAATTCCCCATCTGATAGTTAAATATTTATTTTTTTTAGAATTTTAATACTTTTTTTTATAATCCCCCAAATCCCCATATATTCACACAGCTAAAACTCTGCCAGCCATTTCTATTCCAATTCTAACCTGTCTTTCAGGAATTATAAAAGTTCTGCTGGGGAAAGATTTTAGATTATATTAAAAGACTATTTTAGATAGGACCTGTCTTTCAATCTGCATATCTTACTGTCCACCTCTTGTGAGATGTTCGTATTTACTAAAACCATCTACACGAGCAGGATGTGACACAAGGTTAGTTTTTTTTTTTATTTTGAGGTTTCCTTCTCCTACTCCAGCTTCTTTGCTAAGTCCAGGAATTAGACAATCCAACTATTTACATTTGGCAGGAGAATAAATAGTTGGATTCATCCTTTTTTCAAGAGTATTAGCGCAATAGGTAATGCAAACAGCCTCTTCCAGGAATTGAACTTTGATCACCGTGTCCATAACCAACGACGATAACCGTTAATCTTCCAGCAGCTCTTGTAAAATGGTGTCTTTCTCCCGCCTAATATCGGTAACCAACTCTCTTGGTAATCATTAAAAAAGGAAGATGGTTATTTCTTTGGATATATACACTTAGGCCATGTCTATGACGCTAAGAAGAAACCTAATTTTAAAAAAATACGTGAATACTACTTCTTCGGATCGGGATAATAATAAAACCAAATATTTATTTAATCTTTTTTTTTTATTCTTAATAGTTTTATGTGTTTTATCCGTTTCATAGCAATCTTTTAAGAAATTCGCCAACTGTTCGTCTGTCAGGCTAACTCTCCGATATTTTTGTCCAATTTCAAATTTCCAGGAATTTTTCGAGTCAGACATAAAAAAAAAGGTTTAAACTACTCTAGCAGAAGTAACTCTGACTGATTTTTTTCATTTGGGATCTGTCCTTGAATCACTATATCTCACAGCACTTACCAATTATTTTAGTTATCTTTACGAATCATGGCAAGAAGCGGATGGGTCTCTCTCTCTCTCTCTCTCTCTCTATATATATATATATATATATATATATATATATGCACTGTCAAAAGCAGTTACCAAGTTGCTAGGAAGGAATCCATTTTATCTTAACAATTTCTCAGCTATGAAAAGCTTAGAAACCCAATTTGTTTTAATTAGTTTAATACTACATCTCTGAATCTAGGAACTAAAACAAATATCTATTCGAAATTTGTTTATCAATTTTAAGGACTTTCGAGAGAATCTAAGATCTCCGAAGGAACCCAAAGACATCTTCCGTAACATACGTACGGTGAAAACAAACAATTATCCTGTGTTAGATAAGCAATTATAACAAATAAAATGACCTTTTAAACCTGAGTGATTATCCTAAATTTTAAATGCGACTCGATGAGTTAGTTGAAGAAATTTATTGACCATCAAAATAAGAATTAACGGAAGCGGTTTTTAGAAGAATGAACCTAGTACATCGTAAAAAGTGAAAATTAACGGAAATGGATTTAGAGGGATTAAATCGGGAATATTCTGTTTTAACGAGAAACAAAACGACGAAAAATGTATATACCAAAAAATGATGAGAGAATTGTTCTATCAACAAGCCAGAGTGAGCGAAATCAACTGGGGATATGACCGGGAAGACAGAGCTTGTCAATCAGTGACCTGAAAATAAAGATTCGGGAAGAACATTTTTGTTTTGTTTTTTATTCAAATATCATCATCATCATCATGTCGTGCTGGTAGCACGGATATCCCTGACCCTCTCTCGCCACTTTTCCCTATCGTTCATCGCCTCCGGCAGGTCTTCTGGACAACATCCCGTATCCTCACATAGTTGCTGAATGTATGTTCGTGCTGGTCGTCCTGCTTTTGCACGGCCATGTGTGGGGGTCCATAAGAGTACATCACTTATGAGTTCGTCCCTGCTTCTCCAGCAGTGTCCTGCATGTCCGGTTCGTCTAACTTGAATAGTTTTCGTGATAGGAGGCAGGTGGCCGTACAGTTGGTGTCTTGTGGGGTGTTGCCGCCAGGACTTGTTCAAGATTGCTCGCAGCAAAATTTTAATTCAATTTTTTTACCATTATGATTAAACGGTTACTTATGTTATGTCACGTGAACATAAATTTAGTGATGGTTCCAAATTTGGGAAGGACCACCCCTTTTGGGTAAAAGTGAGAGTAAAGCAGAAGTGGAGGGTACGATAAACAGTCGAGTGCGGAATTGATTGTTGGAAACCAAATTAGGAGAACATTTTTAAACGTCATCCACCTCCACCCCTAAGGTTGAAGACATAAATGAAATACAAGGGATTGCTCCTTCGATTGGGTCCCGTGGAGAAAATGCGAGTTGACTGTTAGAATTCCACGTCGCTCTGAGACGTAACCTTTTTACCTGACTGCCCTGAGTATAGAAAATGCGAAGTGAATTAAGAAAACACAATTAGAGACAGACAGACAGACAAATCCCAAAATATCGCA